>JBCFYV010000003.1:4889910-5212410 GCA_039000515.1 Timema cristinae
CTTCTTAAAAAATTTAACAGTACTCAAAAATTGGGTTTTTTCTTAAAGCAAAACTATGAACAGCTATCAATTTTATAAGTAAGGGGGATTTAACCCAGCTCCCCTCGGGGATGGGTGTTCAAAAAATGGGGAAATTTAAGTCACCCAGACGGGAGCTTAACAACGGGTTGTAACCCACCCCTAGAAAAGGTTTCCAAGGAAATGGGATTGTAACCAGTTCATTCAGACTGGTATTTAATTACCGGGATTGAAAAGTCCCTCGTGGGTACTTCAGCTGGGGGAATTTCCCCCCCGCTACCTCAACTGGAGTTTAAAAAAAGGACTGGGGATTTATCAGTAAATCAAAAGGGTGTTTTCAAAAAGGGGAAAACTAAAAAACCCGAGGGGTAGTTCAAGTAACGGGCGAATTGAAAAAACCCCAAAATGTAGTTAACAACATGAACCCGTACCCAACGGGGTACTTTAAGTAAAGGGGTTTTGTAACCACCAAACCAACTGGGACTTAAGCATTGATTGTAACCAAATCACCCAGAGGGACTTCAACTAGGGTTTGTAACCACTCCCCAAAAAGGTAGCTTCAAGCAAAACGGATTGAAAACCCTCACCTCGATGGGTAGTTAAACAAAAGGATTGTAAAACTCCCCAAGGGTAGCTTCAAGCTAACGGGGATTGAACCCACTCCCCCAACGGGGTATTTCAAGAAAACTGGGTTTTAAACCACCACCTCAACGGGGTAGTTTCAACTAACGGGGTTTTAAAACATACTCGACTGGATTTCAAGCAACTGGTTTGTAAAGCTCACCTCAGACGGGGAGCTTCAAGTTCCGGGTTTTAACCAGCTCCCTCAAACGGGTACTTAAACTACTGGGATTTAACACCACCCAATTGGGTATTTCACTACGGGATTTAACCAGCTCACCTCAGAGGGTATTCAGAAAAGGGGGGATTTTTTGTAAACTCCCTCAGACGGGTCTAATAACGAGATGTAACCAGCTCACCTCAACGGGGTTCTTAAACTAACGGGGTTTTTAAAAAACTCACCCAGACGGGTATTTCAGTACGGGGATTGTAACCACTCACCTCACTGGGTAGCTTCAAGCTACGGGGTTTGTAACCAGCTCACTGACGGGGGCTTCAACTAACGGGGTTTGTAAAACTCACCTAAGATTATTCAAGCTAACGGGGATTGTAAAACTCACTCAACGGGTAGTTCAAGCAAGGGGGTTGTAAAAAATCACTTCAATGGGAGCTTAAACTACGGGGATTAAAAACCCAAAACTCACTCAGACTGGGTAGTTTCCCAACTACGGGATTGAACAACTCCCTTAGGTAGCTTCAAGTACTGGGTTGAACCACTCACTCAACGGGTATTTCAACTAAGGGGTTTGTAAAAAAGCTCACCTAAACTGGGAGCTTCAATGATGGTTTTAAACCACTCCCCCAACCAGCTCACTCAATGGTAGCTTCAACTGATGGATTGTAACCAGCTCACCCAGACTGGTGCTTCAAGTGAGGAAGTACAGCTCACCTCAGATGGTAGCTTCAAGCTGACGGGATTGTAACCAGCTCACTCAGACTGGGTACTTCAAGCTGATGGGATTGTACCATCACTCAGACTGGTAGCTTCAAGCTACGGATTGTAACCAGCTCACTCAGATGGTAGCTTCAACTGACTGGATTGTAACACTCACTCAACGGTAGTTCAAGCTGACGGGATTGTAACCACTCATCTCAGACTGGGTAGCTTCAAGCTACTGGGATTGTAACCAGCTCACTCAACTGGGTAGCTTCAAGCTGACTGGATTGTAACCAGCTCACCTCATACTGGGTAGCTTCAAGCTGACTGGGATTGTAACCAGCTCACCTCAACTGGTAGCTTCAAGCTGACTGGATTGTAACAGCTCATCTCAGACTGGTATTCAAGCTGACTGGGTTCAAGCTGACTGGGATTGTAACCAGCTCACCTCAGACTGGGTAGCTTCAAGCTGACTGGGATTGTAACCAGCTCACCTCAGACTGGGTAGCTTCAAGCTGACTGGGATTGTAACCAGCTCACCTCAGACTGGGTAGCTTCAAGCTACTGGGATTGTAACCAGCTCACCTCAGACTGGGTAGCTTCAAGCTGACTGGGATTGTAACCAGCTCACCTCAGACTGGGTAGCTTCAAGCTGACTGGGATTGTAACAGCTCACCTCAGACTGGGTAGCTTCAAGCTGACTGGGATTGTAACCAGCTCACCTCAGACTGGGTAGCTTCAAGCTGACTGGGATTGTAACCAGCTCACTCAGACTGGGTAGCTTCAAGCTGACTGGGATTGTAACCAGCTCACCTCAGACTGGGTAGCTTCAAGCTGACTGGGATTGTAACCAGCTCACCTCAATGGGTAGCTTCAAGCTGACTGGGATTGTAACCAGTCACTCAATGGGTAGCTTCAAGCTGACGGATTGTAACCAGCTCACCTCAACTGGGTAGCTTCAAGTGACTGGGATTGTAACCAGCTCACTCGATGGGTAGCTTCAAGCTGACGGGATTGTAACAGCTCACCTCAATGGGTAGCTTCAAGCTGACTGGGATTGTAACAGCTCACCTCAGACTGGTAGCTTCAAGCTGACGGGATTGTAACCAGCTCACCTCAGACTGGGTAGCTTAAGCTAACTGGGATTGTAACCAGCTCACCTCAGACTGGGTAGCTTCAAGCTGACTGGGATTGTAACCAGCTCACCTCAGACTGGGTAGCTTCAAGCTGACTGGGATTGTAACCAGCTCACCTCAGACTGGGTAGCTTCAAGCTGACTGGGATTGTAACCAGCTCACCTCAGACTGGGTAGCTTCAAGCTGACTGGGATTGTAACCAGCTCACCTCAGACTGGGTAGCTTCAAGCTGACTGGGATTGTAACCAGCTCACCTCAGACTGGGTAGCTTCAAGCTGACTGGGATTGTAACCAGCTCACCTCAGACTGGGTAGCTTCAAGCTGACTGGGATTGTAACCAGCTCACCTCAGACTGGGTAGCTTCAAGCTGACTGGGATTGTAACCAGCTCACCTCAGACTGGGTAGCTTCAAGCTGACTGGGATTGTAACCAGCTCACCTCAGACTGGGTAGCTTCAAGCTGACTGGGATTGTAACCAGCTCACCTCAGACTGGGTAGCTTCAAGCTGACTGGGATTGTAACCAGCTCACCTCAGACTGGGTAGCTTCAAGCTGACTGGGATTGTAACCAGCTCACCTCAGACTGGGTAGCTTCAAGCTGACTGGGATTGTAACCAGCTCACCTCAGACTGGGTAGCTTCAAGCTGACTGGGATTGTAACCAGCTCACCTCAGACTGGGTAGCTTCAAGCTGACTGGGATTGTAACCAGCTCACCTCAAGATTCACTGGGTGAAGTCTTCAAGCTGGTAGCTTCAAGGAGGATTGTAACCAGCTCACCTCAGACTGGGTAGCTTCAAGCTGACTGGGATTGTAACCAGCTCACCTCAGACTGGGTAGCTTCAAGCTGACTGGGATTGTAACCAGCTCACCTCAGACTGGGTAGCTTCAAGCTGACTGGGATTGTAACCAGCTCACCTCAGATGGGTAGCTTCAAGCTGACTGGGATTGTAACCAGCTCACCTCAGACTGGGTAGCTTCAAGCTGACTGGGATTGTAACCAGCTCACCTCAGACTGGGTAGCTTCAAGCTGACTGGGATTGTAACCAGCTCACTCAGACTGGGTAGCTTCAAGCTGACTGGGATTGTAACCAGCTCACCTCAGACTGGGTAGCTTCAAGCTGACTGGGATTGTAACCAGCTCACCTCAGACTGGGTAAGCTGTTTCAAGCTGACTGGGATTGTAACCAGCTCACCTCAGACTGGGTAGCTTCAAGCTGACTGGGATTGTAACCAGCTCACCTCAGACTGGGTAGCTTCAAGCTGACTGGGATTGTAACCAGCTCACCTCAGACTGGTAGCTTCAAGCTGACTGGGATTGTAACCAGCTCACCTCAGACTGGGTAGCTTCAAGCTGACTGGGATTGTAACCAGCTCACCTCAGACTGGGTAGCTTCAAGCTGACTGGGATTGTAACCAGCTCACTCAGACTGGGTAGCTTCAAGCTGACTGGGATTGTAACCAGCTCATCTCAGACTGGGTAGCTTCAAGCTGACTGGGATTGTAACCAGCTCACCTCAGACTGGGTAGCTTCAAGCTGACTGGGATTGTAACCAGCTCACCTCAGACTGGGTAGCTTCAAGCTGACTGGGATTGTAACCAGCTCACCTCAGACTGGGTAGCTTCAAGCTGACTGGGATTGTAACCAGCTCACCTCAGACTGGTAGCTTCAAGCTGACTGGGATTGTAACCAGCTCACCTCAGACTGGGTAGCTTCAAGCTGACTGGGATTGTAACCAGCTCACCTCAGACTGGTAGCTTCAAGCTGACGGGATTGTAACCAGCTCACCTCAGACTAGCTTCAAGCTAACTGGGATATGTAACCAGCTCACCTCAGACTGGGTAGCTTCAAGCTGACTGGGATTGTAACCAGCTCACCTCAGACTGGGTAGCTTCAAGCTGACTGGGATTGTAACCAGCTCACCTCAGACTGGGTAGCTTCAAGCTGACTGGGATTGTAACCAGCTCACTGAGTACTTCAACTGACTGGATTGTAAAGCTCACCTCAGACTGGTAGCTTCAAGCTGACTGGGATTGTATACACAAGCTCACCTCAGACTGGGTAGCTTCAAGCTGACTGGGATTGTAACCACTCACTCAGACTGGGTAGCTGCATCAAGCTGACTGGGATTGTAACCAGCTCACCTCAGACTGGGTAGCTTCAAGCTGACTGGGATTGTAACCAGCTCACCTCAGACTGGTAGCTTCAAGCTGACTGGGATTGTAACCAGCTCACCTCAGACTGGTAGCTTCAATCGAACTGGGATTGTAACCAGCTCACCTCAGACTGGGTAGCTTCAAGCTGACTGGGATTGTAACCAGCTCACCTCAGACTGGGTAGCTTCAAGCTGACTGGGATTGTAACCAGCTCACCTCAGACTGGTAGCTTCAAGCTGAACGGGATTGTAACCAGCTCACCTCAGACTGGGTAGCTTCAAGCTGACTGGGATTGTAACCAGCTACTCATTCTTCAGTAATCCATGGGTAGCTTCAAGCTACTGGATTGTAACCAGCTCACCTCAGACTGGGTAGCTTCAAGCTACTGGGATTGTAACCAGCTCACCTCAGACTGGTACTTCAAGCTGACTGGGATTGTAACCAGCTCATCTCAGACTGGGTAGCTTCAAGCTGACGGATTGTAACCAGCTCACCTCAGACTGGGTAGCTTCAAGCTGACGGATTGTAACCAGCTCACCTCAGACTTGGTAGCTTCAATCTACTGGGATTGTAAAAGCTCACCTCAGACTGGGTAGCTTCAAGCTACTGGGATTGTAACCAGCTCACTCAGACTGGGTACTCAAGCTGACTGGGATTGTAACCAGCTCATCCAGACTGGGTAACTTCAAGCTGCCTGGGATTGTAACCAGCTCATCTCAACGGGTAGCTTCAAGCTAACTGGGATTGTAACCAGCTCATCTCAACTGGGTAGCTTCAAGCTAACTGGATTGTAACCAGCTCATCTCAGACTGGTAGCTTCAAGCTGAACTGGGATTGTAACCAGCTCACCTCAGACTGGGTAGCTTCAAGCTGACCGGATTGTAAATCCACTCACCTTCAGACTGGTACTTCAAGCTGACTGGGATTGTAACCAGCTCATCTCAGACGGGTAGCTTCAAGCTGACTGGGATTGTAACCAGCTCACCTCAAGACTGGGTAGCTATACAATCTGACTGGGATTGTAACCAGCTCACCTCATACTGGGTAGCTTCAAGCTGACTGGGATTGTAACCAGCTCACCTCAGACTGGGAACTTCAAGCTGACTGGATTGTAACCAGCTCACCTCAATGTACTGAGGTAGCTTCAACTACTGGGATTGTAACCAGCTCACCTCATACCTGGGTAGCTTCAAGCTGAACTGGGATTGTAACCAGCTCATCTCAGACTGGGTAGCTTCAAGCTGACTGGGATTGTAACCAGCTCACCTCAAACTGGGTAGCTTCAAGCTGACTGGGATTGTAACCAGCTCACCTCAGACTGGGTAGCTTCAAGCTGACTGGGATTGTAACCAGCTCACTCACAGCGCGGTAGCTTCAAGCTGACTGGGATTGTAACCAGCTCACCTCAGACTGGGTAGCTTCAAGCTGACTGGGATTGTAACCAGCTCACCTCAGAATGGTAGCTTCAAGCTGACTGGGATTGTAACCAGCTCACCTCAGACTGGGTCTTCAACTGAGGATTGAACAGCTCACTCAACTGGGTAGCTTAAAGCTACTGGGATTGTAACCAGCTCACCTCAGACTGGGTAGCTTCAAGCTAACTGGGATTGTAACCAGCTCACCTCAGACTGGGTAGCTTCAATGACTGGGATTGTAACAGCTCACCTCAGACTGGGTAGCTTCAAGCTAACTGGGATTGTAACCAGCTCACCTCAACTGGGTACTTCAAGCTGACTGGGATTGTAACCAGCTCACCTCAGACTGGGTAGCTTCAAGCTGACTGGGATTGTAACCAGCTCACCTCAGACTGGGTAGCTTCAAGCTTGACTGGGATTGTAACCAGCTCACTCTCAGACTGGGTAGCTTCAAGCTGACTGGGATTGTAACAGCTCACCTCATACTGGGTAGCTTCAAGCTGACTGGGATTGTAACCAGCTCACCTCAGACTGGGTAGCTTCAAGCTGACTGGGATTGTAACCAGCTCACCTCAGACGGGTAGCTTCAAGCTGACTGGGATTGTAACCAGCTCACCTCATACTGGGTAGCTTCAAGCTGACTGGGATTGTAACCAGCTCACCTCAGACTGGGTAGCTTCAAGCTGACTGGGATTGTAACCAGCTCACCTCAGACTGGGTAGCTTCAAGCTGACTGGGATTGTAACCAGCTCACTCAGAACTGGGTAGCTTCAAGCTGACTGGGATTGTAACCAGCTCACCTCAGACTGGGTAGCTTTCAAGCTAACTGGGATTGTAACCAGCTCACCTCAGACTGGGTAGCTTCAAGCTGACTGGGATTGTAACCAGCTCACCTCAGACTGGGTAGCTTCAAGCTGACTGGGATTGTAACCAGCTCACCTCAGACTGGGTAGCTTCAAGCTGACTGGGATTGTAACCAGCTCACCTCAACTGGGTAGCTTCAAGCTGACATTGGGCATTGTAACCACAGCTACACCTCAGACTGGGTAGCTTCAAGCTGACTGGGATTGTAACCAGCTCACTCAGACTGGGTAGCTTCAAGCTGACTGGGATTGTAACCAGCTCACTCGAGTCTCAAGCTGACTGGATTGTACAGCTCATCAAGGTGTTTAAGCTGACTGGGATTGTAACCAGCTCACCTCAGACTGGGTAGCTTCAAGCTGACTGGGATTGTAACCAGCTCATCTCAGACTGGGTAGCTTCAAGCTGACTGGGATTGTAACCAGCTCACCTCAGACTGGGTAGCTTCAAGCTGACTGGGATTGTAACCAGCTCACCTCAGACTGGGTAGCTTCAAGCTGACTGGGATTGTAACACCAGCTCATCTCAGACTGGGTAGCTTCAAGAAGCTGACTGGGATTGTAACCAGCTCACCTCAGACTGGGTAGCTTCAAGCTGATGGATTGTAACAGCTCACCAGATGGGTAGTTAACTGACGATTGAAACCACTCACTCAGACTGGGTAGCTTCAAGCTGACTGGGATTGTAACCAGCTCACCTCAGACTGGGTAGCTTCAAGCTGACTGGGATTGTAACAGCTCACCTCAGACTGGGTAGCTTCAAGCTGACTGGGATTGTAACCAGCTCACCTCAGACTGGGTAGCTTCAAGCTGACTGGGATTGTAACCAGCTCACCTCAGACTGGTAGCTTCAAGCTGACTGGGATTGTAACCAGCTCACTCTCGAGTCACTATGGGTGTAAGCTATCAATGGGTAGATTCTGCAGGATTGTAACCAGCTCACCTCAGACTGGGTAGCTTCAAGCTGACTGGGATTGTAACCAGCTCACCTCAGACTGGGTAGCTTCAAGCTAGACTGGGATTGTAACCAGCTCACCTCAGACTGGGTAGCTTCAAGCTACTGGGATTGTAACCAGCTCACCTCAGACTGGGTAGCTTCAAGCTGACTGGATTGTAACCAGCTCACCTCAGACTGGGTAGCTTCAAGCTGACTGGGATTGTAACCAGCTCACCTCAGACTGGGTAGCTTCAAGCTGACTGGGATTGTAACCAGCTCACCTCAGACTGGGTAGCTTCAAGCTGACTGGGATTGTAACCAGCTCACCTCAGACTGGGTAGCTTCAAGCTGACTGGGATTGTAACCAGCTCACTCAGACTGGGTAGCTTCAAGCTGACTGGGATTGTAACCAGCTCACCTCAGACTGGGTAGCTTCAAGCTGACTGGGATTGTAACCAGCTCACCTCAGATTGGGTAGCTTCAAGCTGACTGGGATTGTAACCAGCTCACCTCAACTGGGTAGCTTCAAGCTGACTGGGATTGTAACCAGCTCACCTCAGACTGGGTAGCTTCAAGCTGACTGGATTGTAACCAGCTCACCTCAGACTGGGTACTTCAAGCTGACTGGGATTGTAACCAGCTCACCTCAGACTGGTAGCTTCAAGCTTGCAAGCTAACTGGGATTGTAACCAGCTCACCTCAGACTGGGTAGCTTCAAGCTGACTGGGATTGTAACCAGCTCACCTCAGACTGGGTAGCTTCAAGCTGACTGGGATTTAATAAAGCTCACCTCAGACTGGGTAGCTTCAAGCTAACTGGGATTGTAACCAGCTCATCTCAGACTGGGTAGCTTCAAGCTGACTGGGATTGTAACCAGTCCATCTCAGACTGGGTAGCTTCAAGCTAACTGGATTGTAACCAGCTCATCTCAGACTGGTTAGCTTCAAGCTGACTGGGATTGTAACCAGCTCACCTCATACTGGGTAGCTTCAAGCTGACCAGGATTGTAACCAGCTCACCTTAGACTAGGTAGCTTCAAGTGACTGGATTGTAACCAGCTCATCTCAGACGGGTAGCTTCAAGCTGACTGGGATTGTAACCAGCTCACCTCAGACTGGGTAGCTTCAATCTGACTGGGATTGTAACCAGCTCACCTCAGACTGGGTAGCTTCAAGCTGACCGGGATTGTACAGCTCACCTCAACCGGGTAGCTTCAAGCTGACTGGGATTGTAACCAGCTCACTCAGACTGGGTAGCTTCAAGCTGACTGGGATTGTAACCAGCTCACCTCAGACTGGGTAGCTTCAATCTGACTGGGATTGTACCAGCTCACCTCATATTGGGTAGCTTCAAGCTGACTGGGATTGTAACCAGCTCACCTCAGACTGGGTAGCTTCAAGCTGACTGGGATTGTAAAAGCTCACCTCAGACTGGGTAGCTTCAAGCTGACTGGGATTGTAACCAGCTCACCTCAGACTGGGTAGCTTCAAGCTGACTGGGATTGTATAAGCTCACCTCAGACTGGGTAGCTTCAAGCTGAACTGGGATTGTAACCAGCTCACCTCAGACTGGGTAGCTTCAAGCTGACTTGGGATTGTAACCAGCTCACCTCAACTGGGTAGCTTCAAGCTGACTGGGATTGTAACCAGTCACTCAACTGGGTGCTTCAAGCTGACTGGGATTGTAACCAGCTCACCTCAACTGGGTAGCTTCAAGCTGACTGGGATTGTAACCAGCTCACCTCAGAACTGGGTAGCTTCAAGCTGATGGGATTGTAACCAGCTCACTCAACTGGGTAGCTTCAAGCTGACTGGGATTGTAACCAGCTCACCTCAGACTGGGTAGCTTCAAGCTGACTGGGATTGTAACCAGCTCACCTCAGACTGGGTAGCTTCAAGCTGACTGGGATTGTAACCAGCTCACCTCAGACTGGGTAGCTTCAAGCTGACTGGGATTGTAACCAGCTCACCTCAGACTGGGTAGCTTCAAGCTGACTGGGATTGTAACCAGCTCACTCAGACTGGGTAGCTTCAAGCTGACTGGGATTGTAACCAGCTCACCTCAGACTGGGTAGCTTCAAGCTGACGGGATTGTAACCAGCTCACCTCAGACTGGGTAGCTTCAAGCTGACTGGGATTGTAACCCAGACTGGGTAGTTCAAGCTGATGGGATTGTAACAGCTCACCTCAGACGGTAGCTTCAAGCTGACTGGGATTGTAACCAGCTCACTCAACTGGGTAGCTTCAAGCTGACTGGGATTGTAACCAGCTCACCTCAGACTGGGTAGCTTCAACTGACTGGGATTGTAACCAGCTCACCTCAATTGGTAGCTTCAAGCTGACTGGGATTGTAACCAGCTCACTCAGACTGGGTAGCTTCAACTAACTGGGATTGTAATAGCTCACCTCAGACTGGGTAGCTTCAAGCTGACTGGGATTTAACCAGCTCACCTCAGACTGGGTAGCTTCAAGCTACTGGGATTGTAAAGCTCACCTCAGACTGGGTAGCTTCAAGCTGACTGGGATTGTAATACAGCTCACTCAGACTGGGTAGCTTCAAGCTGACTGGGATTGTAACCAGCTCACTCAACTGGGTAGCTTCAAGCTGACTGGGATTGTAACCAGTCACTCAGATGGGTAGCTTCAATGACTGGGATTGTAACAGCTCACCTCAGACTGGGTAGTTCAAGCTACTGGGATTGTAACCAGCTCACTCAGACTGGGTAGCTTCAAGCTGACCGGGATTGTAACCAGCTCATCTCAGACTGGGTAGCTTCAAGCTGATGGGATTGTAACCAGCTCACCTCAGACTGGGTAGCTTCAAGCTGACGGGATTGTAGCCAGCTCACCTCATACGGGTAGCTTCAAGCTGACTGGATTGTAACCAGCTCACCTCAACTGGGTACTTCAAGCTGACTGGGATTGTAACCAGCTCACCTCAGACTGGGTAGCTTCAATCTGACTGGGATTGTAACCAGCTCACCTCATATGGGTAGCTTCAAGCTGACTGGGATTGTAACCAGCTCACCTCAGACTGGGTAGCTTCAACTAACTGGGATTGTAATAAGCTCACCTCAGACTGGGTAGCTTCAACTGACTGGGGATTTAACCAGCTCACCTCAGACTGGGTAGCTTCAAGCTACTGGGATTGTAAACAGCTCACCTCAGACTGGGTAGCTTCAAGCTGACTGGATTGTAACCAGCTCACCTCAGACTGGGTAGCTTCAAGCTGACTGGGATTGTACCAGCTCACCTCATACCGGGTAGCTTCAAGCTGACTGGGATTGTAACCAGCTCACCTCATACTGGGTAGTTCAAGCTGACTGGGATTGTAACCAGCTCACCTCATACTGGTAGTTCAAGCTGACTGGATTGTAACCAGCTCACCTCATACTGGGAAGCTTCAAGCTGACTGGGATTGTAACCAGCTCACCTCAGATTGGGTAGATTCAAGCTGACTGGGATTGTAACCAGCTCACCTCAACTGGGTAGCTTCAAGCTGACTGGGATTGTAACCAGCTCACTCAACTGGGTAAGCTTCAAGCTGACTGGGATTGTAACCAGCTCACCTCAGATTAGGTACGATTCAAGCTTAACTGGATTGTAACAGCTCACTCAGACTGGGTAGCTTCAAGCTGACCGGGATTGTAACCAGCTCACCTCAGACTGGGTAGATTCAAGCTAACTGGGATTGTAATAAGCTCACCTCAGACTGGGTAGTTCAAGCTACTGGGATTGTAAAGCTCACCTCAGACTGGGTAGCTTCAAGCTGACGGGATTGTAACCAGCTCACCTCAGACTGGGTAGCTTCAAGCTGACTGGGATTGTACCAGCTCATTCAACCGGGTAGCTTCAAGCTGACTGGGATTGTAACCAGCTCACTCAACTGGGAGCTTCAAGCTGACTGGGATTGTAACCAGCTCACCTCAGATTGGGTAGTTCAAGCTGACTGGGATTGTAACCAGCTCACCTCAGACTGGGTAGCTTCAAGCTACTGGGATTGTAACCAGCTCACTCAGACTGGGTAGCTTCAAGCTGACCGGGATTGTAACCAGCTCACCTCAGACTGGGTAGCTTCAAGCTGACGGGATTGTAACCAGCTCATCTCAGACTGGGTAGCTTCAAGCTGACCGGGATTGTAACCAGCTCACTCAGACTGGGTAGTTCAAGCTGACTGGGATTGTAACCAGCTCACCTCAGACTGGGTAGCTTCAAGCTGACCGGATTGTAACCAGCTCACCTCAGACTGGGTAGCTTCAAGCTGACTGGGATTGTAACCAGCTCACCTCAGACTGGGTAGCTTCAAGCTGACCGGATTGTAACCAGCTCACCTCAGACTGGGTAGCTTCAAGCTGACTGGGATTGTAACCAGCTCATCTCAGACTTGGTAGCTTCAAGCTGACTGGATTGTAACCAGCTCACCTCAGACTGGGTAGCTTCAAGCTGACTGGGATTGTAACCAGCTCATTTCAGACTGGGTAGCTTCAAGCTGACCGGGATTGTAACCAGCTCACCTCAGACTGGGTAGCTTCAAGCTAACTGGGATTGTAACCAGCTCACCTCAGACTGGGTAACATCAAGCTGACCGGGATTGTAACCAGCTCATCTCAGACTGGGTATCTTCAATCTGACTGGGATTGTAGCCAGCTCACCTCAGACTGCGTAGCTTCAAGCTGACCGGGATTGTAACCAGCTCACCTCAGACTGGGTAGCTTCAAGCTGACTGGGATTGTAACCAGCTCATCTCAGACTGGGTAGCTTCAATCTGACTGGGATTGTAACCAGCTCACCTCAGACTAGGTAGCTTCAAGCTGACTGGGATTGTAACCAGCTCACCTCATACTGGGAAGCTTCAAGCTGACTGGGATTGTAACCAGCTCACCTCAGACTGCGTAGCTTCAAGCTGACCGGGATTGTAACCAGCTCACCACATACTGGGTAGCTTCAAGCTGACAGGGATTGAACCTAGCTCACCTCACACTGGGTAGCCTCAAGCTGATTGGGATTGTAACCAGCTCATTTCAGACTGGGTAGCTTCAAGCTGACCGGGATTGTAACCAGCTCACCTCAGACTGGGTAGCTTCAAGCTAACTGGGATTGTAACCAGCTCATTTCAGACTGGGTAGCTTCAAGCTGACCGGGATTGTAACCAGCTCACCTCAGACTGGGTAGCATCAAGCTGACTGGGATTGTAACCAGCTCATTTCAGACTGGGTAGCTTCAAGCTGACCGGGATTGTAACCAGCTCACCTCAGACTGGGTAGCTTCAAGCTGACTGGGATTGTAACCAGCTCATTTCAGACTGGGTAGCTTCAAGCTGACCGGGATTGTAACCAGCTCACCTCAGACTGGGTAGCTTCAAGCTAACTGGGATTGTAACCAGCTCACCTCAGACTGGGTAGCATCAAGCTGACCGGGATTGTAACCAGCTCATCTCAGACTTGGTAGCTTCAATCTGACTGGGATTGTAACCAGCTCACCTCAGACTGCGTAGCTTCAAGCTGACCGGGATTGTAACCAGCTCACCTCAGACTGGGTAGCTTCAAGCTGACTGGGATTGTAACCAGCTCATCTCAGACTGGGTAGCTTCAATCTGACTGGGATTGTAACCAGCTCACCTCAGACTATGTAGCTTCAAGCTGACTGGGATTGTAACCAGCTCACCTCATACTGGGAAGCTTCAAGCTGACTGGGATTGTAACCAGCTCACCTCAGACTGCGTAGCTTCAAGCTGACCGGGATTGTAACCAGCTCACCTCAGACTGGGTAGCTTCAAGCTAACTGGGATTGTAACCAGCTCATTTCAGACTGGGTAGCTTCAAGCTGACCGGGATTGTAACCAGCTCACCTCAGACTGCGTAGCTTCAAGTTGACTGGGATTGTAACCAGCTCATCTCAGACTGGGTAGCTTCAATCTGACTGGGATTGTAACCAGCTCACCTCAGACTAGGTAGCTTCAAGCTGACCGGGATTGTAACCAGCTCACCTCAGACTGGGTAGCTTCAAGCTGACTGGGATTGTAACCAGCTCATTTCAGAATGGGTAGCTTCAAGCTGACTGGGATTGTAACCAGCTCATCTCAGACTGGGCAGCTTCAAGCTGACTGGGATTGTAACCAGCTCACCTCAGACTGGGTAGCTTCAAGCTGACCGGGATTGTAACCAGCTCACCTCATACTGGGTAGCTTCAAGCTAACTGGGATTGTAACCAGCTCACCTCAGATTGGATAGCTTCAAGCTAACTGGGATTGTAACCAGAAAAGATATCAAATCTGGTTTTTCAGAGAATTGAAGCCTAGTGCTTTAAAGGAATCAACCACATCAGGAAGTATATGAGGAAGAAAACTTTATTTTAAACAATAGCTACAAACAATCTTCTAAAGTAATAAAAAGAGTCATATTAACTATAATTTCTGTGAACCTTAGACAAACCTATACACATTTGGTGAAGCCATCATTAGATCATTTATAAAGCACAGTTGTTATCAAAATGCTTCTAAAATTCAAAGTAGAAAGGCTTTTTTAAGTTATGATAAGTTTTCTTCAGCTCTTGTTCATGAAATAAAACATTATTTTATAACCGTAGCACATTTGGGGTTGTTTTTATAAAATTACCTAATATAAACTGGAAAGAAAGCAATTTACATAACTTGCAATATGTAAATAGTTGCCAAAAACCACTCAAATTAACTTCAGGAGTTGTTTTCTGTCCATTTGTTATACTTCCTCAAATATGATGTAGCACTCCTTGGTGTCCTCCCTCCTCATTCACCCTCCACAAGACTGCCCCAAATATGATTTAGCACACCCTTGTGTCCTCCCTCCTCATTCACCCTCCACAAGACTGCCCCAAATATGATGTAGCACTCCTTGGTGTCCTCCCTCCTCATTCACCCTCCACAAGACTGCCCCAAATATGATTTAGCACACCCTTGTGTCCTCCCTCCTCATTCACCCTCCACAAGACTGCCCCAAATATGATGTAGCACACCCTGGTGTCCTCCCTCCTCATTCACCCTCCACAAGACTGCCTCAAATATGATTTAGCACACCCTTGTGTCCTCCCTCCTCATTCACCCTCCACAAGACTGCCCCAAATATGACGTAGCACACCCTGGTGTCCTCCCTCCTCATTCACCTTCCACAAGACTGCCCCAAATATGATGTAGCACACCTTGGTGTCCTCCTCCTCATTCACCCTCCACAAGACTGCCCCAAATATGATGTAGCACACCCTGGTGTCCTCCCTCCTCATTCACCCTCCACAAGACTGCCCCAAATATGATGTAGCACACCTTGGTGTCCTCCCTCCTCATTCACCCTCCACAAGACTGCCCCAAATATGATGTAGCACACCCTGGTGTCCTCCCTCCTCATTCACCCTCCACAAGACTGCCCCAAATATGATGTAGCACACCTTGGTGTCCTTCCTCCTCATTCACCCTCCACAAGACTGCCCCAAATATGATGTAGCACACCCTGGTGTCCTCCCTCCTCATTCACCTTCCATAAGACTGCCTCAAATATGATGTAGCACACCCTGGTGTCCTCCTCCTCATTCACCTTCCATAAGACTGCCTCAAATATGATGTAGCACACCCTGGTGTCCTCCCTCCTCATTCACCTTCCATAAGACTGCCTCAAATATGATGTAGCACACCCTGGTGTCCTCCCTCCTCATTCACCCTCCACAAGACTGCCTCAAATATGATGTAGCACACCCTGGTGTCCTCCCTCCTCATTCACCCTCCACAAGACTGCCTCCTATTTATGGCATTGATTGTCTGACCACCTGAAATACATTTCTGGACACGCCACTGCTACGTGCTCCCTGATGTACTAAGTGGGACCACAAATTCATTCTTAAAATAAATAGTAAAATAGAATGTCTTCTTGATTAGGTGAAAATAGAAAAACACCAACAGTACCAAAAATAACTGATTACCTATTGCAAGAGCTAGTTTGTAATTCATGAATTGTGAAAGCCCTTTGATTCAAAAGTTCACACTAAAAAAAATCAAGATATTAATAATTATAATAACAACAAGAAGCAGTGAAATAGTTGCTGACAGGGTCGAACGCGTGGTTAGCATGTTCAACTCTGACCCAAAAGGCCAGGGTCCTATCATGACCGACTGATCCGAACAGTTCTCCAAGGTTTCATACTCTATCAAAGGTCAAAGAAGACTATAGCGAAGAGACCTTGACTCAACGGTCATTCTGAGTATCTTTAATAAATCATTTCTCTAGGTTTGCATTTTTAATTTTAAAATATATCAATAAATATCAAAATATTAAACCGGAAATGTTATACAAAAAATTAAGTAGCTTTTAAAATGGCACGTGGATAAATTTCTATTATTTAAGGCCTTTCAAGCGCACATTGAATAAATATTATCAATTAGTTTTTAATCATAATATCTATCTTCTATCTATTGATTAAAATATTTTCATTCCAAAGTAAACATTTTTGGGGACCATCTTAACATTTTATTGTTATTAAAAATATGTGTTAACCTCTTTATTTAAGTTAAATGATGTTTAACTAATAAATAATTTAAATTTTATTGAGTATAGCAGTTTTTGTATAAAAAGCAATGAAAATATTCTGAAGATTCTCAGTAATGTTCATTTAGTAATAAAAGTTAAGACAATTATTGGTGTTAAAAACTATTAAAGTAATAACGGAGTACAAAATAATCGAATATTGGTTTTAGTTGATTTGATTTGGCTCCAAACATGTCTAGCAAATACATCTTTAAATTAACTTAGCAAGACTCGCTTCAGTGCCCGTGTGGTTTAAGGCGTCACTCTCATAATAGACTAGAGCACTGATGAGGGGAAGATTGGTGTTCGAATCATCTTTACAACCCACTAAGTCAAGAGCCCGGACTTTAATGACCTAAAAATTATCAAAAAATTAACTAAAATCTACATAAAAATAAAAAATATATTTAAATTTAAGAAAAAGACACATTCATTTAATGTAAAATACTAGTAATGAATGCACACTACTAATTCAAGCACGCACTCAACAAAGTGGAACTAACAAATATATAAGTAAGCAATGAAAAGTATTTAACAAATAAACCCTGCCATTCTGATAAATATAGCATTTATTATATATACAAATATCTGCGTCAGAAAAAACCCATATGTTCCCAATTCAACTAGGCTAGGGCCACGCTGCAACAGAGACGCCGCGTCACGTGGAATACATTTTAATTCTCCTGGTTATGCTTGAGCGACCAGACGCCGTGTTTTATGACCAGTTGGTATCAGGGTACCAGGGCTTGAAGATGAGTTGTTAGCTATAACATATCTAGATATCTGAAGAGGACACGTACATTTTGAAATGTGATGTTCATCCCATTAATACGCAGAGACGTAATTATGGACATTTTAATACTTTAGTTTATGAACTTAGAAATGACGAAATATATTTTATCCAATATTTTAGAATGAGGGAAGCTACATTTAACGAACTTTACTTATACGCCAGAGAGGGAATTGAAAGGAAAAGAACAAGAAACTGATGGAGAAGAGATGGTAGTTGGACTGCTAGAGACACTGGTCGATGACTGGGTTATGGGGAAGAGATGGTAGTTGGACTGCTAGAGACACTGGTCGATGACTGGGTTATGGGGAAGAGATGGTAGTTGGACTGCTATAGACACTCGTCGATGACTGGGTCATGGGGAAGAGATGGTAGTTGGACTGCTAGAGACACTAGTCGATGACTGGGTTATGGGGAAGAGATGGTAGTTGGACTGCTAGAGACACTGGTCGGTGACTGGGTTATGGGGAAGAGATAGTAGTTGGACTGCTAGAGACACTGGTCGGTGACTGGGTTGTGGGCAAGAGATGGTAGTTGGACTGCTAAAGACACTGTTTGGTGACTGGGTTATGGGGAAGAGATAGTAGTTGGACTGCTAGAGACACTGGTCGATGACTGGGTTATGGGCAAGAGATGGTAGTTGGACTGCTAGAGACACTGTTTGGTGACTGGGTTATGGGGAAGAGATGGTAGTTGGACTGCTAGAGACACTGGTCCATGACTGGGTTATGGGGAAGAGATAGTAGTTGGACTGCTAGAGACACTGGTCGATGACTGGGTTATGGGGAAGAGATGGTAGTTGGACTGCTAGAGACACTGGTCGATGACTGGGTTATGGGGAAGAGATAGTAGTTGGACTGCTAGAGACACTGGTCGATGACTGGGTTATGGGAAGAGATGGTAGTTGGACTGCTAAGACACTGGTCGATGACTGGGTTATGGGGAAGAGATGGTAGTTGGACTGCTAGAGACACTGGTCGTGACTGGGTTATGGGGAAAGAAGTAGTTGGACTGCTAGAGACACTGGTCGATGACTGGGTTATGGGGAAGAGATGGTAGTTGGACTGCTAGAGACACTGGTCGATGACTGGGTTATGGGGAAGAGATGGTAGTTGGACTGCTAGAGACACTGGTCGATGACTGGGTTATGGGGAAGAGATGTAGTTGGACTGCTAGAGACACTGGTCGAGACTGGGTTATGGGGAAGAGATGTATTGGACTGCTAGAGACACTGGTCGTGACTGGGTTATGGGAAGAGATGGTAGTTGGACTGCTAGAGACACTGTCGTGACTGGGTTATGGGGAAGAGATGGTAGTTGGACTGCTAGAGACACTGGTCGATGACTGGGTTATGGGAAGATGGTAGTTGGACTGCTAGAGACACTGGTCGATGACTGGGTTATGGGAAAGATAGTAGTTGGACTGCTAGAGACACTGTTTGGTGACTGGGTTATGGGAATAGATAGTAGTTGGACTGCTAGAGACACTGTCGATGACTGGGTTATGGGAAGAGATGTAGTTGGACTGCTAGAGACACTGGTCGTGACTGGGTTATGGGAAGAGATGTAGTTGGACTGCTAGAGACACTGTGTGACTGGTTATGGGGAAGATGGTAGTTGGACTGCTAGAGACACTGTCGATGACTGGTTATGGGAAGAGATGGTAGTTGGACTGCTAGAGACACTGTGTGACTGGTTATGGGAAAGATGTAGTTGGACTGCTAGAGACACTGTCGTGACTGGGTTATGGGAAGAGATGTAGTTGGACTGCTAGAGACACTGGTGTGACTGGGTTATGGGAAAGATGTAGTTGGACTGCTAGAGACACTGTCGTGACTGGTTATGGGGAAAGATGTAGTTGGACTGCTAGAGACACTGGTCGATGACTGGGTTATGGGAAGAGATGGTAGTTGGACTGCTAGAGACACTGTGTGACTGGTTATGGGAATAATGTAGTTGGACTGCTAGAGACACTGTCGATGACTGGGTTATGGGAAGAGATGGTAGTTGGACTGCTAGAGACACTGTCGATGACTGGGTTATGGGAAAGATGTAGTTGGACTGTAGAGACACTGGTCGATGACTGGGTTATGGGGAAAGATGTAGTTGGACTGCTAGAGACACTGGTCGTGACTGGGTTATGGAAAGATGTATTGGACTGCTAGACACTGGTCGTGACTGGGTTATGGGGAAGAGATGGTAGTTGGACTGCTAGAGACACTGGTGTGACTGGGTTATGGGGAAAGATGTAGTTGGACTGCTAGAGACACTGTTTGGTGACTGGGTTATGGGAAGAAGTAGTTGGACTGCTAGAGACACTGTGTGACTGGGTTATGGGAAAGATGTAGTTGGACTGCTAAGACACTGGTCGATGACTGGGTTATGGGAAGAGATGGTAGTTGGACTGCTAGAGACACTGTGTGACTGGGTTATGGGGAAAGATGTAGTTGGACTGCTAGAGACACTGTGTGACTGGGTATGGGGAAAGATGTAGTTGGACTGCTAGAGACACTGGTCGATGACTGGGTTATGGGAAGAGATGTAGTTGGACGCTAGAGACACTGTGATGACTGGGTTATGGGGAGAGATGGTAGTTGGACTGCTAGAGACACTGTTGTGACTGGGTTATGGGAAAGATGGTATTGGACTGCTAAGACACTGGGTGATGGGTTATGGGGAAGAGATGGTAGTTGGACTGCTAGAGACACTGGTCGATGACTGGGTTATGGGGAGAGATGTAGTTGGACTGCTAGAGACACTGGTCGATGACTGGGTTATGGGGAAGAGATGGTAGTTGGACTGCTAGAGACACTGTTTGGTGACTGGGTTGATGGGGAATAGATAGTAGTTGGACTGCTAGAGACACTGGTCGATGACTTGGGTTATGGGTGAAGGGATGGTAGTGGAATGCTAGAGACACTGGTCGATGACTGGTTATGGGAAAGATGTAGTTGGACTGCTAGAGACACTGTCGTGACTGGGTTATGGGAGAGATGGTAGTTGGACTGCTAGAGACACTGTTGTGACTGGTTGATGGGAATAGATGTAGTTGGACTGCTAGAGACACTGGTCGATGATGGGTTATGGGGAAAGATGTAGTTGGACTGCTAGAGACACTGGTGTGACTGGGTATGGGAAGAGATGTAGTGGACGCTAAGACACTGTCGATGACTGGGTTTGGAGAGATGGTAGTTGGACTGCTAGAGACACTGTGGTGACTGGTTAGGAAGAGATGGAGTTGGATGTAAGAACTGGTCGATGACTGGTATGGAAGATGTAGTTGACTGCTAGAGACACTGGTCGTGATGGTTATGGAAGAGATGGATTGGCTGTAAGACATGTATGACTGGGTATGGAGAGATGTAGTTGCGTAGAGACACTGTCATTGGTATGGGAAGAGATGGATTGGATGCTAGAACACTGTGTGACTGGTTATGGAAGAAGTAGTTGACTGCTAGAACACTGTCGTGACTGGTTATGGGAAAATGAGTTGGACTGCTAGGACATGGTCGATGACTGGGTTATGGAAGAGATGGTAGTTGGACTGCTAGAGACACTGGTCGATGACTGGTTATGGGGAAAGATAGTAGTTGGACTGCTAGAGACATGGTCGTGACTGGGTATGGGAGAATGGTATTGGACTGCTAAGACACTGGTCGATGACTGGTTATGGGAGAATGGTAGTTGACTGCTAAGAGGAGACTGGTTATGGAGTGATTGGTTGAGATGGGAAGTATGAAGAAGTAGTTGGACTGCAGAGACCTGTCGATGACTGGTTATGGGAAGAGATGGTAGTTGGACTGCTAGAGACACTGGTCGATGACTGGTTATGGGAAGAGATGTAGTTGGACTGCAGAGACACTGGTCGATGTCTGGTTATGGAAAGATGAGTAGTTGGACTGCTAGAGACACTGTTGTGACTGGGTTATGGGCAAGAGATGGTAGTTGGACTGCTAGAGACACTGTTGGTGACTGGGTTAGATGGGGAATAGATAGTATTGGACTGCTAGAGACATGGTCGATGACTGGTTTATGGGGAAGAGATGGTAGTTGGACTGCTAGAGACACTGGTCGATGACTGGGTTATGGGAAGAGATGGTAGTTGGACTGCTAGAGACACTGGTCGATGACTGGGTTATGGGGAAGAGATGGTAGTTGGACTGCTAGAGACACTGTCGATGACTGGGTTATTGGGAAGAGATGGTGTTGGACTGCTAGAGACACTGTTGGTGATGGGTTATGGGAAAGATAGTATTGGACTGCTAGAGACACTGGTCGATGACTGGGTTATGGGGAGAGATGGTAGTTGGACTGCTAGAGCACTGGTCGATGACTGGTTATGGGGAAGAGATGGTAGTTGGACTGCTAAGAGACACTGGTCGATGACTGGGTTATGGGAAGAGATGGTAGTTGGACTGCTAGAGACACTGGTCGATGACTGGGTTATGGGCAAGAGATGGTAGTTGGACTGCTAGAGACACTGTTTGGTGACTGGGTTGATGGGGAATAGATAGTAGTTGGACTGCTAGAGACACTGGTCGATGACTGGGTTATGGGAAGAGATGGTAGTTGGACTGCTAGAGACACTGGTCGATGACTGGGTTATGGGGAAGAGATGGTAGTTGGACTGCTAGAGACACTGGTCGATGACTGGGTTATGGGCAAGAGATGGTAGTTGGACTGCTAGAGACACTGTTTGGTGACTGGGTTGATGGGGAATAGATAGTAGTTGGACTGCTAGAGACACTGGTCGATGACTGGGTTATGGGGAAGAGATGGTAGTTGGACTGCTAGAGACACTGGTCGATGACTGGGTTATGGGGAAGAGATGGTAGTTGGACTGCTAGAGACACTGGTCGATGACTGGGTTATGGGGAAAGATAGTAGTTGGACTGCTAGAGGGAACACATGGTATGACTGGGTCTATGGGGAAGTGAGATGGTATTGGAGAAGAGGCAGTTTGGATGACTGGGTTATGGGGATGATGGTAGTTGGACTGATAGAGACACGGCGTGGAACTGGGTTATGGGATGAGATGGTAGTTGGACTGCTAGAGACACTGGCTGATGACTGGGTTATGGGAATGATGGTAGTTGTGATGTAGAGACACTGTGTGTGGACTGGTAGGGAAAGTGTAGTTGGGACTGCTAGAGAACTGTAGATGACTGGGTTATGGGAAACTGGTAGTTGGACTGCTAAGACACTGGTCGATGACTTGGTATGGGAAGAGATGGTAGTGGACTGCTAGAGACATGTGGATGACTGGTTGATGGGAAGATAGTGTTGGATGCTAGAGACCTGTTGATGACTGGGTTTGGAAGATGTAGTTGGACTGCTAGAGACACTGGTCGTGACTGGGTTATGGGGAAAGATGTAGTTGGACTGCTAGAGACACTGGTCGTGACTGGGTTGATGGGGAAGAGATGGTAGTTGGACTGCTAGAGACACTGTGTCGATGACTGGGTTATGGGAAGAGATGGAGTAGTGTTGGACTGCTAGGAACTGGTTCGGATGATGTATGGTTGGACTGTAGAGACTGTTGAGAACTGCGGTGTTGGGAATGGAATAGATAGTAGTTGGACTGCTAGAGACACTGGGTATGACTGGGTTATGGGAAGAGATGTAGTTGGACTGCTAGAGACACTGGTCGATGACTGGGTTATGGGAAGAGATAGTTGATGCTAGAGACACTGTGTGACTGGTTGATGGGAAGTATAGTTGGAGAAGACATGGTGATATGGGTTTGGAGAGCATGGTGATGACTAGGACTGGTGATATGGTATGGAAGAATGGAGTGGACTCAAGAATGGTGACGGTGTGGGAAGTATTGGCTAGACTAGAGACACTGTCGGATGGTTATGGGGAAAGATGGTAGTTGGATCAGATGACTATGTCGTGACTGGTTATGGCATGGATGTGTGACTGGTATGGAAGTGATGATGGGTATGGAAGTAGATGATCGGACTGTAGAGACTGGGTTATGGGATGATGGGTAAGTGGTAGTGCTGGACTCTGGATGACTGGGTTGATGGTGAGGGGAATAGATGTAGTTGGACTGCTAGAGAACTGGTCGATGACTGGGTTATGGGGAAGAGATGGTAGTTGGACTGCTAGAGACACTGTTGGTGACTGGGTTTGAGGGATAGATAGTTGGACTGCTAGAGACACTGGTCGATGACTGGGTTATGGGGAAGAGAGGTAGTTGGACTGCTAGAGACACTGGTCGATGACTGGGTTATGGGGAAATAGATAGTTGTGACTCAGAGACACTGTTGGATGACTGGTTATGGGGAAGAGATGTAGTTGGACTGAAGACACTGGTCGATGACTGGGTTATGGGGAAGAGATGGTAGTGGACTGCTAGAGACACTGGTCGTGTGGGTTATGGAGGTGATGTGGAATGTAGAAGTGTTGGTGTGTAGAGGACTAGTGTGATGGTATGGGAAGAGATGGTAGTTGGATGTAAGACACTGGTCATGATGGGTATGGGGAAGAGATGGTAGTTGGACTGCTAGAGACACTGGTCGATGATGAGGTGGGAAGATGGTGGTTGGATGCTAGGAGCGACACTGTTGGTGAGGGATGGTGTGAATGGGGAAGTAGTTGATGTTGGACCTGCTGATGACTGGTCATGGGGATGATGGTAGTTGACTGAGAGAATGGATGACGTGGGTTATGGAAGAGATGCTGTTGGACTGCTAGGTTACATGGGAAGAATGGGTAGTTGGGAATAGATGTATTGGATGCGATGACATGGTGTACTGGGAATGGAGAGATGGTAGTTGGACTGCTAGAGACACTGGTCGATGACTGGGTTATGGGGAAGAGATGGTAGTTGGACTGCTAGAGACATGGTCGATACTGGGTTATGGGGAATGAGATAGTAGTTGGACTGCTAGAGACACTGGTCGATGACTGGGTTATGGGGAAGAGATGGTAGTTGGACTGCTAAGACACTGTTGTGACTGGATTATGGGGAAGAGATGGTAGTTGGACTGCTATAGACACTGTTTGGTGACTGGGTTGATGGGAAGTAGATAGTAGTTGGACTGCTAGAGACACTGGTCGATGACTGGGTTATGGGGAAGAGATGGTAGTTGGACTGCTAGAGACACTGGTCGTGACTGTGTTATGGGCAAGAAATGGTAGTTGGACTGCTAAGACATTGGTCGGTGACTGGGTTATGGGGAAGAGATAGTAGTTGGACTGCTAGAGACACTGGTCGATGACTGGGTTATGGGGAATAGATAGTAGTTGGACTGCTAGAGACCTGGTCGATGACTGTGTTATGGGCAAGAATGGTAGTTGGACTGCTAGTAGACACTGTTTGGTGACTGTGTTATGGGGAAGTGATGGTAGTTGATCACTGGAGACGGCGGTTATTTTATAAATTTAAAAATTATAATGTATTATGATTGATAAGACTAATATTCCATAGAATGGTAAAATTTAGCAATTTAAATAAAAACACAAATAATATTAATAACACTTAGCACCAGTCTCACTACCTGTTCAATTTATATGCTTAAATACTAATTACGCTAATGGGTTAGAACTAGGAAGGTTGAATATAGAGGAAGTGAACCTGAATTACGTGGAAGGAGAGTTGAAAACCATTTAGGAGCACCGTCAGTTCACTGAGCGAGATACGAACCTTGATCTCCCGTCCTTGTTAGTTTAGCTCAACATTAAACTAGCGCGTTAGTTAATTACGCCACTGAGGCGGGTAACACAACATAGTCCGATAAAATAAAGCCAACGACCCCTTAAACAACTAAACAAGAAGTGCAAACAAATCAAAAGTGGCCTCACCATGTCAATAATCGTCGCGTGAAGCGCAAAACAACAATATTTCCCAGAATATTGGCCCCCAAACACCCCCAGGTTTTGGGGGCGGGGGTGTCACCCCTCAATGTTAGTTAAATGCTTGAAAGTTGGAATTTTGGGAGATTTGAGATCTGGAGTTGGGACATTTTAGGCTTATTCTGTACCCATTATTTCTATTATGAAAGATTTAACACAGACTTGTACAGACAAATTAAAAATTTTCCAACTGTTAATCCCTACTCTACAAAAAATCCCAACTTCAAAAATCGTCAAACATTGAAAGCAATTCCTTGTTTAGTAGATTATATAAATCTTAGCTAACCAATAGTCTATAGCAACCCGTTGTCAGTAGACAGAGACAACGGCCGGTGAGTGGATGTCCAATGAGGTATGGGAACCAGTCATAAGGGAACAGCAATGATTGGATTGGCAGCATTGTCAGCAATGTTTTGTCACGGTTTAATGTTTTTGGTTGTGTTGTGACTTTCTTGGCTGTAGACTGTGCAGTTTTATGATTATCATGTACAACCAATACCTTAAATAGGACTTTATTAAATTTTGAATTTTGAATGTTACGCAACATTTTATTATTTTTTGCGAAAGCTCTGACTGATAAATGGGACATTGAGGTTAGTGTTAATGTTTGACCTTGAAATACACATTAATTTTCTAGCAAGTATTAATACTAGCTTTAATTAAACTAATGTCTTATTTCATTGTTTATTAAAATAAGGTTTCATAAAGCAATTAAAATAGGCTCAAAGTAACAATGAACGAAGAGAAGTAATAAGGGTGTGTTACATAGTTACAACTCTTATAATTTTTCATTTATGAAGTAGACTACATTAAACGAGAAATTAAGTTTTTCTTTAACCCTTTAACATTTTCAAATTTGTGATAGTTTTTAAATTAGTTGTTTAGTAATCAAATAGGGAAGCTAGTATTTATGCTTTTTAGTGAGGAATTCTCCATCTAGATATCATTTTCTGAAAATTGAAAAATGATCCCTGACCACTGGAATTGAACCTGGGACCTTTGACTTAGTTCACTGATGCTCTACCACTGAGCTATCCAGGAGTCGTCTCGTTCCCAGGGTCATTCTCCACTCATATTTTAAGGCAGAATTTATGATGTTTCCAGCTGTCATTTTTCAATTTTCAGAATCGCTATTTAGTGTTCGATTTGTATGAAATTTCGTATAACCATGTTGTTTAGCGTGCTGATTTCTAATTTGACATTTTATTTAATAAAATGTTAGAGGAAGCCGACTTCACCCTCACGCGCTAAGTTACAATATGCTTTTGAATAGTTTATTGACGTACCAATATTAACATTTTAGGGCAACTTCCATGAGGTTATGAAGTAGGACATTGGTAGACATGTATCAAAATACTGTAGAAATATCGATAAATTCAAATATTTATTGCTTTATTTTACAGTTGAAAATGTTTTTAAATAAACATTGAAAAAATTGCTAATTTTTTGATAAAGTGACGAGTGAGTTCTACAGGGTGGCCCACGGAAAAGTCGCTCGTCTCCTATATTCAGCAGGCGCCTCACTCTGAATTGGAGGAGGTCAATCCCTTCCACCCATATTGTGACATGAAGAAGAAGTCAATAAAGATTTAGACAAGCAGTTCACTTGCTCATTATCCTCCAATTCAGAGTGAGGTGTCTGCTGGATATAGGAGGAGGGCTACTTTTCCGTGAGTCACCCTCTACATCTCGGGAGCCTACTAGTTAAATACTGCTTCCAATTGTATTAGAATAAATTAATGGTTTCCATCTTGGGGGTCGCAGCGTGTTTTGTTTGGGGTCACATTATAGAGGTTTTAACTTTATATTTACTTTTTCAAGGATTTTAATGACTAAAAGAAAATGCGATATGCTCATAGAAATGTAAGTTGTTAAAGTGCTAAAAATGACCTAGATACTGTTAGATTCCTTTTAGCTTCTTGCTGACTTGTTTACTGAGGCAGTCTTGTAATGCTGATAGCATAATATAATATCATCCCCCCAACCTCGGGCTTGTTGATTATATTTTACTACTCATTAGTCGCATATAATCATTATTATAAGCAACTTATAATAATTTAAACAATGCATTAGTGGACATATGGGTTTAACGTCCCACTCTTTTGGTTTGGCTTGTTGGTGAAGGGGAAGTAAGGATTTTAATTTTGGCCAGGGGTTGTTTATCCTAATATCCCCCTAAGCAAATAAGGGTACATTTCCTCTAAATTATACCTATCCCAATGGTTTAGCTAACTGTAGATAGTCCAGACTGGTAGTAAGACACAGTGAAAAACATAAAAACTAGGATTTGAACGCTTTTAAGTTATCAAAGGGTCACAATAGCCGCAGAGAGAAAATGTGTGATCATAAACTACAAAATGTTGGAAACTGCTGTAGTAAAGTCATTTAAATTTTTTAATCTAATATTCATGATATGAACGATACAGCTGCAAATCTAAATAAATATATTTAAGCTCAATTGGATATTTAGCTCAGATGCAGGTAAACTGAAATAAATAATAATTCAAGATACACTGAAAAAGCCTTGTAGCTTTAAAAATCCAGTATAGACAAGGCTGTCACCAGGGGAGGAGGGGTTGGGGGCTCAAACAACCCTCGAAATTTTATGAACAATATGGCTTTATTTATGGTTCAAACAATATAAAAATTAAGATAGAAATACAAATTAGGGAGCTGTGTTATACAATGAAAAACACTTTAGAGAGCTTCTAGAGGTGTTTAATATTTAGAAATTGTTCTAGCTTTCAGCAGTTAGGGTGTAATGTTGCATTTAAAACTCTTTAGATAGATTAGAATTGTTTATAATTATAATTATTTCTGGCTTCCAGAAATTGAAGGATGTCCCCCAACCCCTCCTGAAATTATTGTCTGGCTATGACCTTGCAAATAAATAAATAAATTTAAAAATACAGTTGCCTAAAAGCTTGGTTTAAGGCTTGATTATCACCCCAAATTAAAAAAATGAGAGCCTCCTCTTGGCCTCCCTCCCCCCCCTCCCCAATATATTTCGTCCAACGCTCCTGCCCATAGCCATCTAGAACCAAGTGTTTTTTTGCATACTAAGATCAGCCCATATATAATGTCAGGAAATACCTTACTGACTTAAAACATGCCCATAAAAGGTAATACATCCTCTCGCAGGGTGACAAGGACCAATGGGGAGAAGGCAAAACAGATGTGCAAGAAAGAGGGTAGAACCATATCAAGTAGAGTCGAACCGGACTCTCGTAGATAGAGTGCCCTGCCTGTTGTGTTGCTGCGTGGGGTTGCTCATGCTGAACGTTCAACTAATCTCACTGAGCGACCGACTCGTAGAGATTGTCCGTGCCCCGCAATCCAGGCCCAGAACACATTCCGTCAACTGGTAAGTAGACCTCTGGAGTTTCGTCCATAGCAGATACAACATTCTCACAGGAAACTAACATTACGCATATACCAATGGATGTTTCACTTTTTGAAAGAATTTTCATCTTTAGTTCTGAATGCAAACTGGACCTACATGTGATTTCCAGTATTAGAATAAGAAGTTCCCCCCATCATTAATTAATTGCCAAATACAAACAGGTACAAAATCCAAACTTGCTGCAAAATTGGAAAGCATGGAAACATCTAATAGCACTTGTAATGTAATTATTTATGACGGAGCAGCTCTTCTCCACGTGATTCCATCACGTCAGAATTCTTTGACATTATGATTATACGAAATTGATTTGAAATCATACTTATTACATCGAACAAATTTCATAAATGCTGAAAGAATATATGTGGTGTGAAACAACTATCTACCAAACAACTTAAAATTCACAAAATATGATAGCTAAGGCATGGAGTTCGTCAAAAAATTTCCTCCTTGCGAAATAAAAGGGAATTAATAAGAGCTGTTCCAGAATGAGAATAATAGATTAATAAAATAGTGTGAATATGGTGACAAGTACGGGTGAATGGATGGTATCGTCAAAAATGGTTGTAACATCCTTTCAGGGAGGATCAGCTTTGGTATGGATGAAGCAGATTGTCGCATTGATGCACATGTAAAAGATATGGTTGAGCATGTATAAACAAACCTTAAGCAATGGCTGTGCAGTTACTGTGTTATTAGTTAAAAAATTCCACTTATACTAGTGGATAGTTGCAGTGCTATCTGCAGACTATAGCACTAAAATGTATTCTAAACTTTTATTGAGAGAATACCTATAAAATAAACCCTCACTTAATTCTCTAGTTAAAAGTTTACTCGTCAAACGTTTTCAACTTTACATAGATATTTAGGTTTCGGTGTTTATTTTGAATCAAAAGGTATAATTTCCACCTTCACGTAACGATGATAACTTTAAAACGACCCCTCTCCTCATTGAACAGATGAGCCACTGCCCACTCAGAAGGAAAGGTTTGAAAATTTGCTGGCAAAACTGGGTTTTAGTTTTGTGATACTATTTTTGCGGGCCCCCTTGACTCCCAGATTTTAAAATTAGTTCTTCAACTTGTTTAAACCATTTTCTCGTTTCAACTACCAGAAAAATATCTATCAAATTATTTACAAGAATATTTAAAAAGAAAGAGAATATAACACCTTAGCTCAGTCGGTAGCATGTCGGTCTACCGAGCTAGGGGTTTTGGGTTCGATTCCCAGCTTGGTTTTACCCTTTAACAGTGATAAATTAATGACCGGGGACTGGATGCTGTGCTTGTCCTAGTCTTATTTATATTACCACTCTTATGAAGCTAGGACAGGCCTAACGACCTGGTAATGGATAATATATGTCTTGAATAAACAACGGACCCAGGCCACAGGCTGGATACAGTAATGGTTGTAAAGAGAGAGAGAGAGAGAGATAGAGAGAGAGATTGAAAAACATGTGAGAGTGAGTGGTGAGTGGTGAGTGTGTGTTTGGGAGAGAGAGAATGTGTATGTGAATAGATAGAGGGGGTACATAAGACATTACTTTGAAATATTATCTACTAGAAAATAACTACAATATGATGTGACGTAGGGCGCGAGCTGTCATCTACCCAAATTTTGTTTAGTCCATTAAATGAAAATTTACATTTAGTTAAATGAATTAAACTTAATTTTAAAATGATACATTCTTTTTCTTCTGGTAATCAAACCAGGGACCCTTTGATGAATTAGATTGAAATCTACAAACTGAGTAAGGGTGTTGGACCACATGGAGTTTAAAATAATATATTATCAGTAGCTCTTGGGTACTAACGATCCGGGTGAAACAAGCTCCTGGTTTAGGTATCCTATCATTGCTGAAATATTCAAGCACACGACCGAGCTGAATAAACCTTAAACCATGCCAAAAATCGTACAACCCGAATGGTAAGTAGGAAGTGATCATAATAAAAATACTGAAACTCAACAGGAGTTTTATATTATTTGGTAGTGATGGAAAGGTTTCATTGATGCTTCTCTTGGTTCTGTTCCCGGTTACAAATTATACTTAACCAGTAGCCACACAATTTAACTGAAATTATTTGGCCGGTTTTTTTTTTTGCCACCTTTTACTACCCACAAGGAAAACTCGCATTTATCTACACACATTCGGTAAAAATGGGGAATACATAATTTAAAAGATCTGCGCCCTTGGAAAGGAAACATAATAAACCATGAAGAAACCCCCTCTTCGATAACAAGCCCTTAATTGAGCTCAAAACTCCACGTCACTGGCAAACAAGACTAGTCTTCGTAAACCACTGGTGTGGATATTATAATTATGAAATAATAGACTCTGTAATTACCAAGAAGATGCTATCGAGTATTTGGGTTCATAGCCCTGTCTCTAGGAGCAATTGCCAAGCATTACGGATATGACGTTCCTCTAACAAAGCGTATTGATAAACGTTTAAGTACGAACGAAACGAGTGTTGCGTTGTCAGCCAGAGTTTGTGGAAGTGAGTGTATTTCCTGTGCTGGAAGTAGATTAGCAGGCTCGGGGGACGCAAAGAGGTCATCACCCCCGGTTATCACACAACAACCTGTGTGGGCAATCACCTGAAATAAGTTTTCTCTTATTTACCAAAAATTATCCACAAGGCTATTTGCACCTATACCTGATCACGCTCGACTAGCTCTACAGAACAGGTTGAAAGGATTTTGAAGCAGAAGAAAAGAGAAGTTAGTGGAAGATTTTAATACTTAACTAACGAGCATATTATAGGGATTCGCGGGTGATTTGAAACCAGGCTGCGATTGCATTTTTAAGTCTTGACAGGCCTTGACAAATCTTGACAAATCTTTAATTTGTTCCCACTGTTACCAACAGTTGCCTCCATTAAAAATAGGTAGGGGCAAAGTATATCTAGCCCTGCTTAAAGAGAAATATTGTGAACGTCAAATAAATTGAACTCGAGATTTTGGTCGACGTTTCATTACCCCAGAAAACCAGAAAGGTGGTTTTCATGATGCCCTCTGATGTATGTATATCGGACTCGAGCCAAAACTGAAGGGGTAAAATTTTTATTTAGGATTTAAATGAGGTTCCCCTGGGGGGATTTTGGGAATTAGATACCCAACCCTGATATTAGAATAATAAGTTTACTTAAAGGGATAAAATGAGAAACAATAGTTTTTCTCAAATATGGTCAAATGGTTTTGATTAAATTTGGTAACCAGACACTACTTAACATTAAAAACAAAATGGCAACTATCATTTTCCCATGAAAATAAATTTGTGGCTACTTTCTAATACTAATCAAAACAAGAATCTTTCATTTAAATATAATTTCATGAAAGGATTAGTTTCTAACTTATAGGCAAATTTATTTTATTTATTAAGGTTGTTGATTATTATAATCTGAGTTGGACAGAGACGTTTTGCAATGTTTCTGTAAGACTGTAAATTTTTTAATTTATGCACTCTGGACAATGCATATTATTTGGTTTCACAAATTTCACGAGTTTTTAGTAATTTTCTTTTTTTCAGGGTAAGAGAGAAAGAAGGTCTGTGTGTTTTGTGAAAGCCCCGCAACGCGTCTAAATACCCGATTTATAGAGGAAGGAACATCTTTTTGATTGTAACAAAACTTACTAAAACAATCTCCACATATCTATACATCAATTAAAGTGATGTCAAGATGTCAACATTGACAGAAAATAAACATAACCTGTACAACAATATAAAAATTTAGTATAATGTTATCAATGTTGATCGCAAATAAGTGAATGTGTTTGTACTTTCCAAGCCTTTATTTCTACCAAAGTTATATCACACAAATTGGGGGTAAATTTTGTTTCAAAAAAACCCAAATCATTTTGACAAACTAAAAGACACATGCTAAATTGTGGCCACTAGTAGAATAAAATATATTATGAGTTACAAAACAATAATTTTTCGTGTCTCTTCGATGAGGAAGGTAGAATTTATATGAGGTGTACCCTCATTTGTCTTAGAATTTTGTAAAGTTACTAAGGCAAAACTGCCTTTAATACACACAGTTAGGACTAAAACCCTTAACCCCATTTACCAGTAAACTAGACCAGATGATGCTGAAACTTCAGTTTATGTGATCAACGATTTGGGTAAAAATTTATCTAAACCATAGTGAATGCATTACTGTTGTTCAATGGTTTAGCTATGCCTAAATACTAGATAATGCCTAATATTAAATATAGTTATTGTGGACGTACATCCATTTTGTCAGCAACTTGCTCAATCGAAGCTTAGGTTCAAAGTTTAGTGTAGGAAGTGTGCGACTCTAGGTAAAGATGTTTTCCAAACCTTCATACATTACGAGTTACTGACTGTTAGAAGTAGAACTAACAACAAATAAAATAAAAGTGGCATTGCCATGAAATATTGCGACAGTAGGAGCACCGACTAGATTTAAAGCTTCAATGACGTTGAGGTCCAGGTTTCAATGCCAGAATGGTGTACTAAAAGTGTTAATTTTATAAATGGTTTTCTGTTTTCCTTTTATACAAATGCGAATACAGTTCCTTTAAATTTTACCTTATTCACCTTCAGGGAAAAATAAAATACTTACAGCACGGGCACGTGGTAAAATGTTGAGTAATAAATAAATAAATATTGGTGAAATATAAAACATCCCTTTCAAATGTGAATGGCAAGGATTATTTATCTATCTATCACTGCATCTTACTACCCTTTCGGGTTATACGCCTAAGTACTAATTACCTTAATGTGCTAGGAATTGGGAAGGTTGAAAATAGAGTTAGTGGACCCCCATTTGTGTGGATGGAGAGAGGAAAATAATTTAGTCAAAACCACCCCCAGTTCACCTGAGTGAGATTCAAAGCGCGATCTTCCCGTCTTCAGCAGTATAGCTCAACACGAAACCAGTGCGTTAGCTATCCACGCCACCGAGGTGGGTGAATGGCAAGGAGAAAATATAATGTTGCATTAGTAGTTTAATGATTTAAGGCATCGCTTTCAAAATAGACTGGGTTGCTGACAAGGAGGTCAGGGTTTTGGTCCTGGTTGTCTGTACTAAAGTTGGCTTTTCCTAAATGGTTTTCAACTCTCCCTCAATACAGATTTGGTACATTTCCTCTAGTTTCTTCCTTCCTCATTCATAGCCCATTTAGACTAGTTATGCACCTAGCCCTAAAAAGTAGTCGGGTACAGAAAATAAGTAAAAACAGTATTTCTAGCATTTAATTTTAAGAATTTTTTTGGCCCTTAATCACCTAAGAATTGGTATCTAACTTAAAATATACTTTTTAATATTTTAGGCGAGAACTAACTTTAAAATCCAAAATTGAAACAATTTGTTAAGCCTATAATACTTTAGCTTTGATATAAATTACAGAATATTTAACATCCGTGAGCTTAAGTATAGTTATATAATAAATGGTACGGCGCACCGCACTCACTTTTACTAAATACTTTGTGAAGCTAAACAATAGATGTACACAAGTTGTATAAACACTACACCAAATATCATAAGTGAAATAATATACACTACTACTTACTCTGTGGCATTAGGAACTAAGAACACTGATACAAAAGTATTGAGAAAAGAGAAATATCTTTGTCAACCAAAGAGCGCAAGAATAAAATTCATTTTCAGATCTGAATTAAAAGTAAATATTATATTTGCTTATTGCTTGGAAATTATTGGTTTTATAAAATATATATTTCAAATAAAAGTTTTTATCCTTATTAGTATCAAAACTTTCCAACGATAAGATGTTATTTCGTATCTCAAGTATTTGCGGAGAAATGATGGGAATTGGAAAAATCTCCCCTTTTTAGAGTACCCTCAAAGTCATGTTCATGAGAAAATAAGAACTGACATATTGTTTATAGTGATGCACACTGACTAGATATACAATTAATTCAATATATTTTGAGGAAATTTTGATAAAATGTAAAATTCCGTACTCTTAAATTTATTTTCTTAGAAAAACTATTATTGGAGTTTTGTTTGTAATATTAAACATAGCCTAGATAAAAAGTTTAATCAAAATCCTTAAAATAAATTTTGAGAATGTCGATTTTATCTATTTTTAACCTTCAGTAAAATACCTTTATTTTAGGGTTGGATATAAAATTCCAAAAACCATTCGGGTGAGCCTTATAAAACCTTAGAACCAAAGCGTTAGCCCAATCTTGAAATTAATGGTTTCGGTTCTAGGCTGAGATACAGACAGACAGACAGACAGACGGAAACACTAAAAACACGTTTTTCAGGGGATCATGAAACGTCAACACTTATGAAAATCTCGTATCCAATTTATTTGACAATCATAATATTTCTCTTTCCAAGTGTTCAAGGGAATTAAAAATAAAAGAGTGTGTTATCTTAATAGTTTAGTTATTATAATTATTGGTGTTTAGAGGTGCATTAATGCTAAGGTTATTTGTGTTTGTTGTAACATTTACAAGTTGATCGTACGGATAGTGTAGCAAGACCCGTTTTGAAAGGCCAAGGTTCAATCCCAACCAGCCGCCAAACGCTATAGGTCAAATTATATCAAAATAAAAACTATAGATCTAGCGGATGAAAATAATGAAAACTGTTACATCAGGACTAAATTACGATAGGTTTTTTCATTATTTTCAACTATCCTTTCTCCTGCATAAGGGAGGTTAAGATTTTCCGTCACTATACCCCCCCCCCTCGCAACCCATCCCCTACATTTAATGGGGTTTTTTAGGATTTTGTAAATTATATTATTGAATCTCTTAGGCATTATTATACATAAGGTTGTTAGCAAAGTTAGTGATATGAAATTTTATAATACTTTAATTGCATTAACCTAATTATATGAAATATATTAGTAAAATTTTGTTAGTTACTATATATATTTCCTGTCCTGTCTTACCACAAAAATTGATTAAAAGAAATTAAGGCATACGTAGAGATGGATTCTGACCCTCCCCCTTACCCCTAAGAAAAATAAGAACATTCCGGACCCCTCCTCCCCAAATAAATCCTTGCGTAATTTAAGGACGGCCCCTAAGCAAGCTGTTAACACACTTACTTAATAAATTACAGGTCCTCGTTTCAATTCCAGTCATACCCAAAAACTTTCTCTTTTATGGAGTGACAGTTTTTTCGTTTCTTTCTTGCGTATGTTAGTACTGATCAAGAGGTACATGACATCTAGTTCTGTCCCCTGTATGTAGACTACTCGCCACCCTGGCGGCACAGAACGTTACCCAGGGTGCACCACAGGTGGTTGTCTACACGTACCGGTAGTGAGATGGTGTGATGATAGAGAATAATACGGTGGTGTGGGCCAGTGGGAATTATAAACCTAACCTAACTATAATTTACCAACCCCTGGTGAATGTTGGGATAATTCCTCTTAGGACAGAAATATCCAAGGTACTAACCGGCAATCGAACCCGGGACCCCGCGTTCGTAGCCAGGTGTACTGCCCACTATACCAGGGGCCAGATAACTGACAGGTGAGGGGAAGGGGCTGAGCCTGATCTTCCCATCTCTGGTAAGCCAGTCTAAATGAGATTGACAACTAGCCCGCATGGGCATCAGCTTGTTAAATACAAATGATAACATAATTATGGTAATAGTAATTAATAACATAATTAATTTAAAGCAAATAACTTCTAGATGAGGCACGTGCACCAGAGGATGCATGGTCCGGTTCGTCAGACTAACAATACACAGCATCTCTGGTGATGTTTATGTAAAGATTCGAATCTTATTTGGATGTACTGGAGACGGTATTTTCTACATATGATTCTCACAGTAGTTTTTCCATCATCTTCCCAACTCCTAAAATTAGATCATTAATCAGCTTTGTGTTTAACTCACCGATGTGAAACAAAATAAAAACAACTTCTGTAGTTTGATCGCCATTAGAAGATCATCCCTTTGTGTTATCTATTATAATTGCTACCCACCCCGCACGTGTGTTTTAAGGTGGGGATGTAGGGAACGCAAGAAAATGTTAGTGGTTTTGACGTTTTATAGAAAAACAAATCGTTGTTGGCCAACATAAATAACATTTTGATTCAGAAGAAACATGTAGTTTAATTTACTTCGCATTGTTACTTCAACAGTAATTGTTGAATATCTGCCATGAGCATAACGGCATTGGATGACAAACTTTTAAACTTAAGAAACTGAGTTGTCATTAAATTCCAGGACACCCTTAGCAGATATTAAAGAACTGATGTTCTCACCATGTAAGGAAAATTAAACTATGTGCGTGTATATAAGTATTACTTGATTTATTTTAACCAGAAAAATGTTTTATATTAAAAACTTAAATAGCACTGAACTTTTATCGTGTTCCCTAAAGCCCCACCTTAAATAAGTAAACTTTTCTGTCTTTGGACTGGAGTGATGTAAGTGACAACTCAACATAGTATGTTTTTACAAGTGTATTTATGGTCGGGACTATAAAGCTCACTCGAATGACAACAGTTCTTAGCTACATGGAGATTGACAAACACGGAGTGAACTCTTTGTCATTCGAATGAGTTTCAATGTCTCGCTCCTAAAATCCACTTCTCCTGGTAGGCACGTTGCCTAACTGTCAGGACCATTGAGTTTGGTTTTACAGTGACGTAAAAGGTCAGATTTTGAATACCAACTGATTTTCCTGTGGTGTTTCCCCTTTGTCACAATGTAAATGTGGGTACATTTACTATAAATAATACCTTCACTCACACTACTCCTATAGTGCAAACATGCAGATGGTATAAATGGGTAGTAAGATGCAGTGAAAAAAAGTTTATATTTGTTATCGTTGGGGAAGAAAAATGCTCTTTTAACAAGGACTGAAATATTAATCAACTCTATTGAACGAAAACAATGAGAATATGTAAGCGATTTTAATGACCGAATTTTCTTCAAATGGACTAATCATTAGACTTATTCATGGGTACACTCAAATACCTCTAAATTAGTTTTTCCTTTTGACGTTGATAAGGAAAACCCACTCGAGAAACTCGAGAAATATCTCAGGAGTCGGGAATACAGGGACAGTTTTGTCTGTTGACTGTGAACTTTGACCTCCTTAAATCTCTGTGGCTGGTAATTTTTCAACGTGGTACACTACGGTCGGTAAAGGTCCTTGCTCCCAAACCCCCTAACGCACGAGCATAAACTATTCACTCACTTTCTCCTGTTGGCCCAGTGTCCGTGTTACTGACCACTGATCACATGGTTACGTTCTCCTAATGTTCTACAACCCACCACTCTCTGTACCATTACACAACCCTCCACTCTCTGTACCACTACACAACCCTCCACTCTCTGTATCACTACACAAACCCTCCACTCTCTGTACCACTACACAACCCTCCACTCTCTGTACCATTACACAACCCTCCACTCTCTGTACCACTACACAACCCACCACTCTCTGTACCATTACACAACCCTCCACTCTCTGTATCACTACACAACCCTCCACTCTCTGTACCACTACACAACCCTCCACTCTCTGTACCATTACACAACCCTCCACTCTCTGTACCACTACACAACCCTCCACTCTCTGTACCACTACACAACCCTCCACTCTCTGTACCACTACACAACCCTCCACTCTCTGTACCACTACACAACCCTCCACTCTCTGTACCACTACACAACCCTCCACTCTCTGTACCACTACACAACCCTCCACTCTCTGTACCATTACACAACCCTCCACTCTCTGTATCACTACACAACCCTCCACTCTCTGTACCATTACACAACCCTCCACTCTCTGTACCACTACACAACCCTCCACTCTCTGTACCACTACACAACCCTCCACTCTCTGTACCACTACACAACCCTCCACTCTCTGTATCACTACACAACCCTCCACTCTCTGTATCACTACACAACCCTCCACTCTCTGTACCACTACACAACCCTCCACTCTCTGTATCACTACACAACCCTCCACTCTCTGTACCATTACACAACCTTCCACTCTCTGTATCACTACACAACCCTCCACTCTCTGTACCATTACACAACCCTCCACTCTCTGTATCACTACATAAGGCACCACTCTCTGTACCACTACACAACCCTCCACTCTCTGTATCACTACACAACCCTTCACTCTCTGTACCATTACACAACCCTCCACTCTCTGTACCACTACACAACCCTCCACTCTGTAGAACTACACACTTCTACCCACCATGTACCATCACACACTTCTCCCCATTAACTGTACACATATGGTGCATCATCATTTACACACATATGGAGATGGTATGTTGACTGAAGAACGGAATGGAAAGTTTTGCAGATAAGTTTTTGAACCTTGTAATAATTTACTCCCTCAGAGATAATAGTTGGAAAATATGCCTTTGGTTTTTGTAACCTTTCCCAAACTCTTAAATTGACCCAATACTATCGCATTATTCAAAATTAAAAAGTTTCCACTTCAGTTTAATTTTTTTTTATCGACGCTAACACCAGCTAGGTGACCTGGTGGTCTAGGGGTAAGGTGTCAGACTTCTATGCTGGCGGCCGGGGTTCAATCCTCGGTCCCGGCAGAGATTTATCTGATTACCAAACCCTTCCTTCACCTCTGACAAGATATCTTGTGAATGTGTGGAATGCCAGGCCTCCACCGTGGTTCGGATTCCACGTTAAACTGTAGGTCCTTCATTTCATCTCACAATCACCCTACCATTACACATTAGCGTAAGTGCGTATAACCCGAACGGGTAGTAAGACGCGGTGATAATAATAATAATAATAATAATAATAATAATAATAATAATAATAATAATAACACCAGCTACAATACTAACCAATCATACATTAACAATGGTTCGAGCTCTCTTCTCACACTCGTACACACTACTAGGTATCCTCATCGGTGGTCACGTGATCTAACTCGTGTTGGAAGGGATTGTCTTGGAGATTGGGGTTAGCATCTTTGTTAAGTGTATTGAGAATGGTTCTTCCTAAATGCTTTTACATTATTCCTCTAAACAAAATGTGGTGTATTTCTTCTCAAACCATATCATCTCTATTTGAATATTTTAACGAGTGTTTTCTTATGACCAGGACAGATTGTGAGACGAGCCGGACAAAGAATCCTAGAAGAGGGATGTATTTTTAAAGGTTACGATTCTAATATAAATATGTAACATATCTGGTCTATAGCAGTTCGTAGGAGCCCGATGCTAGTTGCATACTCAACAACTATTCATTTGTCTAATGTCTTAACGATAAGGAACACTGAATGTAGAGGATGTTTACCCACATTGGCAGGGAGAGGGTGTTGAGACCCATTTATTTTGAAATAAAACTCTGTATACCTGGCAGAGAATTAAACCCGTACCACCCATCACTGTCAGACAAGACCAGATGAGATTGACGCCTTGGTATGAGGGTATGTAAACCTCCTTTGGACCGTTCTCATCAGTAGCCCTAGACCATAAGGCGCTTGAGAGAAGGATTTAAGATCTAAGGGAATATGCTACTATTCGCCTGGAGTGAGGATGATAAACTACATTATATGAAACGTGTCCTCGGTGAAAATGAGAGGTCTCAAATTCCGGGTGGAGGGGGTAGGAGCGCTCATCTAATATACTTTATGTGGCCTCTTTAAAAGCAGAAAATGTTAGATTTAAAATATAGATCAGTAATTTTAGGTACACCTTCATAGCTCTCAACACTATACATAGGACTTATTTTATCTTAATTCTATTCTAAGCACCACTACCAATCCTTCAATGGTTAATTTATCACTTTGTAGAAGTGAACAGTCTCAATGTGGTAAATGTTCGGTTTGGTTAGCAATCGGACACAGGACACAGCTGGTAAAAGCGACACTGACTTAGCGAGGATACCAAAATATTGAAATTATATTATATTTCTCTATTAAGGAATAAAAGTAGTAAAACTATTATTTCAAATCATTATTTATTATTTCAAATTACTGATGGTTTAAAACGGTGAAAACATTTATTTAATAATATTGAAATATAATTTATTAAGTTCAAAATGTACCTTAAATAAAACACACTATGATTAATATTCAAATAATTGAATATTAGCAGCTATATCATAGTATTCATCTAAGATTAGATAGTAGTAGTAGTAGTAGTAGTAGTAGTAGTAGTAGTAGTAGTAGTAGTAGTAGTAGTAGTAGTGGTGGTGGTGGTGGTGGTGGTGGTGGTGGTGGTGGTGGTGGTGGTGGTAGTGGTAGTGGTAGTAGTAGTAGTAGTAGTAGTAGTAGTTGTAGTAGTTGTAGTAGTTGTAGTAGTTGTAGTAGTTGTAGTAGTTGTAGTAGTTGTAGTAGTTGTAGTAGTTGTAGTAGTTGTAGTAGTTGTAGTAGTTGTAGTAGTTGTAGTAGTTTATTATTGTTTGTTTGTGTAAGCCTGGCAGTAGAATATTGGCCAAATCATTTATTGACGTATTTTAAACGAACTGGGTCTTATTTGAGCTTATAAACATTTACAGCCCGTTAGTTTAAAAACGAACACAAATGACAAATCGCAACACTGGTAAATAAGACATGGGAACTATATTTCCGTCACACAACTATTCTAAGTGGGAAAGCGAGTGAGGTGTTACTGCCCGCTCTGGAGTCGAAACCTAGACTTTGTCAGCTGATTGGCCGGTTCGTTGACCTGGCGTGGATCATCTCGGCCTCAGTTGCTCTCTTGTTTTCTAGACAGAGGACAACCGAAACATCTGAGTTAGAACCTCACATCATCGGATCATGTCACGTCATCAAGGGCACGTCTCGAAACCGATTAACAGGGAATTTAGACAGAAAACTACTCTCGAGTCAAAAAACGTATCAAAGTGCAGTGTTCCCCATGATTTATTTAACAACAGACAACATATTAGGTTTTGTTTATTTGTTTGTTTTTCATTTTTGAACAAATATTATCAAACCTTATTGTCTTTTTTAATGTGTGCTAAATTGGTTTAACTGACCTCAATTCCACTCGTTTTTAGAGTAGAATAAGGAAAACCTCGCCACTTTGTAATGTCTAAACAAGGGTGCTACAAGTCCTATTGTAATCAGGAGGTCCAAGGTGTTGAATAAACCACGTGCTATATATACTACATCGTACTATATATATATATATATATATATATACTACCTCGTACTATATATATTATATATATGTATATATATATATACTACCTGGTACTATATATATATATACTACCTGGTACTATATATACTACCTCGTACTATATATATAATCTCTAATATCTTACTACCAGGATGTAGATTAAAAATACGTTGGGTGCATATCTCTATTTATAATAGGAAACAATAAACGTTCATTTTGAAATGGAAATTAATATTGTACAGGCACAAATGGTAGAGTGAGAGTTTATACTCGTCAGCGTAGGAGAGGGGTAGATTCATCGGATAAACAAGAGATTTCACAGGTAGGGATGTGGTGTCAAAAGAAAAGTGTCGCTACTCTACTCATTAAAAGTATTGGAAGAAAAATATCGATACCGTACTATGTAATGAAATAGATTTTTCATTTCAATATAGTTTAAATAAAAATTTCCATCTTCAATATATTTAATATTGTTAAAGAGTTTCAGAACATAAAAAACTAAAAAATACATCCACATGTTAGGAAATCTCCTCACACACCTGGGTGATCATCTATTTATTTATGTTGTTTAAGATGTCAGCTTATATTTATCATTGTTTAAAATTTCCCTTACTCCTTATTGCAATAACTTGTGAAATATAACAATTTCGAAAACTCTCTCTTTCTCTCCCTTCTGGAATAAATATAATAATGTGCTACTTGAATACAGAAGGAAGTCTCTAGAAGGATATCTTTCAAATTATATACCGTAATAAAAAAGAAGGCTCCTTTAACCAGACGTTCCGTAACCTTACAGAGGAAGGATCCATGTCTCATAAATCTAAAGTTTCTCTCGTCAAACAACCTTAGAGAGGAACGCGTTAAGCTATCATATCATGTATGCAAATAAAATTATTCTGAATAAACTGGATTTAAATCAATGAAAAATAAATTTCAACAAATTAATGTATTTTATTACATAAATAATATCAATACCAAACCCATAGGTATAATCATAATGACGAACACCAACCCAGGACTCCCAAAGAAGATATTCGTACAATTCCTTACATTCCCACATCACTCTTCAACTTGACAACAAGAACATCCAGAGAAGAACTCCACAAAACGCACAAAGTATCACTATTCAACTTCTTGACTTGACAACGAGGGATATCACCAGCAAAACACAATACAACAACTAGTATCGAAAGAAAGAATCGATAATATACTCATTAAAAATATCAGAAACAATATCGATACCATTATTGTATCGAAAGATAACTATCGAAAGCAGTAGGTAGTGGTATCAAAATTTTCATCTAGATTTCTTTATTTAGTAATAATTTCAAATTTTGCATCATATTAATTATTGTATCAGTAAAAGTATCGATATAAAACTTTTGAGTCAAATATACTACTATAAAAAGGAAAATATCGATATTAGTAAAGTGTTGATACTTTTTTCACATCCTTATTCACAGGGTGAACTCAAGGCTTCAGCAAGAAAAGTGAGGGCTTGGGGGAGGCTTTGGTGTTCACCCCGCTCCCCTTCCCTTCAACAAGAAGAGTGACGGCGTGGGGGAGGCTTTGGTGTTTACCCCGCTCCCCTTCCCCTCAGCAAGAAGAGTGAGGGCGTGGAGGATGCTTTGGTGTTTACCCCACTCCCCTTCCCCTCAACAAGAAGAGTGAGGGCGTGGGGGAGGTTTTGTTGTTTACCCCGCTCCCCTTCCCTTCAACAAGAAGAGTGAGGGCGTGGGGGAGGCTTTGGTGTTTATCCCGCTCCCCTTCCACTCAGCAAGAAGAGTGAGGGCGTGGGGGAGGCTTTGGTGTTCACCCCACTCCCCTTCCCTTCAGCAAGAAGAGTGAGGGCGTGGGTGAGGCTTTGGTGTTCACCCCGCTCCCCTTCCCTTCAACAAGAAGTGTGAGGGCGTGGGGGAGGCTTTGGTGGTTACCCCGCTCCCCTTCCCCTCAGCAAGAAGAGTGAGGGCGTGGGGGAGGCTTTGGTGTTCACCCCGCTCCCCTTCCTTTCAACAAGAAGAGTGAGGGTGTGGGGGAGGCTTTGGTGTTTACCCCGCTCCCCTTCCCTCAGCAAGAAGAGTGAGGGTGTGGGGGAGGCTTTGGTGTTTACCCCGCTCCCCTTCCCCTCAGCAAGAAGAGTGAGGGTGTGGGGGAGGCTTTGGTGTTTACCCCGGCCCCTTCCCTTCAGAAAGAAGATTGAGGGCATGGGGGAGGCTTTGGTTGTTACCTCGCTCCCCTTCCCCTCAACAAGAAGAGTGAGGGCGTGGGGGAGGCTTTGATGTTTACCACGATCCCCTTCCCTTCACAAAAAGTGTTCATCAAAATTTTACTCTTACAACATAGACAGTAGTGTTATAATCGATGGTGAACCCAATCACAATCACTAAGTGGGGAAAAATATAAATAGAAACGTTATAAGCAATAGTGTAAAGAAAGCGAAGAGATAAGGAATATTGATGTGAAAGACCTTCGAAACTCATCCGTTCTGAGTTGGCAAAACAACGTGCAGCAGATATTACAACGCATGATATTGTCTTGGTACGAAATACTTGGACGATGCTGTTCCAAAACTGCCGACGAATCAAGAAGTATTAAAGGATGTTGAAGGCGAGGGACTTTTTGTGATAGTTAAATATGGTTTTTAATAAAATAAAATAGAAGTGGTAGTTAGAAGAAAGGCCCATACGTAACAATTATGTTTTGAGACAAAAGGGGTTAAAGTTCAAAATAAAATATTGTAATCTTTAAAATAATCCATCTCAAAATAATAATGGATCTCTTATGTGAGCCCCAATATTAAAAAATGGGTTATTTATTATATTGGTCTCCATATTTGTTTGTAACAGGACTTTTATTTTATTGTGATACTAGTCCTAAAATTAAGGGTATTTTATCAATGAGTATTGTTTTAGAATAATATTAATAATACTTTTTTTCGAAAACCACTCTAACGATTGGGTTAAACATATATATATTTATAGAATAAGTTTTACATGACAAATAGCAATGTATTATTGTTTTTTGGGCAAAATTTCTTTCAAGGTTAGTTTAATGAAGGGAAACTTTAGAAAATTTGAATTATTAAAAAACGGCTCCAACGATTTAGTTCCAAATCGGTATCTTGGGAGATTTTGACCTGAAAAATAACATTGTATACATGTTTTTGGCGTAAACAATATTTTATAGAAAGTTTACTGATTAATAATTTTTCAAAATAGATTTTTTTAAATGAACAATTTGGTTCAAAATTGGTATGTGGTGACTATTTTATATACTTATAAAAAAATGAATAGCTAAATGTGTTGCTAACCACAAAACTCGAGAACAGCTGGACCAATTCGGCTATTTTTTCTCTCTAATATTCGTCGAAGTCCGAGGAAGGTTTTTATGAAGATAAAAATTGGAAAAATTGCACTGAAAAACGTAAAAACCACATTTTTCTTTTTCCCATTCAAACTGTTCCTAGCTGTCAATTCCAGGGATGGCGAACTGAAATAGATTAATCGAAGAATAGATTTTTTTGGCTCGTGAAGATCGATTTGAGCAAAGAATCGATTAAGTGAATCGATCTCAGACACCCTAAAATCGACTTTCAACTCAATTACTTACTGTTTCGTTTTATTCAAATAAAACAAGAGTAGCAATCCATAATATAAAGAAAAAAACATTTGAAATTTAATTAGTAACTTTGAATTAATTCGTAGATTTGACACTTTCTCTATCTACAACATACAGCTTGAAGTTGCTTGATTTATCTTTGGTTGATTGGTTTATTTTGTGTGTATTTCGATTTATACTCAGTCCAAGACTCATGCCGCCTATAAGACGTGGGTGGAGCAATTTGGGTAGAAGAACTCTAAATGCTAGAAAACAAGCAAGTTTTCGCTCTAATCGGACTGCACAGCAACGTGAAGAGTGAAATGAAATTGAAAGTATTCGGATATCACAAACCCGTGCAACACGTCATTCAGCTAATAATCTTGCAGGTTTGAAACGAGCTGCTTTCAGTTACGATGTTTAAATTGACTACAGTGCCTACTAATGAGTTTCTATTGGATCTATGAACTCAGTTTGCCCACATTGTAAGGCATTGAAATACAAAATTAAGCCATCGGATTCTGTTGCGCATGGCAAAGTGAAATTAGTGCAATTGTTTCCGCCACCAGAGCCATTGTACTCATTGGTTTCAGGAACAGGAACGGATTCAATACATTTCCTTACTAATATCCAGAAATATAACAACTGCTTCCAAATGACTCCATTTGGGGCAACAAATGTAGTTCGGGACAACTTCATGTCAACTTTCAAGGTAATATATAACAAACAGACTTATCCCACGTATTGCTTTGTTTATTTTATTTTATAGTTTTTGTAACAAAAGTAATAAACCTGTCTTTTTAATTCACAGATACAAGGCCAAATATATCACCGAACAGGTTCACTCTTGCCAGTGTCAGATGGCGACTACAAATTCCTGCAAATTTATTTCATGTCCAATTCAACACAAGAAATTGATCTGCGTTGTCCACATAACAGTTCAGTGAAGAGGTGTATTGTAGAAGAATTAAAAACTTTCTTTCATCAACACAATCAGTTGATTACATTGTTCGCAACTGCACTGGATCTCATGCCATATGATAATCATAAAATTGTAATCAGAGCTGATAAAACTCCCGTGGGCCAACATGCAAGACGTTTCAATGCACCAACAATGGATGAAGTTGCTATTGTTATAGTTGGAGAAAATTTGGAATCCCGTCTTATTGTTTTACATCGCCGGAATGATCAGTTACAGCGTGTGTATGAAACGCTCAGCTCATATGATGCGCTACAATATCCCATCATGTTTTGGCAAGGTGAAGATGGTTATTACTTCTCAATCAAGGTGATAAATCCCCTTACAGGTAATTACAAATTTGGTTTATCAAAGGAGATTTTGTATCAGCTATTATTTATATTATATGCAAGTTCAATCACTGTCATTAAAACAATAATTTATTTACAGGTGCCGAAATCAACCAAAAAGTCAGTTCAATGAACTATTATTTACAGCGCCTGATGGTTCGTGAAAATGAAGACAATCACATCTAGAAATGTCGGTGATTGTTTCACCAATATGCTGTTGATATGTATGTAAAAATTGAAAAAGAGCGATTTACATTTATCAGGTTGAACCAGACCAAACTCCGTTCTGAAGAGTATATTCACCTTCGAGATGCAATTAATACTGATGGAAATGCAGAGAATGTCGGCCGGATGACAATTATTCCAGCAAAAGACATCGGAAGTCCTCGACATATGCATGAATATGCTCAAGATGCCATGTCGTATGTTCGTCATTATGGCACAGCAGATCTATTTACCACATTCACGTGCACTCCGCAGTTGATGAAAATCAAAATTGAGTTATTCCCTGGCCAATCAGCCATTGATCGCCATGAAATTACGGCAAGAATCTTCAAACAAAAGTTGAAATCTTTAATGGATTTCATTGTGAAACATAGCGTGTTTGGCAAGACGCACTGCTGGATGTATTCTGTGGAGTGGCAGAAATGTGGATTGCCTCATGAACATATTCTGATTTCTTTTGGTTGAGAAGATAAGACCAAATGAAGTTGATGAGCTGATATCATCTGAAATCCCTGATGTACAAGTAGATCCAGGCTTGCATGAGGTAGTTATTAAAAACATGATTCATGGTCCCTGTGGAACACTTAATCAAAATTCACCGTGTATGGTGGATTGTAAATGTTCGAAACGTTATCCACGGGCATTAGTAGCAGAAACAATTACGGGAAACAATGGTTATCCATTGTATCGTCGTCGATCAACGGCAGAAAACGGAAGATAAACCATTATCAACGTAAATCAACAAGACTTTGAAATTGATAATCGTTTGATTGTTCCATATTCACCAATCCTATCAAAGACTTTCAAGGCGCACATCAATGTTGAATCTTGCCATTCCGTGAAATCTGTCAAATACATTTGTAAATATGTAACCAAAGTAAGTAACATGGCTGTTATTGGAGTTGGTGCAGATAATTACAATGACGAAGTCACCCATTACCAAATGGGCTGGTATGTTAGCAGTAATGAAGCAATTTGGCACATTATATCTTTTCCCATTTATGAAAGACACCCCACTGTTGTTCACTTAGCCATACACTTAGAAAATGGTAAAAGAGTTTATTTCACAGCACAGAACGCATTACAACGAGCTATTCAACCACCATCTACAACCTTGGCCTGTTTTTTTGAAATGTGTCAGAATGATGATTTCGCCCGAACACTGCTATACACCGAAATGCCAAAATATTATACTTGGAATCAATCCACAAAGAAATTTCAACCACGAAAACAAGGAAAACCAGTTCCAGGTTAACCAAATGTATATTCCACCTATGCAATAGGTCGAATTTATTCAGTCCATCCAAGCAACGATGAGGGTTTTTATATTCGATTGCTATTAGTCAATGTTCGAGGCCCAACATCATTCTAACAGTTACGAAATGTTAATGGTGAATTGTGTTGCTCTTACAGAGAAGCCTGTAAACGTTTGCAACTGTTAGAAAATGACGCTCATTGGGATCAAACTATCAATGATAGTATAATTTCTTCACAAGCTCATCAAATACGAACATTGTTTTCTATAATTATATCAACATGCGTCCCATCAAAACCAATTGATTTATGGATCAGATACAAATATGATATGTGTGACGATACATTGCACCATATGCGCATTATAATAGAAAATCTAAATTTACAAGTCAGTGAAGAAATTTACAACGAGGCGTTAATATCAATTGATGACATGTGCTTGATGATGTCGAACAAAGTATTATATCAATTAGGCATGGCCGCGCTAAATCGCCCAATGCACGACGCTTTTAATCAAGAGTTGAAACGAGAAAAACTGTATGATCTCGATGCTTTAAGAGAATCAGTCCGAATAAATTTTCCGCTGTTGAACCAACAACAAAAGTATGTATTTGATACTCTTATGGAAGTTGTACATGATGGAACTGGAGGGATTTACTTCTTGGACGCTCCCGGTGGTACAGGAAAACTTTTTTGGTTTCATTGATTTTAGCAACAATTCGCTCACATAATGAAGTTACACTCGCACTTGATTCATCAGGAATTGCAGCTACATGGTTGGAAGGCAGTCGAACAGCCCATTCAGCGCTAAAATTGCCGTTGAATATGCAAAGCAACGAAACTCCGATATGCAACATTTCGAAGAACTTTGCAATGGAAAAGGTTTTTCAGCAATGTAAATTGATAGTGTGGGATGAATGCACGATGGCACATAAAAAGTCTTTGGAGGCATTAGACCGAACCATGCAAGATCTGTGGGAAAATCAAAACCGATTTTGTGGTGCGATGATTTTGTTAGCAGGAGATTTTCGTCAAACATTGCCAGTGATTCCAAGGTCATCGGCAGCTGATGAACTTAATCCGTGTTTAAAGTTATCCGTTTTGTGGAAACACGTAAAGATACTAAATTTAAGCAAGAATATGCGTGTCGAGTTGCAAAATGATCGATCTGGAGAAATATTTTCAAAACAACTCATTGACATAGGTAATGGAAACTTCGCTTTAGACTCTTTCACTGGCTGCGTTCGTTACCTTTCCTGACAATTTTTGTCAGTTTACTGATTCAAAAACCAAACTCATTCAAAAGGTGTTACCAAACTTTGCTCAAAATTACAGAGATCATATTTGGTTGAACGAACGAGCTATATTGGCTCCCAAAAACATGGATGGAAATGAATTAAATTTCAAAATTGAAAATGAAATTTCCGGTGAATTGAGGACATACAAATCAGTTGATTTCGCTACTAACCAAGATGAAGTCGTCAACTATCCACCCGAATTTTTGAACTCGCTGGATTTGCCAGGATTGCCGTCTCACAATCTTCAATTAAAGGTCAGATCGGTGATCATAATGTTGCAAAATATCAACCAACCGCGTCTTTGTAACGGCACATGGCTAGCGGTGAAAAAATTACTGAACAACGTGATCGAAGCAACCATTGTAAAGGGAAAGTAAAAAGGAGAAGTCGTTTTGATACCACGTATCCCAATGATTCCGACTGACATACCATTTGAATTTAAACGACTGCAGTTTCCATTGCGGCTTTCTTTCGCTATGACCATAAATAAATCCCAGGGGCAGTCATTGAATGCTTGCGGTATTAATCTTGAAAACCCATGTTTCTCGCATGGCCAAATGTATGTTGCCTGTTCACGTGTTGGAAAACCATCAGCTTTGTTTGTTTACGCGTCAGGTAATCAAACAAAAAATATCGTGTACCATAAAGCATTACAATGAAAATATCATTTAACACAATATTACTAAATTATTGCAGTGTACGAAATAGAAAACTGAATTTGGGAGTAGCTTTTGTTTATGATTATGACATTAAAAATACATAGAAATGTATATTAACAATATGAAAATTTATTGTTGATATCACGGTAATTATTTGATAGTCAATAAATAAAGTGATCACTCTGAAATACGATTATACTAAATTTTTTGTTTAAATTACACATTTGTGACTATATAGTGTCACAAACTTATCTGTTCTGGTGACCATTACTGAAAACTAAGGATGTCATCCCGACATGTAGACTTTATAAGCGACGCCATCACCAGAACTTGACCAGAAAAGATAAGTTTTTGGGACTGCCACAGTCCGGTAGCTTTTGACAGAATGACGTCTGTTGGGTGAGCTAGTGATAAATAATAGTACATGTTTAGTTTTCAAAATTCAATATCTGGGAATTATTTTTCCTGATATAGGTCTATGAGAATATATTTTCTATTTTTTAAAATTTGATTAATTTGAATGTAGTTTATATAACTAATATTGTAAATTTAAATAAAAAAACTGTGTACATTGTATTGTAACAATACAATCTTCGTATTGTCCAATTGCTACCCCACCCAACCTAATTCTACACGCTTAATCGCGTATAGCATACTACCCGCTCCTATACAACACCGACGTAACCTATAATAGTAATATTCACTATTATAGCCCAATGCAGCCCAACCATCACACATCAAATAAACGTTCTTAAATTATCCAATATTATCTGTCTACAAAACGAAATGTTCTTCAAGTACCTTCGGATCTCCAATCTGACATCACAAGAGTACTACCAAGTCAAAGCGACCGGGTTGGGTCGTGGACGACTGCGAGTAATGTTCAAAGTTGTAACCGGCCCGAGAAAAATATTATAACTGAACGACGTTCCCGAGGGTCAAGGCGACAATTCATATCTGCCCTGTGTTGCCCCCTGGAGGAAGATTATGGCAACTCTCACCTAGCAACAGACGGTTCCAACGGCTTTCAAGAAAGATGAACTTCAAATATTCTTATTTGACTGCAATGCGACGGTTGATGTCCAATCTGAAACCACAAAGAAAGAAGAAACTACTGCATAATGACGTAATGCCTGTGTATTACGTGACTGGCTTGAATGTAAACTTTTTTCCCCTTGTTTTGTTTTCTAGGCTCAGAAGGAATATATATAAGAGAATGTATATTGTACATAAATATAGCATTTATTGTACTGCGGTCATGGAGGAGGGACCTGGGAGTTCCGACCGTTTGATATTATTAAACTCATTTATATAAATATAGCATTTCTTGAACTGGGGTCAGGAAGGAGGGACCTGGGAGTTCCGACCGTTTGATATTATTAAACTCATTTATATAAATATAATTAGAACTGCGGTCATGGAGGAGGAACTTGAGAGTTCCGACTGTTTGATATTATTAAACTAATTTATATAAATATAACTAGAACTGCGGTCATGGAGGAGGGACCTGGGAGTTCCGACCGTTTGATATTATTAAACTCATTTATATAAATATAACTAGAACTGCGGTCATGGAGGAGGAACTTGAGAGTTCCGACCGTTTGATATTATTAAACTCATTTATATAGATATAGCATTTCTTGAACTGGGGTCATGGAGGAGGGACCTGGGAGTTCCGACCGTTTGATATTATTAAACTCATTTATATAAATATAGCATTTCTTGAACTGGGGTCATGGAGGAGGGACCTGGGAGTTCCGACCGTTTGATATTATTAAACTCATTTATATAAATATAACTAGAACTGCGGTCATGGAGGAGGAACTTGAGAGTTCCGACTGTTTGATATTATTAAACTCATTTATATAAATATTGCATTTCTTGAACTGGGGTCATGGAGGAGGGACCTGGGAGTTCCGACCGTTTGATATTATTAAACTCATTTATATAAATATAACTAGAACTGCGGTCATGGAGGAGGAACTTGAGAGTTCCGACCGTTTGATATTATTAAACTCATTTATATAGATATATTGTCTGTTCACGGTAGGAATTGACTTCTGAAAGGCCTTTTTCCCTACCATAAATCTATTATATAGTAGGATATTGGTAGGAAAAAAGACCTTTCAGAGAGTAATTCCTACCGTGAATGGACTTTAGCATTTCTTGAACTGGGTCATGGAGGAGGGACCTGGGAGTTCCGACCGTTTGATATTATTAAACTCATTTATATAAATATAACTAGAACTGCGGTCATGGAGGAGGAACTTGAGAGTTCCGACTGTTTGATATTATTAAACTAATTTATATAAATATAACTAGAACTGCGGTCATGGAGGAGGGACCTGGGAGTTCCGACCGTTTGATATTATTAAACTCATTTATATAAATATAGCATTTCTTGAACTGCGGTCATGGAGGAGGAACTTGAGAGTTCCGACTGTTTGATATTATTAAACTCATTTATATAAATATTGCATTTCTTGAACTGGGGTCATGGAGGAGGGACCTGGCAGTAACATTGCATTTAATATTATAACTTGTTTTGTAGGGTATTTTGCGTGTTGGGGAAAGAAACCCATAATGTAAATTGTCATGTTTTCTAGTCGACGCAATGGGGCAATTGCGTTTGGCATTAACTTATTTGTTACGCTTCTAATCTTGTTTAAGAGTCAAGTAGGATTAACCTACGTTGTAAATAGTTAAAGTTAATAGTCAACACCTTGTAGATATTTCCATTTGATTTGATTTGACTAAATGTATAGGATAAATCTTATGTTTGCGTCTAGGGAGATATACCTTTTTTATATAAAAAATAATTTGTTCAATATAAATAAATATCAAGTATGCAATTATTTTGTGCAGTAACGGTTGATGGTTACGTTTCCTGATGTTAAGTAAGTTGTTAGTTGGTAAACGCTATTTCTTGCGTTTAAATCTGTGTCCTTTTTTTTACAAATGTAAACTTTGAATTAGAGTAATTTGAAGGGCACGAGATTTCACTCAGTATAATTGTTCGTTAAAATTATTACTTTTATTCATTGGAACATTTTAGTATATTTATATTTATACATTTATTTTGTAACATAATACGAAAGACCTTAAGTCATGTTTTTGAGAACAGTAAATAGTGAAATACGTTTCATTAGAAGGTGTATCAGTTACCTTTAAGAAGTTACATTTTTATGATGCAATGTTTTCTTTTGCAGTAGTAGTTACTAGGAAGCTTTTGAATTAAGGCCATTATCCATTGTCTATTTGTTTCTTGGAGATAATTAAAATATTCCTGATTTAAACTTTGCTCTTTAATCTGTTGTTGTTTATAATATGTACGCACATCACCCCTTTCTCGTAGTTTTAGGGACCTTTTCTACAGGGACAGTGGAGGGTGTTGCAGTATTTAAAATCGCAACAAAAACTATAATTATTTTCATACTAGGCTTACTATGGCAACACATACATTCTTTTGTTTTCCGCAGAATAAATCTAGAAAAGTATGCCTTTCATAATTTAACTATTGATATTGTCTCTTTGTGTTTCAGATTCTAACCCAAGAACAAATATAATGGAAGACTTTATTTCATTGTTAAAAGTTGTCAAATCATAATTCTCCTTCTTTATGAATTTAAAGTTTCTGTGTTCGTAGAGACAATTTTTTGTAGCTGGAACTTTTCAATTCTGTACTAAATTTTTACACAAATGTTTGCGATCATGTTATAAGCATGGATATTATGTCCATTAGTATTGTGTATTGCCTTCAAATTGTTTGTATATAAAGTTCTAAATTTATCCTTGTTTAAACCTAAAAATGTTGTAGTTGACTTTGAGCGTGCAACACACTAAGCTGTAACCATGCAATGGTCATGCATACATTGTTGGTTGCGTTTTCATGACCAAGCATTGTACGAACATTCAGTCCTTGATTTATCTAAAATATAAAAACAGTATAAGGGGCAGTTTCACACCAGAAAACAGTCTGTGAATATTATACCTTGTATATTCTGATTTTTACAGTTCTTGATATCAGATGAGACTCCAACAACTTACTGACGGGTAGTAACAAGCAGTTCTAGACTGTATTATTTTTTAATTTCCAATCTAAAATTGTTATGTCTAGTAAAGGTGTTCCTAAATATTTAAACTCATTAACTCCATAAAATTCAATATTGTTTGCAGTTATTTCTAAATTATCACCCCAATTTGTGTTCTCTATGTGATAACATTTTCACGTTCACTTCTAACTTATTTACTTAGCAGACTTTAGTAAAATTTCTGCATTTTTGCATCAGTTTTCTTACTATTACCTAACAGCTAAATTATCTGTGGTATTCTAACAGCTGCATTGTACCGTTTAATGAGAACCCTTCCTACTATCTGGCATTACCCTAATAGCATGCTCTAAGGTTGTTTCCATCCATTATGTATTTCTATATCATTGATAAGTGAGACCCAACCCGAACTCTGCCACACATACCTCAATTAGCTTACAGTTTTTGGAAACTCCAAACTTAACTAAAATGTCATATAATCAATTATAGTAATTGATGTACGAATTTATTTGCTCGTATAAAACATACACAAATAGTGTTTCATTGTGATGCAAACATAGAATAAAAAACTGAAATCTCTTATGAACATGGGTTTTTTTAGAAACCATTATTTTTGAGACATCAGAACCACCAACCTTAAAAATGAGTGTTCGTTTGTTAATATCTGTCCAGTAATTTCATCACAATTTCAACTACCTACCAGAAAAGGCATGTCATTTATAAATAAGAATAGAGAATATATATGTGGGAAAATGAGATTCTAGTTGGACATCTGGACTCCTATCCTTTAAAATAAGTGTAGTTTGTCAAAATTTGTTCAACAGTTTCATCGTAATTCTATAACCAGAAAGAGCTCTAACATTGTGTATAATATTATATTACAGCAGTTATACAAGTGTGTCGTGAAATATTGTGTTCAACTAATGCCCTGAACATTTGGGAGTTCCTGGTATAAAAAAGGATACTGATGATGGGGAGATTGGAGATCGAGTCTCGATAAGGTGTACTGAGGATTTGTTGTTCTACAATGTTTTCCATTCTCCCTTCACGCAAATGTGGGTACACTTCTCGAAATCTATCTTTATCATCCCTTACACATCAGCTTAGTTAGTTTATATGCGTATAGCAATAGGCGGTAGCCCGTGGTGACAAATATAGATAATAGAGTTATTTGGTTTAAGTTCTACTAGAGGATTTCATCAATTTAACATTAAATGTTTGAACCAGAAGCACGATCTCAATAAAACCAATTTTTAATAATATCTATTTAAATGTAGATATTTAGTCAGAAGGGGATTATTGCGCGTTTCGAAATAGCAAGAATAACAACAACTAAATAATTTACTCGAAGGTACGGGGTTTTATGGAGAACAGTTATTTATTTCAATACAATGGTGCAAGAATTTTTTATTAGGGTTTTGAAGTATTTTGTATATATAATATGATTGGGAACTAGTTATATATTTTGTAATTAACTTGACTAATGGTTTTAAGGCAGCCGCCTCAATCAGCGAGAAAATATCAATCGCTCTCAGGTCACATGGCTTAAAATACTATGGTCTGTGTCGTTATCTTTAAGTACTCCTTATTATATCCAAGTTTATACTCTCTTTTGCTCTTCACATACAACCACCATTTTCCATGTCAATAAGGAGGGGAAAGAAAACTAAGAAACCTATTATCACAAGGTAATGAAGAGCGCTCACTGATATTTCTCATAATATATCTCTTTCTGTTGTGGGTCTATACATATATTCATGATCTGTTAGGGGAAGGCTGAGACTAGAATACATTTTAATAAGCATAGTCTCATAGCTCCACAGCTATATTTACAAAGTCGTGAAAAATGAGTTAGTTTAACAATTTAAACACATTTATTAGTGATTAATTAACTAAAAAACATTAGATATGAATAATAATAATAACTTTATGGTTTGTGTAATTAGCTCAACATGAAGTAGTCAAGAATTACAAGAATTTAAGAATGTGTTTAAGAATGAATTTAAGAATGTCAAGAATTTGTCAAATGTGTAATTACACTTGAATTAAATGTTGTAGTTAAGTAATTACACTTAAATGAAATGTTAGAGTTAAGTAACTACACTTAAAATAAATGTTATAGTTAAGTGTAAATACACACGGGTTAAATTATAATTCCCTTAAAATTTTACGAATATTACATTTGCATTAATTGTTATTTATTAGTAACTTTTGATTTTTAAACATATTCATCAACTTAAGATTATTTAACAAATTATAGCATTATATTTTTAAAATTTTAAATGCTACTTATTATCTATTTTTAATCATCATTTTCAAATCATACTTTATCATTATATTGTCTTCATGCTTTTGATGTATTTTAAACTTTAATATTATTTAGTGTACTCAATTATCACCGATAAAATTGTTATTTGTTACTAATATCAATTTATCATTCCATTAGTTGACTACTTCATGTGGATTTGTTTACACAAAGCATCAAGTTATCACTATTTTTAATATCAAGTGATTTTTTAAATTAATCAATCTTAACTTTCTCCTCACTAACAAAACCATTCATTCTCTTATGTTAATAAAATTTAAAATATAAGGTTGTTAATAAAAAGTAGCTCAGTTGTAATCGTTCAGATTTATTTTGAAGAAACGCATTATAAAATTCAATATTGCTTTAAAGCTGAATGTCTGCGTGGCAATTTCTCACTTACAGAAGCATCCTCCTGGAAATGGCAGAGATGCTATCTTAGATAATGGAATTATTAGTTTTTTTAACCGGGAATTTTCCGGTATGTCCTCAACCCTCCCCAATTTAGTGTTCATGATACGAAAAGCTTTATTTAGAAATTATTGGGATACATCAAATGAATGTATTTCTTGAAGTAACCTATTCTCTTCATTAGGCCCACACCCCCTTAATGGTCGACATTCTAGCGGTATTGTCTCCCCTGCTTCCTATTGTGTCGTCCAAGATCTTACCATGAAGATACCACACCATAATTACAGTATCATTACTGGTACTCATTACCACTATTTGTGATACCACTCTCTGCTTGGCTGCCACAATGTAATGAGAGATTAAACAACATTAACATTAATTAATTTAAGTAGTCAAGTGACACAAGACATATCAAATTAAATTTGGTCGAGTAAGAATAATTAGCCTTGTATTTCCGTTTAGGTCTAATACTAGAGTCATATGACTATTTCTATTAGTAGGTAGGTCATCCTTGATCTATAGCCACTTAGTATGATGACTTTAAGTCATTCAAAAATAGACAAGGTTAATTGTGCGACTGCTTGTCCTCCCTCTAATAGTACAATCTGGTAACAGGAACCTTTTAACATGTTAACATATTTTTTCTGGCAACATTGCTAGCATTTAAATAATTTATTAATTATGTTTTATATTGATTGGTATTACTATTCAAAAGTGACATATAGAGATCATATGACTTGACGTATGAATGTATAAAGAATGTTTAAGTAATCTTTGTAACTGATATAAAAGTTCCTTTTTGTCTGGGTTACTGTATCAATACTAACCAGATTGTTTCGGAACTCTCTTTGAAATAAGTTCCTCCTAATTAAAGGTATCTTACTGTACAATAAACTGTCTAAAGATGAGGTGTAGTATAGAGGAGATACATTATAATAAATAAATATATAATGTTAATAAGATTTAGCTATAAGCGTATGTAGGCCTACGATACAATTCATCATACATTATTCCTGTCTTACTACCCCTCCAAAATGTCCTTATATTTATATATTTGGTATGAGGAAGGTGAATTTTAGAGTAAATATAAGTTGCTCTTATTTTAATGAAGGCAAGTTTGGATAACCTTTGAGAAAAACAATGTGAGATCAACCAGCAGGGATTCAAACCCTCAACCTCTCCATCACCAACAAAACAGACTGGGCGAGATTGATACCTTAGACCGTGCATCCTTCACTGCAAGTGATTATTTAATTGACCAATATTATAGGTGAGCTACCTTATTAAACTCATCTGGAGACAATTTCAGGTTGGTTGCCATGAAATGTACTGTAAGTCCCCCGGGGGGAACTAGGGCTAACGCACCAACCTAGTACGATCAGGATTGCCGACAGTGGGGAGGATCGAGTTTGAATCCCGCCGAGGTTTCTGAAGCTAACTTTCTTCGTGCATTTCCACTACCTTTACACACAAATGCGATTACATTGACTAAAAAGCACCACCTTATAAATGTAAATATGTCAACATCCAAAATAAGTAGTAAGATATGGTGCTCACCACAAAATATTGATACGAATTAATTGGTAAATGTCCAAAACTGTTCGGCAGGGACAAGAAAATTGAATTCAAATTAATTGATAAGAATATATATGAGCTAGTTGAATTTAGAATATATTTAAAACATAATTGTGTAAAACTAATTTAAAGAGGTGAACTATAAGTTAAATTTTAAAAATTGTGATAAAGTCTACCAAACCATCATAAAATAAATAATAAACCTACTGAACCTGCTACGTACACACAGTGTAATGCAAATTATGAAAATGAACAAAGCCAGTTCGGTCATTTTATAACCTATAATAAATATAAAAAGCAGTGTAAATTTAGGTTTAAATCTATTGAACATATTTTCATTTATTTAAGATATTTAACGTGCACTTTACGAACTGACTGATTATATCGTAGATCAGACACAACACACAGCCATCAGTAGTTAGTTCTTCACTAAATTCAAATTTATCATTTATCGATTTTTCGGCCATAACGGGAATTGAGCCCTGGACCTTTTGCTTAATAGACAGACGTGCTATTGAATGAGCTAAGGTGTTGGCCTATTGAACATCAATCAACAACTCCTGATTCCCGAGACATCAAAATACAAATATTTTTGCCAATAGCACGAAAACTTTTGTTTTGATAAAACTATATCAAATACAATTTTATTTTATTTTATATGGTGCTACAACTTACAATGATAAGCCATTTTTTTATCTCAAATAGTTGCGGAAAAATGACCCAAGTTGGAAATTTCCGCTCATGAAAGGTATCCTCATAGTAATTTTTATGGGAGTGTGGGAACTTATCTCTCTGTCTGTAATGTTAAACAATGTCCATATATGAATTTTAAACAAAATCGTTAGAGTTTATTTTGAGAAAATCTCGTTTTTCTCTTTTTGCCCTTCGGTAAACTACCTTTAATTTTAGGGTTGCATATCTAATTGCATAGGATCCTGGGAATCTTATGGAAACCCTAAATGACAAATTTAAGTTCGATCGGTAAAATGGTTTCGGCCTTAGACTAAGATACAGACACACAGAAATATTGCATCGCAAAAACAAAAACACAAATTTTCAGGTTCATTTTGTCATGAAATTTCATTATCTACCAAAATCTAGAATTTGATCTTTTTGACGATCACAATACTTTCACTATCAGAGAGGTCACGAGAAAGTAAAAAATAAACGTAACGTTTAATTGTACAATTTGTTGGCTCATCATAAGGTCCGCGGACCATGCCAAATCATGGCCAGGGAAGAAAGAATGGCATTTCTTGACTAGACCATCAATAACGATATGATAGTTTTAAAACATATTTCAAATAAATTATGAACACATTTTGTTTTTAGTTTTCTCAAATCTAGAACCCTACAATCTCGAATACACTTAAGGATTTGCAGCTTCTACACATGGTAGAAATGATAATAGCTTGGATGGAGACTAAACACCACCAACAATCCCTTAGAAGGATTGCTTGTATTCGATTCCAAACCAGGCAGGCACATTGTGAAAAGAGAAAGTTGTGTTTTCCACAGTGTGGCTCATTGAAGAGTCGATGTTTTCAGAAAGCCCATACATAACCAAAGGCAGGACATGTATGAAGTACTCATGTGAAGAGGAAACTGTTTGAGTAATTTGGCAATATTTGTGTTATAGGCTACACATGATGGCCGAGGCACACATATGTATGTGTTCAACGGGTGGTCTACATCAAGGAGAGTAGCTCCCTGAGAGCATTAAACCATAATATATTTTTACCAGCCTACATATAAGTAGGATTTATGTCAATTAGTTATATATGATGTATATGTCTATTTCAGCTAATTGTAGATAAGTATTTAATAAATGATTAGAAACTTGACCTTTTCTATCTTTTAGAAATGAATAGTGAGGTCGATAAGTGTGCATCACGTCTTAATATTCATCAGGCAAGGCTACACTCTCCACCATTGGCAGTTTGTCTATTGCGAATACCAGTATTTAAACTTAGGATATGCAACTACCAAGCAGTTTGGACCGCTTTAGAAACAATCTTTTTATAATATGTTAAAACCTAAATATAGGTCAAGTTTGGATATTTACAAGCATGAACTTAGCATGTGTTGCAATTTACATGATTTTTCAAAAGCTTAGATATGAGCACGGGCGACGTTGAAGATAAGGTTTTCGTTGTCATCACATTACTTTACTTCTAATTTTTATTATTTATTAAGTGCCTCTAGGTAAAGATGAGAGTTAAAAATACCACAAATTATTATTTAATGATAAAATATTTGAAATTATCAAAACTTACGCCATATATGTGTTTCAATCATTAGTCGGTGTTAAAATAATATTTATTAGCTGTTCTAAAAACTACTATAAGTTGCATTATGTAATGTCAATTTGTTCATAATATATCCAAGTATTCTTCCTCTTTGGAACTGTTTCCAAGATGTGAAGGTTATTGCGGGTGTCGGAGTCTAAGACAAGGATTTTTGTAGCCTTTGACATCGGCTTTGAAAGTCATTTTGATGCTTTGTGCAGTCTTACTAACTAAATTAGATAGGAAAATAAATAAAGCAATTTATTTTATTGATTTGTTATTTGTTTTTCAAGTAATTACTACTAAAAATAAAGACAGATGAAATCCATCAGGATTACGGGAATACCCAGTTTTTCAAGAAGCCTTTCTTAGAAAGTTTAATTACCCAAAATATTCTTCTTCTTGCCCATGCATATGAGTATATTCGTAGCAGCAAAGTGTTTTGTACAATGACATTTGACGTATCCTTGGCCTTTACTCCAATGTAGAATGTTTACACACAGCTCAGAATATACTTTGTTTTACGCAATGTTCATTTCGGTAATGTTGATTAGCAACGGTTTAAAACTAGCAAGTTAAAGTCTTGAATACAATATCCGTATCACGCCTCACGTTCCAAGTCCATACAATCCTCTAATCTGAAAGATCCTAGGCCTAACTTCAGTAACTACACTGTGATGCTATATTTTAGGCTACACCATAGTTGAAACAATCAAGGTAGAGTTGGGTGTGCTTGCGTTTGCTACTGTGGACAATATTTCAGGTGTCAAGTGTTCGTCACTGAATGTAGATGGACCGTCATGAGAATAGATGTTACTAAAAAAATCGAGTAGATTAAAATGGAAAAATATGAATTAATAACTGCTTACCAATAAACTAAGATTACTGTTGGATAAGTTATTTAATATATCGAACAGCTGCGTAGATATGATCAAAATTGTAAGTTCCTGTTTATGTTATCTACCCTCAAAGTAAATTTCATGGTAAAATGAGATATGTCATTTGGTTCGTAATGTTAAACAGTGCCTGAATACAAAATTGAATAAAAATCATTTAAGTACATTTTAAGAAAATCAATTTGATATATTTTAGCCCTTAGCTAACCTTTAGATAACCTTAGTTTTAAGATTATATATATAAATAATTCCCAAAAACCCCTTTGGAAGCCTTAAATAATCCTATCTACCAAGTACTAGCCCTATCGCTAAAATAGTTTTGGTTCTAGACTGAGATACATTTGGGTGGATAGACCGACAGACAGACTGACAGACATCACAAAAACTACTTTTTAGGTATCAGGGAACATGAAACGTTGACATTTATCAAAATTTTGTGTCCAATCTTTTCAACGATTACAATACTTCTCTCTGAGGTTCGATATAGAGGAAAGAATGATACTTATCACACAAACTCATATAAAATGCATACAACATATATAAAAACATATAAAATTGTATAGCTTGGAGCAAAATTTTCAAAAACACTTTTTCAATAATTACCCTTGAGTAATTTGTCCTCAGAAAAACTAAAAGATTAATTTTTTGAAAGCTACTTTCATATTATTTAATTTTTTTTAAATAAAAAATATATTCTTATTTTAAAAGAAAAACAATTGATCCAAATCGCAAGAAAACAATTCTCAAATATTTCAAATTACCTAAAATTTTTCACAAATAAACTACCCTTAATTATTATTATATTTTATTATTATTTAGCACCGCGTCTTACTACCCGTTCGGGTTATACGCTTAAGTACTAATTACACTAATGGATTAGGAATTGGGAAGGTTGAATTAAAGGAAGTGAACCCGCATTTGCGTGGAGGTGAGAGTGAAAACCATTTAGGAAAAACCACCCCCAATTCACCCGACCGAGATTCGAACCTTGATCTCCCCGTCCTCAGCAGTCGGGCTCAACACGACAAGCGCGTTAGCCAACTACGCCACCGAGGCGGGTAAACTACCCTTAAATAAACTTATTTTGTAAAAATAAACATCCATTATTAATTAGAGTCAAAAATAATCCCAGGTAACAATTTTGAACAAAATTGTAGGAGCTATTTTCTAAAATATTATAATTAAAAAAAAATTAGTCATCAGTAAACTACCATTAAATTATTTTAATTTAAGAATCTATTTTTATTATTATTATTTTTATTGTTACTAACACAAATATTTGGATTGTAAAATATTACCAGAGACCTATTTTAAACCAGATCACCAGAAAAATTCTTAAAATGCTTAAATTTTTCAAAAGTTAACTTTCAGTTAACTCCTATCAAAGAAAAAGAAATAGAAAAATGTATTTATATCGTAGCCCTCCTCAATGGCATAAATAGATAACGCGCTAGTTTCGTGTTGAGCTTGACTGCCAATGGCGGGAAGATTGAGGTTCAAAACTCACTCAGAAGAACTGGGGTTGGTTTTTTCTAAATGGTTTTACACTCTACCTCTTCGCAAAGGTGGGTTCATTTCCTCTATATTAAACCTTCCTAATTCATCACCCATTAGCGTAATAAGTACATAAACGTATAACCCCTACGGGTCATAAAGAGGCGGTGCTAAATAAATAAATAAAAAATAATATTTTAAAAAATTTGCCAAATACCATTTTAAATAAAATCGTTAGAGCCATCTTTAAAAGATATTTCAAATTTAGAACAAACATTTTTTAAGTCGTGTGTAGATAAAGCCCTGTATTTATAAAGCTATACTGACAGTTCTACGGGAGTCTGAGGTTTGTTTCTCGGCTGAATACAATTTTTTTATTCAAATAGGACTTATCCTTTTTTCGATAATAAATTTTCTCTATCAATTTGGAGAAAATAATAGTTAAATCATTAATAACGTTTTAAATAAAGTCTATTATTACAATACATATTTGATATATATGCAGCAATTCATACTAACCCTGAAAATACCCAACAATAAGAAAGTTTCAGGTATTTAATTGAGCTAATAAAATGTGTTAGGTTAGGTTAGCTAAGATTAGGCTAGACTGGCCCAATTTAGTTGCATTGTTAAAAAATCTACCACACCTTTTAATATTCTAATAAATACCAAATAAATCTTGTTGTTAGTCCGGTCTGGTAAGAAACATTCGTAATAATCTCTTCCTACCTATCTATGACGTCCGTGTTCGAAAATTATGTTTTAAATTATATTCCCACGCTTTTACCCGATGTAAACCAATGGTTTTGGGCTGGTTTCTATGTTTGTGGATATGATCTAGACATCCCTGGTCTTCTACTGGCAAAGACGGATATGACCTAGACATCCCTGGTCCTCTAGTGACGGTTGTCTTTCCTAAAGTTGGGGTACCATGTTGGTGAGGTTATTTCGCCCTGATTAAATGCTGTGGTGATAATGATAATGATTATGGGGTGCCGGTAGTAGTAAACCTAATCAACCAGACCATGGAAACCACAAGAGAAATTCCCCTTCGTGACAAATGCCTATGGTACCAACGTGACACAAACCCGGACCTCCGGGCTAGCAGTGAATCATGCTGACCACTAGACCAAGGAGCCGGCCAGAACGGTTAGTGAGATGCTGTGAGGTTGAGAGGAATGATAGATAGCGAGTGCCGAATATTGCTAGACAAGGTTACACCATCGGGATAAGAACCCAGAGCTCATTGTGTTGGAGCCGAGCCTGACCTTGATCCATTTGAGAGCACGTCTCCGATGAAGGCCTCTGCGCACAACCAGATCAACACGTTTCTAACTGATACAATTCATTGGATTACAAAGCTATACAGCTGTTTATTTGTTTCTCCCATTTAACCTTTCTGGAGTACTTGGTGTGGCCAACATTGACAAAGGCTTACCACGATCTTGAATTTACTATTAATGATTGTTCTTTGTTTATTATTTAACCTCGTCTCACCATCCGCTTGGGCTGTATTCATTAATAATAAATTATGACCTACTCCGGTGGCCGCATGGTCTGATACACTACTCTAGCAGTAGACAGGGAGATTGAGGTTCGAATCTCTGTTTGGTGTACTGAGGGAGGTTTTTAAAATAGTTTTCCACCCTCGCTCCACGCAAATGAGGGTACACTTCTTATAAATACAGCCTTGCTAATTCCTAAAACCATTAGTGTAATAGTTAGTACATAAGCGTATGATTCTAACGGACAGTTAGACGCGGTGATTAAAAAATTCGTTAAACTAGTGGAGTGGTAAAGGTTTTAAAGGTAAAAGTTAGAGAAAATGTGTCCGCATTTTCCTGTAGAAATGGTGTGATAAACTTTAGTAGAAGTAGTAGACGTTTGAGATTATACTCTCTACGTTTTATCAAACAGCTAAGAAACCCGCATTTACACTAATAAGGTAAGCGATAAGGAATGTATTATTTCTGAGGAAATGTATCTTAATTTGCTTGGAATGCGATTGAAATATATTCTAGGAATAATAACTTAGTACACAATTTCAACCTAGATATATAATATCTTTGAATTTGTAGTGGAATCCTTCCAGAATGATTTCTGCTCACTTTATATATACGTCAATTTTTAACTCAACTCAGTTTCCTTTCAAACAACATGGAACACTCAACTACAAGACTTTTAACTCTGGTAAATATGCTATTTCATTATTATCAACTCTTGATATTACAACTTATTAACCTTAATTAAATGTACAGGTTGTATCACATTGGCTAGCGCAGTGTGTTTACACCATAATTTCATTTGGTGTGTTTTCTTTTTTTCATTAGACCTGAGGTGATGCCGTCGTAGCATCGAAACATGTCGAAGCTCTAAAAACGTTGCAGGGATTGCGGCAATATCCAAGGAACAGGGAATTACCGATAGGAAGGAATTCAAGTTATACATATATTCTTTCATTATATATATTTTCAAAATTCTCATAACTAATTCTATTTAATTCCCAATATGATACAAGACACGTAATATATGCATGATTACATCGTCCCTTCATAACATTGTTTTAATGCAATTTGACTCGAAAGTCCATAATTTTTAATTTGTATTAAATTTTTAGACGTTTATTATAATTTCATAAATTGTATCATATTTGTCTGTATAAAATATCATAACTTGTAATTATTACTACCAATATTTTCATATATTATTATTATATTACATCATATATCTAAGTTTTTTACGCTAAATTAAAACAAATTGTACAACTTTACCAGAAGTTGAATTCTATCACATATGATATGAACAAACATTTTAATTTATTAATCACTTTGGCAGTAGACTAGATCACCGATGACGGGGAGATCAAGGTTCGAATCTCAGTCGGGTATTGTAAAGTTGTTTCCTACAAATTGGTGTTTCCCTCTCCCTCCACACAAATGGGGCTAAACTTATTATAGGTATAACCTTCCTAATCCCCAAAACCACTAGTGTAATAATTAGTACATAAACGTATAGTTCGAACGGGCAGTAAGACGGGGGTTAAAGAGAAAACTTGTAGGCAGTGAGAATCAAACAGTTGATGAGACTTGACCAAAAGTTTGATCGACCGTCATGTCCTAACCATTAGGGGTGCAACTGGAAATAAGGTTTTAAACCCTGATTGGAGATAAACCTACCTCTATCAAGTCATTGAAAATAATTGTGTGAGCAACCAGCCCGGAGACCTCTACTATCACTTATAGTCTAGATTTGGTGTTGGCCTTGGTATTGTTGAGGACGTTGTTGACAGTGTTACCGGGTGTATTCAGATTGGGTGCTGTGAAAGTTACCTGAGCGCTTCCTCTCCTTACTATCATAAGTGTTTCATGCGGCTAGACTACTGGTTTATTTTGCCTCCTAATCCTTGGGACATGAACGTCCCCTCTCCTAATCATATACAGCTTAGAAATTAGTAGTTCACCCTAAGTAAGAGCCACTTGATTAATTTCTCTCCTACAAATACATAACACCATGTTTTCGTTTCTATATTTTCTCTGAACCCTATGAATGTAAGATATTTAACAAGAATGATTCCTATTGTATACAATATTAAAAATAGCAATAACCCGCGGCTTCGCTCGCATGAAGCAACACATCAACACATTCAGCCACTTCAAACGCTAGAAAATGCAGTTTTATGTCCGTACGAAGATATACGCACGAGCACGGACTCGACCCCATTCTATCGCCCTATAGACCCCAGTTAATATGATGTACCCTCTATTAAACCCACAATACCAGCCGCGACATATGTTCAGTACTTACGCCCGGTTCTTTCAACATTACTTCGCCCGCTCATGGGGTTGGGCGATGGTATATTCATTACCATGTTCCCTGACATGTAACGAGTGCGGTATAAGAGTCTTATCTCAATCCGATGTGTAGTATAAGAGTTAACTAGCAACAGACAGACAAAACACATTCTAAAAATGGACTATTTTGATCACTTATACAACCCAGACTAAAAATTAACTCCAAGAAAATTTGATTGCACAGATAAACCTTAGAATTCTATTATACGAATTGATTTACTACTTAAGACAACCAAATAAAGTAAATTGAAATAAAATTGCGCTGTTAATTTAGTTACTAAACTTTAGTACCAAGAAACAAAATTAATAAACCTAATTCAGAAGCAACAACACTAAAATATATCTAAATGTAGTACAAAAATAAACACGCTAACAGTGGTTATAGATCACGTGGAGGCATTTTTGCTATGAGCACCAAAATAAACAGTTTAAATTTATCACCGTAAAAATATAATTTAAGTAAAGTGACGGAACACTTCTAAGCGCCCTAGTTTATCATACAAAAGATTGTGATGTTGCAATTAGTGGCAAGACCTAGTTCCCACGCAACATCATACAATTATTACTGGAAGCATAATCTTTGGCTTCAAACCTTTAGCTGATAATAATAAGGCAAAGCCCATCTTGGGAGCGTGGTTAGTTAACGCACTAGTTTTGTATTGAGCTAGACTGTCGAGGACGGGGAGATCGAGTTTCGGATCTCGGTCGGGTTAACTGGGGAGTAGCGTTTCCTAAATGGTTTTACACTCTCCCTCCACGCAAATGGGGTTCACTCTATTGTCAACATTCCCATTTCCTAATCAGTCAGTGCAGTTATTACTTAAGCTTATAACCCGAACAGTTATTTAAACGCGGTGCTGGAGTATTATTAGTATAATTATTATTAATAAAGCCAAAAAGTCCATAGGTCTTAAAGTTTGTTTATATCCCTAAACACTCGTTGTCCAGGACACTTATAAATAGAATGTTGATCTTTCCAGACACCTCTACAGAGTTATAAATGTTAATGTTTCATTAAAAGATAGTATATTTGAACTGTTACAAATTTAATACGCAAATGTAACCACATTAACACAGATTTTCTTACTTTCTCGCTATTTTACAGGTAGGGAAACTATAATGATCGTCAAAATATATAACTCGAGATTTTGATGAATTTCAAAGTTTCATGCCCCCACCCCCCTCCCCGAATCCGAAAAGGGTTTTTTGAAATTCCGTCTGTCTGTACCTCAGATTAGAACACAAACTATTTTACCGATCGGGCTAAAACTTGGTATTTAGGGTTTTCATAGGGTTGCCCTGAGGGGTTTTGGAATTGGATATGCAACCCTAAAATTAAGGGTAGTTAACTGAAGAGCAAAAAGAGAAAACATGTTTTCTCAAAGTCATCTTAAACGCTTTTGATTAAATTTCATTTCCAAGCATTGAACAATATTATAAACCATATATTATTATTATTATTATTATAAACTCATTTTTTCGGCAAAATGACTTTAAGGGTTCCGGTCTAAATTCTTATTTTTTTATCACATCTCCGAAACTATTTGAGGGTTGAAATTACTTATCATTGCAAATATGTAGGTATATTTGAATACAAATATTTTATTTAAAGCATATTAAAAAAAACAATAATTTTATAGCTAAACGTAAATACTCGTATACATATTTTTTTAACTTTTCAAACAAGATCAAGTGTTAGGACAGTAAAAAAATCCAACCCGATATGTTGATGGATGTCATCGTTTCTTGACCACCCTAACCATAAAAAGTGGTTTTTGCAATGCCATCTGTCTGTGTGTCTGTTTAACCCTAAAATTAAAGGTAAATTGTTTTTTAAAATGGGCTGTAACGATTTTGAGTAAAATACATATCCAGGCCTTGATTAATATTATAAACAAAATGGCTAGTTTAATTTTCTTATTGATACAATTTTGTGAGCTTTAGTTGTACACGCTACATAAGTTTTAACGCAATAATTCACTAATAATTCCATAGAGTAAGTAGATAATTAGGTTTCTCAAAAAGATTGTTCTTTTTCTCTAACTTCTTAAGGGAAATGTTTGTGCAACAATGCTCTAAGGAATGCCAGGTCTCCACCGTGGTTCGGATTCCACGTTAAACTGTAGGTCCTCCATTTCATCTCACAATCACCCTACCATTACACATTAGCGTAAGTGCGTATAATCCGAACGGGTAGTAAGACGCGGTGCTAATAATAATAATAATAATAATAATAATAATAATAATAATAATAATAATAATAATAATAATAATAACAATGCTCTATGTGTATCATTTTAGATTCAATATTTAATATTTATCTTTTTATTGGTCTAAATTTATAAATGAAGAATATAATAAGAATTCTGTAATCGTAAGATATGTAACCCCTAGTAAAATGCCGAAAATTTTAACCAGAAGTCAAAATTTTAACTAATCTTGTGGACTCAATAACTAATGTTTTTTTGGTCCAAATATACTAATGAGGACTTGAATTTTTAAAAATAAAATCATAAAATTTAATTCAGGAGTCAAAAAATGTGTAACGTAAGTATATCGCAATTTTTTCCCGGGTTTGCTACTGTATATTATTTCGTTTCACATATATTATGTGTTTTGAATAAATATTTTCATTTATAAACAATGGAGCGAGAAGGTCCGCGTGGAGTTCTGCACAATTTTTTATACAGTGCTTTTTGAGTTTACTGGTATCAAATAAATTACAGAAAAATTAAAGCATGATTTAGAGTTCTATTATATTAATATGTAGATAAATTTTTATAAGTAGCTCAATTTAAAAGAGTGAGTTGTTGACTATTAAAAATAATACTCAAACATACACATCTACTGGAAATAAGATCAACTCAATTATGTGTGAAGTACAATTTTTTTTAAAGGAGTGTATCTTTTTGACTTTCTCATTTCAATAGAATGTATTAAAGATCAGCACATTAAAATTTTCCATCCCCAAAGTATTACGAATCTTTACGTTTTATTTCCCTCCAAGCATTATATTATGAAGGGTGTTTATTGTGATTGACAAGATCCTGGGTTGGTTTTTTCTGAGGAAAATTTACTTAAGGGGATTTCACTGATGACCAATTTTTGAAAATTTTGCTCCAGCTTTATGAGAGAGATTTTTGATTCTTTGGTGATTTTTATTCACTACATAACTCGAGTTTGTTGACATAGAGGAAAAAAAAATAACTTTATAAATCCTATCTCGACATGCGTTTACAGACGGCTAGGTATTTTGATAAGAAGATACCTTAAAAAATACAAACATATTTTCTCTGGTCAAAATTGATAACATTATATTATAAATCAAAAGTGAAAAATCAAAATAAAATGACTTGGCTTATATATATAGTAAAACTGCTTAAGTATATTTACCAAAAGCTTAAAAATGTCCTTCCTACAAAAATTATTCATAAGAACCGTTAGAATATTATATTTAATTATTAATAAGCCACTCCTCTTTATATTAATCACCAACAATAGTATATTACACCTGTAAGATTGCACGTGGACTAAGGCGTAAAACTGACTTTTTCAAGTTTTCTGATAGTAAGAAGCTTGTAGTTCGAGTCCCAACCAGGTGTAATGAGGTTTTTTTTATAAATGGCTTTTATGTCAACCTACACTAAAAACAATGAGAATATACTCATCCCTAAGCCCAATAGTGTAAATATTGGGATGGTCCAGACATGTATAGATATGAAATACACGGAGAGGTTTAGGTTTGAGTCTCGACTGGATGATGCCTTCTTGATTAACTCTATCACCAAGGTTTACCTATCCTCTCCAATCTAACGTGATCTAACTTCCTTTAAATTATTATTATTATTATTATTATTATTATTATTATTAGCACCGCGTCTTACTACCCGTTCGGGTTATACGCACTTACGCTAATGTGTAATGGTAGGGTGATTGTGAGATGAAATGAAGGACCTACAGTTTAACGTGGAATCCGAACCACGGTGGAGGCCTGGCATTCCCCACATTCACAAGATGTCTTGTCAGAGGTGAAGGAAGGGTTTGGAAATCAGATAAATCTGTGCCGGGACCGAGGATTGAACCCCGGCCGCCAGCTCAGAAGTCTGACACCTTACCCCTAGACCACCAGGTCTCCGACAACTTCCTTTAAAACAATCTTCTTCGTCCTTATCACTTAAATAACGCATCTTAATATATAGTCATAATGTTAAACGTAATAATATATAAAACAAATACATATCGTTTCAAAGAAATAGATATTAAAAAATTCAAAGGTGTATCAAACATATTGGTGGTCACACGGACTAAGAAGTGACTGTCACAATATATTGGATTTCTGGTGATAAAAAGGGATGGATTTGATATCCGGTTGATTGTATTTGGGGTATTTTCTTAATTGGTTTGTCTCTCTCCCTCCAGGCAAATAGAGTTGAACCTATATTTTATTATTTATATACATCATTACCTCGTCAACGCGATCGTGTAATATTCTCTAGGACAAGCTGAGAGAGTCCGAACTGTACCCGTGAATAGTTCTCATGGCTCGCTAGAACACTCATTGGACGGGTAACAATGGAACTACATCCAAATGTTGGTCATATAGAACAGTCATTGGACGGGTAACAATGGAACTACATCCAAATGTTGGTCATATATAACACTCATTGGACGGGTAACAATGGAACTACATCCAAATGTTGGTCATATAGAACACTCATTGGACGGGTAACAATGGAACTACATCCAAATGTTGGTCATATAGAACACTCATTGGACGGGTAACAATGGAACTACATCCAAATGTTGGTTATATAGAGCACGGTGGTCAAATAGAGGTAAGTAGGTGAGAACATGGCACAAGTACACCCTAAATAAACACGTATTACTCTGGAAACACTACATGACACGTCATTGGCCAGACAAGAAGTAGGACGACAAGAAAAGATCAGTGGTGACGTCAGTGTTTCTTGCTCTCCAAGCTCTCGGTTATCCGGGCAAGTATTTCCAACATCTCCGGTCATCACAGACTGCACTTTACGACTCTCCTACTTGGTTAGTGTTGTCTCCGGTTCCACGACGCGACGGAGGGAAGTTTCATCTCGTGTTACTCAGAGTCTCTGACGTCCGGAGACTGGTTCCAGGTCTGCAAGGAAGTGAAACATCTGTGACGGGGGGGGGGGGGGGGGGGGGGAGCGGTCTTTAGCGGTCTTTAGCGGCCTGGTCTGACCGCCTCCACAAACAAGACAAACAAGAGACCAGACTGTCAGTGACGGGGAGGTCCCGGTCAGGTGAACTGAGGTTCCCCCCCCCTAAATTTTGTTTCCACTTTCCCTCCACGCAAATGCGGATCAACTAGCTCTAAATTCAACCTTATTCTTCCCTATCACGTTAGAGTAACCCGAACGGTTAGTAAGACGTGGTGCTAAGAGAATAAAACTTAAAGGAAGCGTTAGAAATAATCTCAACACGCTAACGAAACAAGCAAGCACTAACGAGAATAAACGTAATCTTACACTATATTTCATTATCTTACTATTATCGGTGAAATGGGGACTTCATAAAGTACCCTATCCCGGCTCCTCCCCTAACCAACACACACCAACAAATAAGAAGAAACAATTTTTAGCTAAGAACACTGTGGTATTAAACTTGCCTATTTCTGTCAAGCTATCATTTTAATGTTTGTGGCCCACACTAGCGGTATTTTTAGTGATCATCTAAAAGGTAACTTTTCAATGATCTCGACAATGGCCGTGGTCAGCCAGTATGCTAATAACATGGCAAAATACTAGAAACCACTTCAGCGTAGCAGTGCTCTCTGATTTATTTTTGAATAAAGAAGGAACACTAGTTAAATCTACACTAAACTTTTAAAATTAATAATAAGTTTATTTCGTTCTTACTATCCATAAGGGGGGGGGGGCTATAGGTATATATATATATACTTTACCTGGAGCAAAATTCACATATTTATTTGAAAATATCTTTAAAAAATGTTGGTCACATCTTTTTAAATAATAAAAATTATGAAACAAAATATTTGTTAATCAGTTGCTTGTTAAAAGTAGTGATATAATATTCAAAATAACTTGTGTATGTTATTCGTTTAACTCATTATTTCAGTACCTAACTTTATTGTTGATTCTATTAAAATTTGATACTTTTCATATTATATTATTATTATTATATTATTGTAACCCTGTGCATGTATAAAATACTATCTGTGCACAAAAATTAAAGCACTTTACAAAATGTAACAAACTAAAAACTTTATCTCGTTTAAAATATGTTTGAAAGATCTGATAAAAAATACTTTATAATTATGTTTATTTATCAAGGTACATATTAATAATACTAACGCCAAGTGAAACAAAATTAAATAGTACAATTTTTAAAACGCCGAATAATCTAAATCATAATCGTTTGAACAATAACCTTGAATATGGTATAAGGATTGTGTACTATTATCTGGCATAGTTGATAGTTTTTAAACTAATGCTTCAAATCAGAACATAAAAATATACCGATATTGTAGATAATAGCTTAGTGCAATGAGATAGAAATATTTACATGGAAAGTTATAAGGGTACTTAATTATATACTTTAATTAACAAAGGGTTCTATCATCACGTGAGCAACAGAGTTTAATAATATAGTCATATAATGAACTAGCCCCCTTCTCCGTAAAAAAACTATTGTAAGGAATCCTGTAAAACCAAGTTTCAAATCATCCATCATGTCAATATAAAAACAAAACTTTTTTACTTTTTTTTTTTAAATACAGTCCTACCATCACTGTATAGCTCCCTCCCTCTTTTTATCCTCCCTCTAATTTGCATCTAATTCCTCTTTCCTCACCCCTATCCCCCCGCCCCCTTCACCAACCCCACTTTCCCTTCAACAACTTTTTTCTTACAACGACTATATAATATACTATCGACCTTTTTATGAGGAATAAATTAAATTTTCAAAATAAAATATAACCTATGTTACTCGCTGATACTGTAGTTTTATATTGGTGAAAGAATTTTTAAAATCGGTCCAATAGTTTTTGAGTTTATCCATTAAAAACAAAAAATCAAATCTTCCTCTTTATAATATTAGTATAGAGTATAGATTGACACCTAAAGATATTGCCTGAAAGAAGTAGAGTAGCCAACGTTTAAAAAGTCATAATCATAGGTGTCAAAAATAACACACATTTTTAAAATGACAGATTTAGGAGAAAAGTTTTGCTATAAAAAATGTAAAAACAATGGCATTTTCTCGCATCCAATACACTTCCATCTTAAGAATATTATGGTAATTTAGCTTATATATTTATACACGTGGCCCAGTATTCATCTGTCATTCTGACAACGTTTTAATTAATTGCTAGGCAAGAACCATAGTATTCATATTTTACAACATCTGAACTAGCTAATTAACATGGCAATCACATTACTTATCCGCTCCTAGAACATAATAGCTTACAACCAGTTTAATTTTCACTGGGATTGCCAAAGAAAGGACTAATGAAAAACAATTATAGATAGCGTTGAAAGAATTTCGACAATATTAAGAATGTTTAAAGATTCCGAGACAATGTTTTCCCTTTGCAATGTTCTTAATTGAAAATGATGTTTCAGAAATAATTTCACTCCCTGTTAATTTCAATAAACAAACTTCTTATAGAACCGTATTTATTTTAAAAAAAGCAACAAGTAAATAGTTGGAACTGGTAGTAAAAGATGGTGCAAAATAAAATTTAAAAAAATTGAAGGACAATAAATGAGGCAGTGTGATTTAAAATCTATCTTATTACACTGTATTATTTAGAAATAATTATTGTATTATTACGAGATTTTTTAAATTGTTAAACATTTGATTGTATAAGTAAATTTTAAATATGTTTAACCGACATACATTTATTAATTAATTTAATTAAATACTAGGATGACCGCATTGGTTGGGATGAAGATAAATATGTTAAGCGCATTTATTCTGATTTACTAGCGGCAAGGAGTCTATAGCTTGAATCCCAGCTGATTGTGTTGAAGGTATATTTTAATAAGTGATTTTACATTTTTCTCTCTTCACAATAATGTGTGTACATTTCCACTAAATTACATTTTCCTAGTTCTTACCTCATTAGTATAATAATTAACATATTTTTGTTAATTGTGAGGGTAAAAATATTTGTAAATGTGGTACATTTCATTTAAAAGTTTGTCCTTCTCCTTCCTGGTTCTATCGTGTGATTAAATGGTGGTAAAACGAATTTATAGAGGGATTTGATGTAAATAACTCCTTGATTATTCAAATAAAATAATTATAAATATGAGGTAGCCTTCCAATGATAGTTACCGCTGATCTTTAGAAAATACCAAAGTTAGTACAATCCTATTTTGGCTTATTTTAATCCTGATTTTTAAAATCTCAGTGTCATTTCGTGAAGTGTTGCAAGGATAATCAGAGCTTGTTAATCCGATGCTTATGATAATGTTCTCACCCACTCACTCACCATTTGACCAACCAAACGTGGGCGCTGCTCTACATATAGTCAATTTTAATAGTAAGGGACTTATATGGAACTAGAAAATGTATTAGATCTACTCTCACATAATCATACGTCGGAATATGTGATCTTTTGATTTAACTATTTGACAGAATGTATCAATAACCATGATATATTATAGACTAATATCTATTTTGGCAATAAAGATTTAAGTTATTGTTTGTGTTTTCTAACAGGCCCTTATTATGAAAATTGGACTGTACCTCTTGAGAATGTATTTTCACCAAAACCTGACAAATGAGTGTCTGAGTGATGAAAACAGCTCCCAGGTAAGGTTTCAAATAGCTCTACTTACACTGTCAACATTTAAGACAAGCCACTACATGATCTCAATTATGATATCTAAAACTTACTTATCACAAACTCAAATCTAACGTCAAAAGTGGTTGTGTGAATCCACACATGCAGCAATAGACTACCCGAGCCAGATATGTGGGGTCCCCCTATGTTGTATCTAGGGCCGAGGGGTCGGGCTGAAACCAGAGTATGCAGCTAATGTTTGTTGCCAGACTAATAGTTACACAGTGTAGAAATGTCAGGGCCGGCAACATGTAAGATCAACTTTGAGAGAGGCGCCTGCCTGCCTACCTGCCGTATGTAGCACATGCGCAGTGTGAAGTTAAGGAACAGGTAACACGACCTTCCTTCATAGAACACGACGAACCAACTTAAAACCTAGATTATCTTCTTATCACCATCATGAGGGAGGGATTAGTATACAGAGACCACGACCTTCCTTCATAGAACATGATGAACTAACTTAAAACCTAGATTATCTTCTTATCACCATCATGAGGGAGGGATTAGTATACAGAGACCACGACCTTCCTTCATAGAACATGATGAACTAACTTAAAACCTAGATTATCTTCTTATCACCATCATGAGGGAGGGATTAGTATACAGAGACCACGACCTTCCTTCATAGAACATGATGAACTAACTTAAAACCTAGATTATCTTCTTATCACCATCATGAGGGAGGGATTAGTATACAGAGACCACGACCTTCCTTCATAGAACATGATGAACTAACTTAAAACCTAGATTATCTTCTTATCACCATCATGAGGGAGGGATTAGTATACAAAGACCACGACCATCCTTCATAGAACATGATGAACTAACTTAAAACCTAGATTATCTTCTTATCACCATCATGAGGGAGGGATTAGTATACAGAGACCACGACCTTCCTTCATAGAACATGATGAACTAACTTAAAACCTAGATTATCTTCTTATCACCATCATGAGGGAGGGATTAGTATACAGAGACCACGACCTTCCTTCATAGAACATGATGAACTAACTTAAAACCTAGATTATCTTCTTATCACCATCATGAGGGAGGGATTAGTATACAGAGACCACGACCTTCCTTCATAGAACATGATGAACTAACTTAAAACCTAGATTATCTTCTTATCACCATCATGAGGGAGGGATTAGTATACAAAGACCACGACCATCCTTCATAGAACATGATGAACTAACTTAAAACCTAGATTATCTTCTTATCACCATCATGAGGGAGGGATTAGTATACAGAGACCACGACCTTCCTTCATAGAACATGATGAACTAACTTAAAACCTAGATTATCTTCTTATCACCATCATGAGGGAGGGATTAGTATACAGAGACCACGACCTTCCTTCATAGAACATGATGAACTAACTTAAAACCTAGATTATCTTCTTATCACCATCATGAGGGAGGGATTAGTATAGAGACCACGACCTTCCTTCATAGAACATGATGAACTAACTTAAAACCTAGATTATCTTCTTATCACCATCATGAGGGAGGGATTAGTATACAGAGACCACGACCTTCCTTCATAGAACATGATGAACTAACTTAAAACCTAGATTATCTTCTTATCACCATCATGAGGGAGGGATTAGTATAGAGACCACGACCTTCCTTCATAGAACATGATGAACTAACTTAAAACCTAGATTATCTTCTTATCACCATCATGAGGGAGGGATTAATATACAAAAACAATGACCTTCAATCAAAGAACTCGGTGAACTCTAAACCTAGATTATCTTTTGGAGCCCTTTAACACAGGAGACTTTCAAGACACAACGTAGCACCTCAGTGAGCCGATACATCAATTACCTTGGAGTAAACGGAACCTTTCACATAGGGATTGACACAGATTATGTCTCTCCTCTCTACTTGTTTGCATATAATTATATAGAGACCAGTGGCGGCTCGTGTATAGGCACTACAGAATTGCATCACCTTCTAATTTAACTTATATTATCGATAACATTTAATATAATGAGTCCTTTTTTCTTTGATTCTTTCTTTATTTTTGTAGTACAATATATATTCCTTAAGCTTAATGTTAGTACTTCAGTAGCCCCAGTTTATGAAAAAGATACAAAAATATTTGTATGAAACTGTGCGCTTCACAGTGCAAGCGACGTGGTGTTTGACTGTTGTGCGCATGCGCACATAGGAGGGGGGTGAGGAGGAAGATGGGACTGAAAGGTAGACAGAGCACTGTTGCTCTCGCAACACTAGCTCTGGCGTGATGATGGAAGCTTTTTTTTTTTTACTCAGCGTGTGTTGTGCTTATAAACCGTGTACCATATTCTTTAATAAGATAAAGTGAGGAAGAGTCTTGAATTAGATTATTATTCTGCTTCTAGCTATTCTATTTGATTCATTTTTTTCGGTCTTTCATTTAACAGGAAGACTAAATGTGCTTGCAGTACTTTCACTGGAGAAAAATTTCCTCAATTGTCATCCAGAGATCAAGGAGAAAGTTACTGAAATTTTTACGCAAATTAAAACAAGAATGGATTTCATTTTTAAATGAAAAGATCAAGCTTGAACTTTAACAATTTAAGTTAAAGTAAGTAAAAAAAAAATATTTTTGTTAAGAATATATCAAGTTCTTGAATAATTTTTTCATATATATTTTTTTCCTGTTACACAATTTTAAAACAAAGGCTAAAAAATATTCTTTTAGCTACGAGCCACCACTGAGAGAGACATTACTATCAATTTTCAAAAGTAGAGTGTATGAAAAACCCCTAATTTAATCAATCTGAAACTATTAATCAACTTCATAAACCCATATTTCAATTAAACTATTCTAGTGGACCTTTTCCACACCCTTATTTAGAAGTGAAATAAACTTATCGCTAGCTTGTGGCTCTCGTGTGGCCTCTCGTGTGGCCACTCGTATGAAAGGGTGACACACTGTCTCTTGAAAGTGTCCTGTATGAAAAGGTGACGTTATGTGATGCCACATTCTGTCTTGAAAGTGTCCCACGTGAAAGGGTTACGTTATGTAGATGTAATCCATATATTACAAATATTCAATGATTTGAACTATATTCCATTTCAAAGGTTAGATATTCTTGACTATGTCTATGAAGACTTAGAGCAAACGAAATATTTACCAGTAAATCTACAATCAACATCTGATATAAAACCCCATTCCCAACAAATTCTGAACACAACTACTTACAACCAACATTTGAATCTCGAGAAGAAGTATCTCCACTGCCATTGCTGTATAGGGCTCACACACCACAGTTATCAACTCCAATGACTCCATAACCATCAAATTCAACATCCATCAATTTCTATAAATTCACAAACTTCAACATATTGTAGAATTCCACAAATTTCAACATCAAAGATGATGCGTTTCCACTTCTAGCCACTGGTTCATGATAGAACCAATGGCAGCCCGGATATCATCATCAGATTATTACGTTACGGCTCCGCTAAGGGCGTCGATTAAAGCGTCACGGAACGTGTTGGGCCAAAATTATTATGTTATTGCTTATTATTAATATTTGACCAGCGATGTGGCGCCAATTATTACGATACGGCTTATATTGTGGGATAATTTGTATTACTATCCCCGTGATCAAGCGTCAATCAAAATGTTCTCGCTATCTGATAAAATAATTGGTAATTATAGCCCCGTGATCGAGCACCAATTATAGTGATATCTCTTACACTTATATAATGAGTAAGATATTTAAAATTGCACATGATTTATTAAGATGATTTCACTTTCGGCACTGAAGATATAATTCTAGATGATACAGTTTTGTTAAACTACAGATTATATTTCTCTAACGTTATACGTTCCATGTTTTGAGTATCGTGTGGTGTGTGGATTTATGTTACTACTCTATCTCTTACCAGCACAGATTTATCACAACATTCTGTAGATTTATGTTACGGGCACTGATAATAGTAATTTGTGTTACTGCTATACATTCAGCTCCCTTGTTTGCCTTAAACTACTAACTCTGAGTGTCAGAAGCGACTTTCAGAGGAAGTAGGTGGCTATTTTTTGCCTAAAGTACCGATCTGTATTCACAGATCATAACCTTTATGTGTGAATGTGTAAGTTGATTGTGAAGGGAAAATGGAGTTGGTGGGTGAAGGTTTGTATGTTGGGAGCAGCAGTGTTTGTGTGTAGTAGCTAGATCGAGCCCTCATACACTGTGATGGAAAACACAAGCGCAGTTAGGCCCGATGTGAGTGGTGTAGTGTGTAAGTAAGTTCTAGACGAGCTGAAAGAAAATACATGGTATAATATTAGTCACTAAGCGAAGATGGCGTTGATGAAAGTGAAAGTGTGAATAGAATTATTCTAGTTCATAGTTGTGGGGTCGTGAGAGGATGGGGTTCCAGGGATTGGCTATGCTTAGAAGAGGAGTGCTTATTAGGAAGGGGCTGATTGGGAATGTGTGCAGATGTATTTCTCATTCGAGTCGGGGCTTCTTGTATCTCCTTGTCTCATGGGGGTCGTATTGACCGAGTCTTCTAATTATGGCGTTATCCTCTACCTCTTGGGCTCGTTTATAGAACTTGTCGCCTCACTGCCGGAAGATTTCCTGTAATGTCACACAGCCAGTGGTAGCGTGAATGAACTCGTTGCTGGATCGGGTGTTGACACCTAGGATACTCCTAATCACCTTGTTTTGTACTGTTTGCAGTGTACCTAACACTGACTTTGGGGTATACCCCCACGCCTCACATCCGTATAGCAGTATTGGTTGTACTAAACTCTTGTATAGTAGCATCTTGTTGTTGATCCCTAGCACTGGGGTCTTGAGCAGGCCGTAGTTTGCGATGAATGCCCCCATTGTCTTTTTTCTTGTATAGTTTACATGCTCCTTCCATGCGAGTCTAGAGTCGATCATCACCCCAAGGTATTTCATAGCGTTCTTGTAGGGGATATCCTCCTCCAATACTACAAACTGGGCCGGTGTTTGGGGTCTCCTCCTAGTAATCAACATGGCTGACGATTTTTCTGCATTTACTTTAATTCTCCATTTTTCCAGCCAACCGCTGAACTCGTCCAGGTATCGTTGCAGATGGTGATGGGCGTATTTCACGTTCTTGTTGGCGGTGTAGAACATTGTATCGTCTGCGAAGAGCCTGGTCTTTATCATCGGGTCGGTGGGGATGTCAGCGACGTAAACAGTGTACAGGAACGGGGAGAGTGCCGACCCCTGTGGCACCCCCGCTCCGACCCTATGAAGAAGCGACCTTTTCCCTTCCATCTTGACTTGAAATTGTCGCCCAGTCAAAAAGCTGTTGATTATCTGCACATATACTTTTGGGAAATTGGCTTGAATTAATTTATAGATAAGGCCGGCGTGCCAGACCTTATCAAATGCCTTCTCTACATCCATAAGTACTGCTAGCGTGACTTCCCCGATATTGAAACTTTCTGTCACATCCTCCACTAGGCTCAGGACCGGGTGTATCGTTGAGTGCCGGGTCCGAAATCCGAACTGGGCATCGGGGATAATCCTGTGCTCCCTGCCGAAGGCTTTCAGTCGCTGCAAAATTATTTTTTCAAATAGTTTCCCTATACTGCTAAGAAGACTGATGGGCCGCCTGTTCTGCGGGAATTTGCAGTCCTTGCCTGGTTTAGGCAGTGAGACAACGTCGGCAACTTTCCATGCCTCCGAGAAGTAACCTGCCAGTAATGCCTTTGAAAACATTTTTGTTAATAGTTGGATTACACCTTCCGGTCGTGTCGCAGCATCTCATTTGAGATCCTGTCTTGGCCTGCCGCTTTTCGTGGCTTCAACTTTTCCACCTGGTGGGAGACTTGATTCCTGGTGATAGGGGGTGGTAGCTCTATAACCGGCTCTGCTAAATATACCCCAACCGTTCTTCTTACAGTCCTGGTAAACTCTTCGTCCTGGGGCTCTGAGTTTGCCTTGAACTGATCTTCCAGTGATTCAGCTATGGCCTCTGCCTTGGCCTCTCCCTGGTATACCAACCCTCTTCTTCCGTGGATGACCGTGGTCCCCGTCTTTCCTTTCGTGCCTTTGAGTTGTCTCGACGCCTTCCACACGTTGCCGTCCACAGCTAAAGTGTTCGTTACGAATTCGTTCCAGTTGGAGATCTTTAGAGCTTTGGCCTTCCTGCGCACCAGGGCTCTTAGCCTGTTGTACTCAGCCCGATACTTCGGATCCCGGTGCTGCTGCCATTCCCTACGCGCTTCCCTCTTAAGGGCTATCATGAAGCTCAGCTCAGGGTCGTCCCTCTTCAAAGTCACCGGTGGCGTCTCGAAAACAGTTGTTCCACGGTACGCTTCGAGTATTGTAGCCGTCAGAAGGGTAATGGAGCTGTCCACTTCTTCCGGGGAATTTACCTCCATGTTCAATGGAATAGCCTCTGAAAGTACCCGACGATACCCTTCCCAGTCACTTCTGGGTATCTTCCTCCTGTGGTAAGCCAGTCTTGGATTTGTCTTCAGTGATATTCTTCCGAAGACCGGGAGATGGTTGGAGTCGAGTTCATTCAGGGCTTCGAGATCTTCCGGTAGCGTGTCGAGATCCGTCAGGACTACATCCAGTACGTCGGGGAGATGCCTGTAGTTTGAAGGATAGTACGTCGGCTCGTTAGTCGCCAGGACTGTATAGTTTTTGGTTGCTGCCTGGCCAGCCAGTGTCCGGCCTGCCTGATTTGACACGCGACTGTTCCAGCTCGTGTGTTTACAGTTGAGATCTCCCGCTATGAGGAAGTCCTTTCTTGACGTGAGTCTGTCTAGGTCCTCGATGGTGAAGGGGACAGCAGGGCTTCTGTAAACAGCTGTAAACACTATCTGCGTCCGCCCTGTGGGAATGGCTATCGAAGTGGATTCGATATAATCCATAGCCGGTAAATTTGCTTGGTAGTGAGCAAGGTTACTACGCACCAACACGGCTGTGCCCCCTCCCCTGCCAACTGTTCTATCGTTGTGGTACATCTCGTAACCGAAGAACCTCATCTTCTTTTGTTCTGATAGGTGGGTCTCACAGATCAGAGCAATGTCGACTCCATACATCTCCAGAAGTTTTCGGAACTCGTGTTCTTGTAGTACCAACCCATTAGCATTCAAGAATAGAATGTTCAATGAGTCTTCTGTGCCTCTTCCCTGCTCAGTACCCATTGCATAAGAATTCAGTTGCGGCTTCAAGAAGTATCATTACTTTGGTTGTTTTGTCAGGCGCGTTCTTCAGCCTTACTACATACTTCCTCAGGAGTTGGAGTAAGCCTGCGACGTTAATATCTTTGATGATTTGTAGAAGGTCCTTTAAGTCCAAGGATTCATCCATGTCACGGTCCTCTTTCTTGTCCTTTTTGGTCATCCTCTTGACAACTCCACTATAAGATGGTTTGCTCAATCCCATGTTTGTTGGTGGTGTTGGTTGGCTAACCAAAATTTGCTGGCCAGTTGTTGGTTTAAGATACCCCACCACCGGGGAGAAGGGTTAGCCACTTTGCTTTCCCCTTCCTTTGTCTTTCCTGACCCTTGGTTTTTATTTTCCAGCTCACGTATAAATTTAGGGCAATTGCGATAGTTAGCTGCGTGCGGTCCCTTGCAGTTCACGCATTGTGCTGGTGTTGTTTTGTCCTTTTTCTGGCACTCTACTGTCAGGTGTTCCCCTATACACTTGACGCAGCGTGGTTTTTGGGCACAGTAGTTCTTGGAGTGGCCAAAACGTTGGCAACGGTGGCACTGTAGAATTGTGCTCTGTGAAGCACGGTACTCCTCGATCTTCACTACCGTGTGGTTGATGACTTTTACCTTGTATATCTCGCCCACTCCTTCTGTCCTCGCAAGGGTGCAGACAAATATTGGTAGGGGTCTCGGTGTCGCTGCTTGTGGAGCAGATTTCGAGTATAATTGCCTCACATCGGTTGGCGTGAATCCCTGTTCTCCAGTTCCTCCTTTATTTCTGCGCAGGGCATACTTGCATGAAGGCCCTTGATTACTGCCTTGAAGGGCTTGTCCTTGGGAATAACATAAGTGAAGTGTTCCAACGTGTTCTGTTTAAGCAGCTTTAGCAAAGCGGAATAATCCCTGAAGGAGGTCGTGACCACCTTAATACCCTGTGCAATACAATACACTTTGTAGTCATCTTGCAGGCCGCTGTTTAGGAGTTTTATAACTTTATTGTATTGTGTCGCGTTTGTTACGATCACTGGAGGGGTCTTTATGCGACGTGGGGTGGAACTTTCTTTCGTGCCTCCACTCGGTTTGACTAATTGTTGGTTCATCCCGTAGGCTAGACAAGCTGGCAAACTTGTTATTGACTTTTATAGCCTTTGATTGTAGTACTTCCTGTCCCGGCCTGGTCCTGAGTTTCCGCTTGAGTCCAGAAACTGGCTCAAAGTTTTTTCTGTTTCAGTGTTGGCTGGGGCCCCTGCCTGGCCTTGGTCTTCCATGTCATCATCATCGTCCGTTCCTTCAACGTCGATATCTACTTCCGGGTCGGAGGCCATTTCCCCCTCTTGACTTGTCCCTTGCGGTATACCACCCTACCCGACTTCGGTCGGCATGTAATAGATCACGAATTAAACAATAACACTGATAATATAATACAAAAATACACTAGCTGACGACGTAGCACTGCACTTATAAGTTGTGTACAGGCACTGTTGTGTTATGCTGTTGTCGTTCAACTCACTAACACTATCCGACCTCAGTCGGCACGTAATATATCATGAATAAACATAAATACACTCGTTGGCGACGTTACACTACACTGACGCGTTGTGTACAAGCACTGTTTGTGTTATTCTGTTGTCATTCAACTCATTAACACTACCCGACTTCAGTCGGCACGGATATCACATAATGAATAATAACAACGTTTCACTGCATTGACTGAACGTAGACTGTCGTGTCATGACGCGTGCGTCTCGTGTCGTAAAGCCTCGTGCTATACATTCATAAGCACAAGTAACTTATATATAACCTACCCCTTGCCTCTTGTACCCCCTTGTCAACTGTGTCAAAACTAACTAATAGAAAGAGTACTAGTGACAGGTGTTGTGAAGGCTAGCTTCCTATTGGGTAGAGGGAGCTAGCGTCACTTGCTTTTTTGCTAAACACTGCGGAGATGATTTTTGAAAGTAAAAATAAGTTTAATGGTTTAATCTATTGACATTAATTCTTAAAAGTGCGTGATTCTCCATGGATGAAATATTAAAAGTATATTCTACACAAAATACTTTAAAGAAAAATGCACTTCATCCATGACTTTTTTAGTATATTAGAGGGGCTCAAACCTGTATCATTGCAAGATGCACAAACTAAATTCTGAGGCAACAGAATTTAAAATTTGTTCAGGATACTTTTATAGTTCAAAATCCTGTCTTGCAGTTGGCTTGAGAAGTATTCAAGAAAGGGAAAGAAAACTGAAAGTTTGTAATACTCCTCAGCATTATTTTCTTCATAGTTAGCTCGTTGTGTTTGTAGCCCAACTGTACGTGGAGTCTCTAGTTGATAATAAATAGTTATGGCAACTTTTTCAGTATCTCTATAAACTGGTTGAAAGTCCACTCTCATGTCTATTAATTCTTATTTCACATCCTCACGCAAGTAAATACATTTCTTTAGATCTATCTGTTTTGACTGTAAAAGCTGGGCTATACCATTTGAAAGGTATAAGGCACGACTACCATGAATATAATAAAGATGTACTTCTGTATAGGTACTGATAAGGTAAATTATTTGCTTGATGTGTCAGAATCATTTAATTCCAGAACGTCAATTGGTGCTTCTCCAATAAGAGGAAACAAGTCCATGAAAAGTACCATAGTATCTAGATTCTAGACGTTCCAGCCAATGGTTGTCACAGAATTTAATGAGTCTTGTTCTGCGCGCACCTTGATCAAGCTGCAAAATATTTTACTTTAGAACTGCTTCTTTTTAGGTGATGTTCTAAAAAACGCAATGATACTATTTATTGTGCATAGACAGTTTCTTATAGTAGGAACTGTACAGGAGTGGCTGAGAGCTAAGTTGAATGAGTGGTTGGCACAATGGGTAAGGGGCCTGAGGGTAAGTTTCTTTTATTTTTGCTGCACAAACTTTAAATTTGCCACTCACGTTGTTTGCATCATCAAAACCCATTCCTCTAATGTTATATAAACTCACTCCTAAATCATGAAGGTTTTTACTAAAACGTTTGCTAAAGCAAAGTCACGGACAACATAAACTTGTAAACATTTGAGGAAATCTTCACGTAATACGAGATTAGCCCTTTCACTATCCACATATCGAATACAGAGTGAGAACTGCTCTTTACCAGCAATATCTGCTATTTCGTTAGCAAAGACACAAAAATATTTTGAGCTATTAATGTTTTCTGCAATTTTACTAAAAACAATACCACTGAAAGCTTCATTATTTCATTTTGTATACAATGGCTTAGGTAGGTGACATTAGTATTATAATTTTCAAGATGTGCTTTCAGAGTTTCATCTTCTGCTTCAACTCTAAAACGCATTACTGCCCTAAATTTGCCATCATTTACATTTTCATCCAAGAATATTTTCCCACGGTTACAATGTCATCTCTTTTTCACAGAATATTACAGTTTTTAGTACAGAGGTAAGTTTTTCCCTAATTCCTGATATTTTATCTTTGGCCTGTTTGATTAGTTGTAGTTGGATATTATCTTTCTTCTTTTCATAAACAGAGATACCATTTTGCGCCACAATGCAAGCCTTTTTTATGGTATTCCCTTGTCTCATGATATCTAAACTCTTTCTTGGCTTTTTACAATTTTTTTAAAAGGTTTCTAACCAAATAACCTAACTGAACATGTGTACCTGTACCTGATTCAGAATCGGCAGCAAATATTACACAAAACTTGCAGAAAGCACCTTTCTTTTCATTAAAATTTTTACAGACAACGAAATTCGAAAAACCAATATGTTTAAAATTTCAAATTCCTGTCACCTGGTTGGAAATTGTAAGTTTCACCAGGTATCCACGTAATTGTTTAAAATGTATATTTCTCTACCTCTGAGTAAGAGAAGGACAAAATAAAAACCTATATCGTATTTGTAACGATGGATATTGATTGAGGAAGAGTACTCTTGTTGGCTTGGGCCTCCCTGGCCTAGCTCAAGCTTAACATTTTTAGATTCAGCTTTACTATGTACCTAAGCCTTCCTAGTACCAAGATAATTACTTACTTCACTCTCAGGCCCAGGACCAGGAAATTTGATAGATGAAGACCCTTCCTTATGTTCAACGTGTTCAGTGTTTTTTTTTTTTTACTTACTTTGGGAAAGTACGTTTCTTACCTTTTCATAGTCATGGTACTGGTCACTGAATACGATTTAATGAAAATAATTTAACGCATCAGAATTAACTGTGTTGTTTTCAGAATCATAATACAAGTAATTTAAACTTAGTTTATGATTTTAACACTTAACATCACAGTCAATAGCTAACTAATTTAATATATTAAAAATTAAATCAATGAAATATATTTAACACATTGAGGATGACTACAATAGACTACACCACCAGCAGTAAACAACAGGCACATACAACAAAACTTAACCCTGCTGAACACTTAAACCATATAATAGAAAGCCTGGAGGTAAGAAGTTCCACTATAGTGTTAAACCAAACACACTAACGCAACCAAGCGAATGGGCACGGAACTACTTCAATAAATCATTAAACTATAGGATCAAGCACCATGTATAATACAAGAAAATATTCCACATATATCTTCACTTTTAAATGTCGATATTACGATATTAAAATAGTGTACAAGAACATTGTATGAAACATGGAAATTTGTGTTTTTTTTATTCTTCTCTTGTTGGTAGATAATACGTTGGATTATTTTAGATATCGGAGAAATGTATCGCCCTCTCCCCCTGCGTACGCCCCTGCATGAAAGAATTCAAATGTCGGCCAAGGTATACAGTAAAACAGACATAATAATAAACAGACATGGTCACTATTTTAGTAGCATCAATAAAGCATGCCTCGGAAAATGTTGATAATGAAAACCCAAAAAAAACCAACATAAATTAAACACAATTTTAAAATATTTTTTATGTTGGACCAAATTTTTGAAACCAAGCCTGCTAATTCCGCGTTAAAAGAGTCGACATAATGTTACGTAAAGTGGCTTCGGAAATTCAGGATAGCATTCCTCGTAAATTTAAGTCAGAGATAGTAAAAAAAACCAAATGAAAAACTTATATAGGATTATTTTACATAAAACCCTACGTTTTTTGGAAAAGAAACCGCGTAAAATTAGAAGAAGGTAAAAAGATAAAGTTATTTAAAGAATATTTACATAGAGCACAATTTAAAAATACTAATAAAAGGTAATTTTACAAGCGTTCCAAAAACAATTTGTTTTTATAAAAGCTCTGTTTGAGATATTTATAAAAATTAACATTTTGCCCCGTATCCCCCCAGTATCATTGAAATGTCTTGATAATTCATTAGTTCCTGAAAAAGTAGCTAATTTCTAGTATTTCTGGAAGGACTTGTGCTGGAAGGATTTTTTTTCTGTTTTATACTAATTATTGATCCAATTATACTCCACTATATAATTTACAAATATGACAGGAAAAACACACAGCTGAAGCCTAAATGAATGAAGATTATTTTTATTCAAAACCAATTTAAATAACTATATGATATTTTTAAATGCAAAATATAAGGTCTGTATATATTCTAAGACTAGCAATCAAACTATTTATTTCTGTATACATTAGGCTATATACTTATAGGACTCTGTATTTAAATAGTTCACTCCAGCATGTACTGGACAGTACTGCACGTTAAGTATCTTTAAAGTATGTTCACTAGGAAATGAAATACTCTAATTTTTTGTAATACTATACAGTTCTGGATACTAATTTTAATCAAAATCATTAAAGCCGATTTTTAGATAATTTATTTTTTAACTCTTTATTCTTAGGTAGGCTAAACTACCCCTAATTTTAGCGTTTGATAGCTAGTTCCAGATATTTCTTGGGGTAGACTTCTTAAAATCCTAGATAGTAGATATTCGTGTATTTTTCAATTTCCTATAACAGTGGTACCTGTAGTATACACAATTTATTCTCGTAATAGCTCCTGTAGTATCTATGGTTTCCTTTAACACTAGATCATGTAAATTATTTCCACAATACTTTTGCACTATTATAATGAATATATTTAAAACCCTTAACCATTTACCTTCAACTAGACCTTCAACCAAATGCCATAAGTGTTGTAGTATTTAAATTGCTTATCTGACATTTAAATTGGAATACTTGACAGACACTTCATGCGTCAAGGCTATTAGAATATAAAATTATCTCAACGAATACATGTTTTAACTAATACATTCAACTGTGTTTCAGTGATGTGATTTGGTTTTCTCAAATAGTGAAGCTGACAAGATATTTTAGTCCTATAGCAATAATTAATATTTGGATAAGTCATTAATTTAATATAATCCTTTTGGTTATTGTTGATGTCAAGATTTAATTATTTTATTGCAAGGTATATTTATTAAATATATTATTTTTGTATTATTAATAAGAGATTCAGTTTGTCTTTTATAAACCCATGTTCTGCGGTTCCTCTTTTAAAGAGCTCGTCTCATACCCGGATAGTGCCTAAATTACGTAAGTAAAACAGCTTGAACCAGACTTTGCATTGTGTGGAGTTTCTGCACACCATTTTTAAAACGGTGGAAGTAGTGAAATAGTTTATCTGTATTTTATAAAAAAACTATTAAAAATTCAAAAGCCTACTTAAGAAACCATAATTCCATTTATGTCAAGTTAACAAGCAGAAAATCTCACTTTAACAAATGTTTCGGCTCAAGCTTAATATTATGTCTAATTTCAAATTATTTTATTGTAAGATGGACTCTTAAGAACTGAAAACGGTTTATATTTCTATAAATTTTTAATGCGATGCTTTATTAGTTAGTTATAAAGTTAAGGTATATCTTAATACATTTATATAAACACTCAAATGATAATTTTTGAATCTGTCTATTTTTACATTCTTATATTGTAAAAGAAACAATAATTTGTGTATCTACAAAATCTATTATTTTAATTTTATTAGCTATTAGTCAGTAATAGTAGGATCCAACGGCGTTAGACTAGTTTGTGTGACTAGGTGGAGTTTGTAAACGTGAACCAGGAGTTGATAATGTATAAACTAGTACAACACATGGTGAATATTTTATTATCACTTATATTATTATTATTTGTATGATAATAACTTAAAATAGACCAGTACTGGCAGACACATACAAAGACAACAGATAGAATAGTTGGTTACAAATATTGTCAAAATAACTGGAAAAAATTAATAATAGCAAATAGATACAATACAGTGAAGTAAATGACCAAAATTAATAAACAAAGTAATTAGTTTACTATAATTCATAGAAGAAAAAAAATAGAAACTAATCTATTGTATTTTGATGTCAAACAAAATTACTCATTAAAAATCTTTAGTGTTGGGGAGCTCATTAAATAAATCTATTGGTTCCTCTTTTATTATAAATGTACAGCTTGGCAAATCTATATTTTGGTCTATGAAGACAACGAACGGCCACTGGAGTAAAGCTTGCAAGAGCTACTGATGAACTGTTTTGGGATACTATATGGCCGAGATGGAACGCTAATTTCTACAATTTCAAGACACATTTACAAGAAATGTTACTTTTTTTTTTTGCTCCGCGTTTTACTACTTGTTTATGATTAGACGTTTATGTTTGTAAAGTTATGTTCTCTCCTGGGATTGTTTTGTTGGAAGCCCTTGTTGTCATTAAAACCAAGTTGTAAGAATACTTTTTTGTTTTAGAGTCCGGTTTTAACGCTACTTATATGTTAAAAATGTGTTATTTTGCATAAAATTGTTTTTATTAACTTAACCTGAATATTTGTATTTGCACCTAGGATACGGCAGCTTAAACTGGGTACTTTAACTTGTCGTGGACTGAATTTGAAAATTAGAACTAGTTTAGCGTGGACCGCCTCTCAGTAAGGCTGTGAACGGAAAAATATATCAGAGATTAAACTTTAGTGAACCGTTCTGCAGTAAGGCTGTGAACAGAATGAAGAAAGGAGCATTCTTTTTGAAAATTAATTTCTAAATAAATTGTTCTAATACCTTCTATAGGTTGCGCCATGTTCTAGAAGGGAAGAAGGAGATGGTTTTCGAAGTGGTTATATTTCACAATTATTCACAATAGTGGTGTGGGGATATTAAATAAAATAAAATATAAGCTGACGATAAGAAGTATTGTAAACAACATAAATAAATAAATGGTCTCCCAGGTGTACGAGAATATTCCATAACACATGTGGATACATTTAATTTTATGATCTGAAACTATCCATTAATTTGACATATGTTAAGGGTGGGAACTTTTGCTTCTAATTATTATTAAATTAAAACCTATTTCATTACTTCTTCTTACTATACTAATGTTCTAGGGATAGGAAGGCCTAGTTTTGAGTAAGTGCACTCGCAATAGCGTAGAGGGAGAGTGGTAAGCCATTGAGGGAAAACCACCCTCAGTGTACCCGACTGGGATCAAACCCCGACCTCTCCGTCTTAGGTAATCTAAGTCTATGGCTAGAGTAGCGCCTCAGACCATGCGTCCACCGAAGTGGGTATTTGTTGCTATTAATATTATTTTTACTAAAAATACTAATAGGTGTAACAACTATCAGCCTCACTTTATCAGAGAAACGATTGAAGACATAGTGTGGAATAGGCCAGAATGCTATCTAGATCTTAAAGTGGTTTTTGTGTCACGTATTGATCTATTCACTTGTGATAGTCTAAAGACAGTCTCAAACCCGATCAAGGATTAAGATTACGAACAAGTCACGATCACATGTCTTTTTGATACTTCTAGAAGTCTGACCTTTCTATGACATGTGGCATAGGTCACTTATTGTTCCAACTCATATCTATATATTTGAAGATAACTCTTTTATACAAATCCCCTCTCACTATGTTTTATGTTTGTTTGGTCATTTTTAAAATGATTTAAAATAGCCTTGATATTAATTGGGAATAATCATAATGTTCAAGTGAATTAGTTGCAATAATACAGCTTTTTTAATAATTTACATCTATTAATATATAAATATTAATATATATATAATATATATAATATAATATAATATAATAAAACTTACCAGTGAAGGGCGAATGAAAATACGTTCAAATGTACAATTTATATTTATTTCTAGTGTCATTTGTAATTGTGTAATTGATTTATGAGGTTTTTACCAAACCATTATCTCAAATAGAAAATATTATTGACGTAGTAAAATGGTGTGTAATTGCATTAAGTTATGATTAATACGACGATCATAGCTAGACATTTAATATGTTAATGGCGTGGCTGGTGTTGTTATTTGTGATTTATATTGATACAAACATTTATGTGAAAATTGCTTGAAGTTAAAAGCAAACAAACATTTAAAGTATATAGGTAAAATGAAGATAGTCAAAATAATAACTTGTGTCAAGTAAAGATTACCTATTAATAAGGGATCTTACTTTGAAAAAAGTTAATATATTTACCCTGACGTGGGGCAGTTTCATAGTCAGACTTAGTACGTCTCAAGTAAGGCGCTATACTTAACACAGGACAAAACCTATCTAGACCAGAATGTAATGGGCCAGTTTCGAGCGTTCGTGCTATCTACACACAGATTGTTGATCAAATCATGACCTACACTGGCCCAATTAAGTGCTGAATTGGCCCAAATAAGCAGAAAAAAATAAGGTTAAAACACTTGTTTTGTTTTTATTCTTCAATATTTGTTCTAAATAAATGTATTCTCCAATTAACCAGTGCCTCAAGTAACCGGGATCTATTGTACATCTAAAACCCTTTCAATACAAACGACCATGGACATGAAAAATATAGGCTAAAAATCTCAATGTCTCTATGGGGGTTTACCGGGGATTTAAGGTGGGGCTAATATCGATACATCGTGCACTAAAGGTATATTTCCTCAATTATTTATCAAGCCCCTTCCACACAAATGCGGATAGACTTACTTTAAACACACCTTAATCTCTCGCCCATCAGAGTAAATATTTGGGTGTATAAGACCGGTATTAACTCAAATCTCAAAAGAAAATATAAAAATTGCCCAAAACCAAAATATACTATTCCATTGTATCCAATTTACCAGAAGGAAACTATAACGTGCTTTACACACATTAAAAAGTTTTAAAGTAGTGGATATTCTCTCTAAGGATTTCCAGGAAATATTAATTTGAATTCCAAAGAAGAAGAGACGAGTGTATTTAAATATAATATGAGAGTCACTAGTTCCAAGTTGTAAAATACAACCCTGAATAATGTTATTTAAATAAGTTTTTCCAGCAATGAAAACCACCATATCCATCTTGAGTATTACCGTGGCAGAACCAGAAACCCAAATTAACATGTTTGAGAACAAAGTTATGTGTGATAGTTAGTTAGTTTTATAACTGAATATGGAATGATTACTGTTTTAGAAAAATCCTAAAGCTGGAACTAGAAGAAAAACAATTCCCGCAAAAGATTATATTGTTTATTTACATAAAAATTGAACATAATGGATGACTTTTACATCTCTTACTAATTTAACAGGCCAGACAACAAATTCTCCAAAATACACAGTGGAAAATAGAAATTTGTCTACTAAAATATTTGTATAGGAAGATTACTCATATGAATTTTAATTTTTGTGCTAATTCATTAGTTAAAAATATCAATTTACCACTAACAATAACAACTACAGTATATGAATAATAGGTTATCTTAGAATAATTTTGGTTATTCATGAGTTGAATAGTGGAATTCCGAAAGAGCTACAGTCAGTCATTTATGAAGATCCTTTTTTATTTTTTAAGATTAACAAAATGTATTAAATACATTTTTATACATTCATACGTCAAACTTTTATTTGCATCTGCTACTGTTTTGAGACAATACTAAATAGCATCACTAATTTCATAAAACAATAGCATTTATACAAATATTTTTTTAATTTTATTACTACCAGAATATTAGATCAGTAACATCACGTTGATATTTATTTACAATTAATAATTATAAGAGTTTATGATTTGTGTTAAAACCCTGATCGGCTTTCACCCGATCTTCAGGTGAGTGCTTAAACCAATTAAATACATATTTTAATCCAATATCCTGAGTAACATTTTAGTATGAATCTCAAAATAGACTCTTTTAATTTAACAACATTTGTAGCTCTCCAAAACTTATTTTATGTGAAAAAGTTACACCTCAAAACGATATAGTGTTCCTGATTTTTTAAATAATTTCTTATAAAAAACAAAGTCACAAGTGACTTCTTTTATTTAGGTACGTATAAGTTGTGCAAGTTTTTTAGAATACATTTTGCCTTAAATTAATTATTACAAATTTCCAGACATTATGAAATAATTATTTTCAGTTATATCTTGGGAAATATAAAGTATTTTAAACTGAATCAAAATATTTTGTTTAAAGGATTATCATACTTCATAATAACTCTACTGTATTTGTGAAAAAATTATGGCTAGTTAATTATATATTACTTACTGTACATCCACATTCTGTCCATATTTTCATAAATAACAATTTATTGCTCGTGAAGGCATTGCACACAATCATACATTGCTTCCAAAAATATATAAGATAATTATACATATAACATTATATGCTTTCAAATTGAAAATCAAATAACTTTACCAACCATACAAAATGTACCCTGAAATGCACAGAATATAATTATTACACATTGGCTTAGGACTAGGTAAAGTTGAGAATGTATCCTTAAATGTACAGAATATAATATTACACATTGCTTAGGACTAGGTTAAGCTGAGAATGTATCCTTAAATGTACAGAATATAATTATTACACATAGGCTTAGGACTAGGTAAAGTGAGAATGTATCCTTAAATGTACAGAATATAATTATTACACATTGGCTTAGGACTAGGTTAAGCTGAGAATGTATCCTTAAATGTACAGAATATAATTATTACACATTGGCTTAGGACTAGGTTAAGCTGAGAATGTATCCTTAAATGTAGAGAATATAATTATTACACATTGGCTTAGGACTAGGTTAAGCTGAGAATGTATCCTTAAATGTACAGAATATAATTATTACACATTGGCTTAGGACTAGGTTAAGCTGAGAATGTACCCTTAAATGTACAGAATATAATTATTACACATTGGCTTAGGACTAGGTTAAGCTGAGAATGTATCCTTAAATGTACAGAATATAATTATTACACATTGGCTTAGGACTAGGTTAAGCTGATAATGTATCCTTAAATGTAAAGAATATAATTATTACACATTGTCTTAGGACTAGGTTAAGCTGAGAATGTATCCTTAAATGTACAGAATATAATTATTACACATTGGCTTAGGACTAGGTTAAGCTGAGAATGTATCCTGAAATGTACAGATATATTATATAATTATATATATATATATAATTAATATATATATATACAATGTTATTTAAGGCTCACATAAAAAATATATTGTTGACAACAATTAAACAAAATAAAACAATATTCTTACATAAAATAAAATATTAATTTAGTTTTAGAGTTGGTAAAGTGCCTGAATTAATTTGGTTTGTCTTTTCTGAAAGTTTGATGTAAATCCTGGATTACTGATGAGAAAGAGTAAACAAAATAATATATAATTATTTATAGTTGAAGATTTAGCTGGATCTAACCAAGAAACACATATCATTGTTGAAACAGCAAACATCTTGAGATTGGTTTTCTCTTCTGAATTTCACCTATTCCAAAAGTTTAGGAAATCAAGAGTGTTTAGTTCTTCCCCAGATATTCAGTTTCTATTATATATTTGTGTAGCACCTTTCAACTGGGCTTCCACTTTTAAAACAAATTTAGTCAGAAACCTTACAGATTAGGTTCCATGTCTTAAATTCGCCAAAAAAGAAAACCCTAAGTTTTTTCAAACAGTATTCCAAGAATCGAATTTAAAAACGTTCATTTCATGTCCAAATATAATATTCATACATTATAATTAAGGTATAAGTGTGGGCCATGAGCGAGGGATGAATATAACCTAAAATGCAATTCAATATAAGGGTTGAAAAGATTTAGACATGAATATTAAACATTATTTACAGAGAGTTCAAATGTTTACTTCCGTCTGTCAGAATTGAAACGCGCGCTAGTGTAGCAGTAAATGAATCCTCTCACTTATTTTATTTTCACATTCCGGACGAGGCCCGCTATTCACTTGTCATTATCCAGCTGATGTCTTGATTGGCTGAACACGAAAATAAACAGAGTAGACAAACTTCTTATAAGGATGGATGCGTTTAATAAAGATGTAAGTGTAATTCCACATTACAAAACTGATTATTTTAATATTTTAAATAGTGTTAGATGATCCTCCCTCCATATTATTGTGTTTGTTATGCACAGCAATATAGCGCGTAATGCCGAGGTCAAACTTTTAAACACATTTTAATTTACGCAAAATAAATAATAGATTGTAAAATATTTTACAAATTATAACAATATAAGGGAAAATATAATAGGGTGGAAAGCCACATTAAAATGTTATATGAAATAAATAAAATATTAGATAATTTAGTGGATGATTTAATTACCTTAGCTCATTCAATTTACTACCCTTTTCAATTTTACAGTAATTTATTTAAAATAATAACAATAAAGCCAAGCAGTTTGTTCTTTAAATTTACATGTTCATAGGATTTTTGATACCAATGAACAGTAACAAAAAATGAACCACAAGAATCTACCAGACGCTAACACACATGCGAGACTTTACGGTTATTCCAATGAAAGACCAATTGTGGCTACACAAATATATTGAATGTTATTTTATTTGTGATCAGAAGATTAGCCTTTAATTTATTGAAGATTAAAAAGTCATGTTCTAAATTGAGATTGTCAAATATAAAATCACAAAATATATCTATTTTCAAAGCTCGACATTTAATAATTTAGTGTTTCTGGTTATGTGTACTTTATATATTATGCGTACTGCACAGCAAAAGCTCAAAAAACAAATTTCTATTTTTGTACATTAAAACAATCTTAGATTTCATCAGTTGGTTGTAGCTTTTACAATCTGTTTTAAAATGATATAAATGACTACACATGTTTTAATTAATAAAAATATGATGCTTGAAATAGTGTTATAGTAAGGGTTTGCTAGTTTTTACAAATGATGATTTTTTTTTAAACATGTGACTCATTCTATTAAGTTTAGTCCTATCAGAGTAGAATGTTCAGTCTTTATCTCGTAAGCGTGATCAACATGTTGACCAATGGTAGAGAATAATAAAGATTAGAATATGTTTGGGGTACCACGACAAAAAATTATCAAATCACGCCTTTTTTTTTGACGACATAATTGCCTTGCTTTAAAAATAAATACATTATTTTAGAGTCTATAGTTATTAAAGTCATTCAACATTATAAGTTGCAATATCCATAGAGGTTATGTTGAGTTTGACGGTAGGTTAGTCTTGTTTAAAGATGGCCGTCAGGTGGTGAATGAGTAGGTCACCTGTCCCTGCGCAAAGTAGGTCATCAACCACTTTGCAGGTGGCTCACACTAATTAGTGCGCGTGCGTTCAAACCATTACTGAGGTTCAGGAGGTTCGGTAGACCTTTTCCACCCACGATACCTGAAATATTATAAAGAACCTCTCGTTTCATTGTTCATATATATATGAAAGTTGAGAGAAAGGCATTTTGGAAGTTTTTTCTATCAATGGCCAACAGATGCTATAAAATAAACGTTAGTTATACTGGAATATAAAGTGCACTTTTATTTCTAGGATATTGTTTTTCTGAATCATCATGGATAGGTCAATTCCTTAATATATCAGCCTTTGTTGTATGTGTTTAATAATACATTTAGTTTGTTGACGGGGAAACTTTTGGTAATGGAATCAAACGATTACTATCAGGTCTGTGCTCTTTATATTAAATGACTAACCCTTGAGGGGCCGATTTATAGTACAATCATAAATTCTTCGAATTAACTATTATAATATATTTTGTATAGTATTTTTCAACTACTTATAGACTGGTAGCCTGGGAGATCGTTAAATTCATTTTAAGGAGAGTAAAAAGCTATAAATTTAAAATTTATACTACAGATATATCAAACTTGGTATCGCTAGAAACATGTCTCATGTGTGATGCTAGTTATGATATTACATGATTATGGTTTTGTGCTAAAACTAATCATAACAGTAATTTTTATTTATAAAACAACAATATTATCAGTTTGTATTTCTATTATAGCATTAAAATTATATAATATTATCTTATTATATTGTATTGTATTTAAAAATTATATGTTATGTTAGTTACTAAAATATTTGCAACACATCTTATGCAAATATGATTTATGATTTGGCTGAAATTAAATATACATTTATTTAAATAATAAGCATACAATAAAATTGAGTTTATAATACAATACATCCGTATAGTACAATCTATACTTAGACATGACAACCTCACCCAAAAAAATTTAAAATACGATGTTTGGGTATCAAGTTGCAAATTGGTGTTTAACAAAAATTAAATCTTTCATGTCAAGGTTGGCGAATTCAATATTTCTAAGGAACAATTTCCCAAACCTAACTATTATTGCAAACCCATAAAATGATCTAGTATTTTATTAATTCATACGTATACAGAAATAAATTAATATCGTATTCAGGTCAACCAAGATAGATGCTTTGTATCATTAATATATTATGATATATTTTGTAACTGTTCTAGCTCCACGTCTTACTACCCGTTCGAGTTATTGTCTAAGTACTTATTACTTTAATGTTCTAGGGATGAGGAAGATTGAATTTAGAAGAAGTGTATCCACGTTAAAAGAGATAGAGTGGAAGACCATTTAGGAAAACCCACCCCCAGTATACTTACCCGGGATCAAACCCCGATCTCCCCGTCCTTGGCAGTCTATTCTATTATGAGAGTTGCACATTCTGTAACTAAGACTCAGTGTTGGTTAAAGATTACCAATGTGATACTGTTCATATCTCGAGACTCTAGAGGTAAACAACATAGAACCAATATATGTGAGAGACTGTCCACGCTTCATGTAAAATATTGAGCAAATACTGGGTCTATTTTGATTATATAGGGCGAGGTTGAAACAATTAGACGATTAGCTACTTTTTAATTAACACATTAATTGAAAAGTAAATATTCACTGGCTAAATAGAAGCAAGCTATATCCTACACTTTTTCACTTTTTGTAGATAATATCACTGAGGCGAGTTCCACATCACGTTGTCCATCACTTTCCTCAGAATATATCCTGTAATTGTTTCCGTCTCGCCCCATATGGCTGAAAACTAAAATTAGTTAGAATATTATTGGTAACAAGTATTAGTAATAAATACTGTCATTGTGTTTTCTCGGAAACCCGGCTTTGTTTTAATATCTTCAATATATTGTGATTAAAAGCCTGTTTTGTTTAGATAGGCACGTCTAGCCTATTAAAAATATTTGGATAACATAAATAAATATATGTTTTGGTAAAAGACTACCAATAGGCCCTCATATTTTCCTTAAGGGCTTTGTATAATCTTATCGACCTTTCTTATTTGAATGGCAGCAACTCTACATGCTCTTACTACCCAAAATAACGTTATTAAATGTTTTACCTATAAAGAGCTTCCAGATACTTATTTTCTTACTTACTATATGGATTTATGAACTCGAGAACTCATTGCCGCACTTACTAAAGCAAGCCTATCCTGAGCTAGTTCTACCCAGTCCACCTCGTTACACCCTATCCCTATCTTGATATAGTTCTATCCATTACACCTCATTACACCCTATCACTATCTTGATATAGTTCTATCAATTACACCTCATTACACCCTATCACTATCTTGATATAGTTGTATCCAGTCCATCTCATTACACCCTATCACTATATTGATATATATATGTATGTATATTGTGCTGGGTACAGGGTATGCCGCTCATAATATGTAACCTCCTCCACTCCCTAGTAGCCTCGTTTGTTTTTGGACCAGATATCTTCCTATAGAAATATTTGTAATAAAGATTATCTGCCATTTGACCTTTTAAAAATAGCTTTATATTTCACAATGACCCTCAGAAAAAACTCTCTATAATACAATCTGTTCCAGGAAATATATAAACCCGTTTCATGAACGTTTGTACATACGAGGGTTAGTTCTGGAGACAGTTCCCTACTATTAGTTAATGGTGATAGTATATGAACGTTTGTATTATTATTATTAGCACCGCGTCTTACTACCCGTTCGGGTTATACGCACTTACGCTAATGTGTAATGGTAGGGTGATTGTGAGATGAAATGAAGGACCTACAGTTTAACGTGGAATCCGAACCACGGTGGCGGCCTGGGAACGTTTATACATACGAGGGATAGTTCTGGAGACAGTTCCCTACTATTAGTTGATGGTGATAGTATATGAACGTTTGTAGATACGAGGGATAGTTCTGGAGACAGCTCCCTACTATTAGTTGATGGTGATAGTATATAAACGTTTGTATATACGAGGGATAGTTCTGGAGACAGTTCCCTACTATTAGTTGATGGTGATAGTATATGAACGTTTGTAGATACGAGGGATAGTTCTGGAGACAGCTCCCTACTATTAGTTGATGGTGATAGTATATAAACGTTTGTAGATACGAGGGATAGTTCTGGAGACAGTTCCCTTCTATTAGTTGATGGTGATAGTATATAAACGTTTGTAGATACGAGGGATAGTTCAGGAGACAGTTCCCTACTATTAGTTGATGGTGATAGTATATGAACGTTTGTAGATACGAGGGATAGTTCTGGAGACAGTTCCCTACTATTAGTTGATGGTGATAGTATATGAACGTTTGTAGATACGAGGGATAGTTCTGGAGACAGTTCCCTACTATTAGTTGATGGTGATAGTATATGAACGTTTGTAGATACGAGGGATAGTTCTGGAGACAGTTCCCTACTATTAGTTGATGGTGATAGTATATGAACGTTTGTAGATACGAGGGATAGTTCTGGAGACAGTTCCCTACTATTAGTTGATGGTGATAGTATATGAACGTTTGTAGATACGAGGGATAGTTCTGGAGACAGTTCCCTACTATTAGTTGATGGTGATAGTATATGAACGTTTGTAGATACGAGGGATAGTTCTGGAGACAGTTCCCTACTATTAGTTGATGGTGATAGTATATAAACGTTTGTATATACGAGGATAGTTCTGGAGACAGTTCCCTACTATTAGTTGATGGTGATAGTATATGAACGTTTGTAGATACGAGGGATAGTTCTGGAGACAGTTCCCTACTATTAGTTGATGGTGATAGTATATGAACGTTTGTAGATACGAGGGATAGTTCGGAGACAGTTCCCTACTATTAGTTGATGGTGATAGTATATGAACGTTTGTAGATACGAGGGATAGTTCTGGAGACAGTTCCCTACTATTAGTTGATGGTGTAGTATATGAACGTTTGTACATACGAGGGATAGTTCTGGAGACAGTTCCCACTATTAGTTAATGGTGTTAGTATATGAACGCACTTCATAAGTGAACGTGTAGGTGATTTGGTGCCAATTCTTTCATCTTGGGTAACCAATAAATTGTTTTCACTGGTTATATCAGACTTAAGATAATTACTCCTAGTAGAAGACATATCTTGCTCTTGATATTTCTGTAAAACCTGTTGCTATTGTCCTGAAGACGGTAAAGAAATGTTAGTTTTATGTCAAATCTATGGCAATATCATTCAATGGACTTTGGTCTAATATTGTCTATGATAAGAGAGATGGGGCAGTTATTACGTTTATTTTGGAAAAAATACCCTTACTAAGCCCAGCTGGAATTCCAACACCAGCCTTCCTGTCACCGATAAACTATACCAGGTGAGTTGAAATGTAGTCAGTCAACGTGTCCAAATAGGAGTGAAAATCTAGTGATATTCCGTTTTGAGGCAGACTATGAATATTCCTAGTGCATATTATTGTGTAATAAGGGTATTAATTTGGTGATATTTAAATATATAACTGACAAATGACAGAAAGCTAGCCACAATAAGAGTAAGGGACAAATACAATGTGAAATACTTGATAGGATCTGTAAGCATAAACCTCAGCATACACCTCACTAACGGCTTGAGTTAAAATACTTATATGTTCTCTATATCACTCGTAACAGAAACATTGATAAAGTAATATTTCTAATATTTGAGAATTTGACAACATGATTAAATTTCCTTTCATTTTGATATAAAGGAAGCTGAGTAGAGAAATAGTTCTTATGACTCGAATATGAATCTTAGCTAAAAGCCTTCTCAGTTAAGTGTAAAAATGGCAACTATGTTGAGAAAGTATTATCTCCAGAAAATATTTTTCCGACAGACTGTTGTTGTTTCAAAGAATAGCCAGAGGGTTTATTTGGCTACAGCACAAAGTCACCACATTTCATATATTCCATCAACGCTTTTTAAGGCTGACTATTCCAACCTTATGACAAATATACGTAGAATAAACCGCGTGTTCTTCAATAGGGAAGTCTGTCGTTGAGGTGTTTTGTAAATTCTACGGCTAGTTCCAACAATTACCAACCTAACGCCTCGTAACATTTGACATGAGACTAATTATTTTGATCGCCAAATGATTTACTAACTCTTCAGGCCATTTGCGCTGATTGGTAATACGGATTTCCCACAAATTCTAAGCATTTGAAATTTGAAGCATCTGTTACGTTTTGGTAAAGGGTAGCCAATAAAATAAATATTGCTTTCATTTGAACGTTGAAAAAATATTGTCAAAAGGTAGGTGATTATAAACATAGAACAGATCTGAACAAAATTCTTTGTATTTATTATGTCTGATGTTTATGAACAGCAACGTTATTGGTTCTCGCTTCTGTTCATACAACAGCTTTTTAAGTAGAGAAAACTATTCTAGTATAAAAAGTGAATATCACTATAATTTTTATGGCAAAACTTTATACTTAACTCATTGTGTAGGTATGAAAACATATTCCTCTTTAGAGTGTATATGTTACAGGAAGAGTAGATTCTCCCAGTAAGAGTACGACTAGTTACCTTACGGTAAAGTATAACTCGATTACTTACTATCAGAGTTATGTATAAAAGTATACTATCTTATAAACTACCTAACCTAACCTAAATAACACACTGAAACTAATTAATCAAACACACACTGAATCCTTGGTCACTGTTGAAAACTACAACAAATGGACGAGTGATCAAAGAAAACAACAGTAAACAAATAAAGTGGGATATTCAAAACAGTTGCATGTGGAGGCAACAACGCGGAATCAACTTTTACTAAACCACAGCAGGCATAGTTACTCTTCCTAGGAAAAGTTGATCTGTTTATTCCTGTTTATTATCAATAAACTTTTACTGATACTTTTAGTAAGAGTCGACTATACCTAGGTCGAGTCAATTCTCCCTAACAATCTACTTTTCATGTAACATATATTTCAGCATATTGATAACGTAATTAGGGATATTTTCATGAAGGAACTCTAGGTTTGGTAGGTGGAAAGGCCAACTTACTTATACTTACGGGCGGTTATGTGGTAGAATGGTCTAACCAAGGCCTCACCCTTAAATAAACTGGGTGTCGGTGATGGGGAGGTCTGGATAAATTATTTGGGTGTACTGACTACTGAGGGTAGTTTTTATTAAATTGTTTTCCACTCTCTTCCATGTAAATGCTGATTACATTTCCTCTAATTTCAATGTGTCTCATTCATACTCGAGTCTGTGCATATGAGCTTAATCGGCAGAGAAACACTGTAACAAGAAACTCATTACCAAGTTGATTTTATCTTTAATAAATTTAGGTTCACATATCTATAACATTTTTCATACAAATGGCTATGACGAAATGGTTTTAAATGGGTATCTTGAGAGTATTTGACATGAAAATAGCATTGTATAATTTGTTTCGAGTGAACATTTGATAAAGGGTCGTTTACTTAGGAGTGATTTTTGAAAATTAAAATTATTTTGAAATTGGTTGTTACGATTTTTCTTAAATATATCCAGGGAATATTTGACATGAACATTAAAAATAAACTGTATACTTGTTTTTGGAGGAAAATCTAACTATGCGTAGTTAATTTATTCATAACTTTTCTTTAATTTGAATATTTCTTTAAGAAAGTGCCTTAGAAATTTGGTTCAAAATTGGTATTGGGAGACTATTTTCCATTCCAATGATTGTATATCTTTATCCTAAAATAAATTAATATAAGGGAAATTTATTTTTAAATTATAGAAAATACGAAAGTTTTGGAAATTGACATTTAATATTAAATCAAAATGGGAATTTGTAAATTTTTTCATGATAAATAAGAATACATTTCAATTTTTATAGATAACAAATAATTTTAGGGTATCTTACAAATAAATTATTTTGGAAATTTTGAATTTCGTTAAATAAATCTAAACAATTTTTTAAATGTATATTAAAAAAATAACTATTGTGATTAACAAGATGATGGGTTTGATTTTATTAGAAACAATTATTTAAGGGTAGCTTGCAAAAAATTAATTTTGAAAATCTTCTTCGAATCTATAAGACACATTATGAGAAAGTTCGTGTAATTGTCTCGTACCATTTATTTTTAATACTCTTTGTGTATTATTTAAGATATGAATTTTAAACCACAAAATATTAAAGAATAATGTACAATATAATGGGAACAAAGGTGTTTAATCACACAAAACATTAAATTTAATATTATACTTTAATTAAAAGTAATTATTATTATTAGCACCGCGTCTTACTAACCGTTCGGGTTATACGCACTTACGCTAATGTGTAATGGTAGGGTGATTGTGAGATGAAATGAAGGACCTACAGTTTAACGTGGAATCCGAACCACGGTGGAGGCCTGGCATTCCCCACATTCACAAGATGTCTTGTCAGAGGTGAAGGAAGGGTTTGGTAATCAGATAAATTTGTGCCGGGACCGAGGATTGAACCCCGGCCGCCAGCATGGAAGTCTGAAACCTTACCTCTAGACCACCAGGTCACCAATTAAAAGTAATGAATGTTTATAAATTAATTTAAATAATTTTTAATTCAAAGGATTTTATCGTAAGTATTTATCAAATGTTCTAACATTAACAAAGATATATTGGAATATAGCCACGTATTATTTGGTTAAACAGTTATAAACAAAAGCTGGATCTCCAACTCAAAATAAATATCTAGCCATTTAAATATTTTAAATCTTTAACGATTAAGGGACATTTTTAATTGTCACTTTGGAATGATATAATTAATAAATCGGGTCAATCTATATTAGTCCTTTATCAAGCATATTGATGAGGGTTATGCACCAGTGGTCCCTCACTTTTATAAAATAGCCACTTGTCAGTCACCTATGAATGGTGACAACTTTGATGATCTATAAATTACCCAAAATACTTAAATAAATCATTAAATAAGTTAAGTTAGTTTAGCTTTATTTGGCTGTTATGGTTTCTTCTTTTTAACGTTATAAGAATGTTTTTATTTAATTAAACTTCTAATAAAATGTCAAAATTTACATACGAAGTGTTGACCCTTGCGGACCCAAAATTCTCTTTTGTATATCTGAAAAAAAAAAAGATCGGTTTTGGGTCCGCAAGGGTCAACACTTCGTATGAAAATTTTCGACATTTTATTAGAAGTTTCACATCCTATGTTTTTCAAATTGCTATTAAATTCTTCATTTATAAATTTAGACCAACAATAAAGATAAATATTGACTATTGAGTGTAAAACTATAGAAATATATCATTACTACAAACATTTCCCTAAATCCCCATCCAGACTTGAACCGAACAACGAACACGAACATTTTCGCGACAAGTGTGGACGGTTTTCCGAACAGAACATTGTAACAAAATGTGTTCGTTGCTCTGTTCGGCCCCGATCCACCAGTTGTCGGTTTTTACCCGTCACATCAAAGGATGTTCGTGCTCGGTCTTGTTCTAGTCTGGACGCCTCCGCGAACATTTCCCCGAACATACAGTCACTGGCCGGACAGCAGAGAAGTCACGTGTGTGTTTTGATTTTTTAAGTCTACATATTACATCTTTTGGCGAGTGTATTTCTTATTGTGTGTGTTTAATTAATAATTATTATTATCTCATTATTTTAGCATATTGTAGAAAAATGGTATGGTCAAAAGATGTGCAAATTAAGCTCATATAGCTCTCTAAGTCACACCAGGTAATCTGGAATACTAGATATTTAGAGCACTATAACAAAATAAAAAAACAGTGTGCGTGGAGGAGATTGAGGCCGTGATGGACACGGATGGGGACGAGTGTAATAAAACAGTGTAAAGTATGTTAGCCACCCTTAGAAAGGAAAAAAAAGAAAAGAGAAAATAAGAAACCATGGGTACAGGAAACGCTAAGAAATTATATATAGATTATTATATATATAATTTAAATATATATATTATTTAAATTATATATATATATAAATGTATATGTAAAACTTTTTTGTATGTTAAATATTTACTTGATCTCAATGAGCAAAATACGCCCTAATAAGGGTATTTAGGGAACCTAAGGGGAGGATTTTTTTTGGCACCACGTCTTACTACACATTCAGGTTATATGCCTATGTACTAATTACAATAATGGTCTAGGGATGAGATAGGTGTAATTTAGAGGAAGAGCACCCATATTTGCCTGGAGATCGTAGGGAAACCATTTAGGAAAAACCCTTCATTGCACCCTACTGGGATCGAACTCTGATATACCCATCCTCGGAAGCCTACTGTAACACTAGAGTGACGCCTTAGACCTTGCGGCCACCAAGGTGGGTTGGGGTAAAGCTAAAGGCATCCTTTTTAGCCAGATTTGCTGTTGCTTATCTCCCAGTTGGCATACCTATGTTTACTAATACGACCTAATAGACTAATAGCTCCCAAACTTTAATTTCCTGACTTCTTTTTTGTTTCCCAAATAGGAGATGATGTGAAATTAAGATAAATAAAGTTGATACTTAAAGTAATTTGTTAAATTTATTTACAACGATTTCTACTTAAATACAATATATATATTTTAAATATATCACAATAAACACACAAACGAGCGTTTTTGTTCTCCATTCGTTTAATTTAATATCTGCCTTATTTGTTGGTAAAACTAATTAAAAAATCAACCAACTATGGGAACATGTTGCCAACATGTTCTATTCAAGTCTGGGCACTCGGCCTCAGCAAACCAAACAACGAACATGTTCGTGGAAATGTTCGTGTTCGTTGTTCTCTTCTAGACTGGAAGTGGTTTAAGAGGTTAAAGGAAAAAGAACATAATCTTTTTGAGAAAATTACTTATTTACTTACTCTATGGCATTATAGAATTATTTCGTTAAGACTTAAGTTGTATCTATTTACAACTAAAGCTTACAAAATTGTATTAATATGTTTTCCCCATTTTTCCTTATCATAGAAACTATTGGTTTTATAAATATATATTTCAAATAATTTATTTTTATTTTTAATAGTACGAACATTTTATTTTGCAATGATTATCTTAAATAGTTGCGAAGATACGGAAATTTTCGCTTCGGTAAAATACCCTAAAAGTAATTTTCATGAAAAAATGAAAGTATCCATTTTATTTAAAATCTTAATCAAAGCTTCGATAAGAATTTTAACAAAAATATTTAGAGCCGATTCCGAAAAAATTGATTTTTTCTCTTTTCGTACTTTATTAAACTACTATTAATTTTAGGGTTAATCAGACACACAGACAGACGGTATTGCAAAAAACACTTTATTTCGGGATAGGGGGGAGGGAGGAGGGTGGTCATGAAACGTCGAAATTCATCAAAATATTTAGTTTGAATTTTTGATGATCACAATACTTTCTCTACTTGTTAGGTAGCGAAGTAAAAAGTTTGTTCAATATAAAGGTTAGTAATGAAATTATTCAAGGGGTTTAAGAGTAAGACGGCTATCTTAGAAAAACCTGCCCAGCTTGTAGTCGAGAGAGGGTTGTAAAACCAAAGTTAAATCTGCACATTAAATATTTTCTCTGGTGTATCTGATCAAGATTCTGATATTAAGATCCCCGTAAATCAAACCAAGTGATTTGCATTGTCTTTGACCATTAAATCGGCGCTTGCGGTAAATATTAGCTAACGTGGTGTGGTCTACATAATTAACTAAAGTTAATACACAGATCCTTCGTGCATAAAAATATGTGTTACATCATTTCAAATTATTATATAATGTAAAACAAACTCTCACAGTTTACTGTGGAATATTTATCTAAAATGCAAATATTTATATAAATAATATCTACCTGCAACGCTAACATTCAGATATAAAGTAGCCTTATGACTTATTTGGTGCTGACTGACAGTTCACAGCTTAACAGCTGATGGCTTTGAAAATTTACCAGACCAAATTATGTATCCCTACGCCGAACCACATTATCTGCAAAAACATGTGTTTATCAATTACGTATATACCTAAATGTTGACTGTCAGAAGTCAGCTGTGAGCTGTCAGTCAGCACCAAAAAAAGCCATGGGGCTACTGTAAGTCTCATCCGTGTCTTGTCTGGCCAACTGGAGACGGGAAGGTTGGAGTTTTAAGTTCGAGGTTTTCCCTCCGTGGTTTCTCACACTTTCTCCACGCAAATCTGTTGCATTCACCCTAATGGGTTCTTTGCCTCAATCCTGCCCAATTAGTGTTAATATTCGATTAGCCCAGACTGGTAGTAAGACACGAAACAGGCACAAAATAAGATGTTACTATGAAAAAACATGATATTGAGCAAGTAGTCTAATTGTCAAGCTCACTTAGGTCAGAGTTCGAGTCCCAGCTGGGCGTAGTAAAGGACTTTTTTCCTAAACAGTTTTCCCTGCTGGATCGGTTGGGTGGGGGGTGTAGGTGGCCACACTCCCCCCTTGCTGGTGGTCTACCCTACTCACAATCGAGCTACCCCACCCCTTCCCATCCTGTTTAATCCCCGAGAGTCCTTTGTTTCAAGTTTATATGTATTTAACTATGGCCACTTAGGCCTGTATGAGCCACGGAGAGATTTTATTTAATCTTCCCTCCCCTATCGTTAAGTGCGTAATAAAGCTGCTCATTTAGGGCACTAATTTAGGCTCCTTTATTTTATGTTGTTGATCAATGTGGTAGATTTCGGGAGCCCCGTGGGGCTGGTGTTTGTTTTCTATTATTGTTGTGTATGATTGTATTAGTGATAATATTATGTTATGTTTATTAAAGTATTACTTATAAACAAGGGTAGATAATATTCTTCACCAGAAATATGGAGTGAAGAGTATGAGCTGCATTTTGTTATCAATTTTGAGCAAACATGGTATATAAGATTAACTTATTTAGTCAAATAAGATTTAATGTTCAGGAAAAAACTACAGGGAAAAAGCAGGTAACAAAGAGTAAAAAAAATTATTTTGCTAATTGTTTGTAGGTCAGTGGCCGTCTTGTTACCAGTCAGCAAATTACTTACACGCGAATGCTGAACCGGCGGATCTTCGTGCGTGTTGGATTTCACTGACTAATTTTTCCAACACGTCACAATCTTAACCCATTCTCAGCACTTGCTGATGCAGACTTCGATCCATGTTGGAGTCGTTGTCGTTAATATAACTTGTTTTATTGGAACTTAAGGCTAGGCTAAAAGTTAGTTTAGGTGATTTTTGTTAAGTAGGTAGGTGGGAATTAGAGGGGGTTAGAAACAATTTGAATATTAGAATGTGCAGAAAAAAGCAATGAGTTTCAACTGAAACAAAACATACCGGGGACTTATGGGAAAAAATTAGGGAATTTGTAATTTCAAAATAGCGTTATGTTGCTCAAATACTTTTCATGAGCAGAAAGATTATAAACCATGTTTATCAGGGAATTTAACAGCTGTATTGTAACTGCTTCCCGATCAATGATTTGTAGCATTGAGTATCTTTTAAAAAGACTGCTTTACTTGAGGAATGGGCTTCTACAGTCACCTGCAGAAGTAGATTTGGTGAGGGTATCATCCCCAAACAAAGATTTAGCCTTTTTTGTACATGGATCACACTTGATAATAGATACCTCACTTTCTATTTTTTTTAAACTCATATCTGCCTCACTAATTTCGAAATATGGCTTTACAAGGGCCAGAACTCCAAATAAATATTTGTCGGCCAAAAATTGCACGGGAGAATTTTGCTTTGTTGGCCAATTCATGGATTTCTCCTTCTTCCGCACTGACAATTAATAAATGTATAAACCCTCCAAAAAAAGTTTACTAATAATAATAACCGCAAGTATGCTAGCCATACTTAACACCCAATCCACTTGAAAATAATGGTGTACCGTGTTTGTCACGCCAGTTTAAAAGAATTACCATGAAACATCTTTACTTGAACTTTTCTTACACATGTGCACTCGATGAATGACTGCTCTGAAAGTAGGCCATTTGATTTGATGAAGCGTCTCGCGTGGAGGACAAAATGCATGAATCAACCGAACATAATAACACGGTGGAAATTGTTGCAGACCCTGGTTTATGAATGACTAATAGTTCTCGAGCTGGGAAGTTAGATAGGCTTTGGAAGTAGCCTACATTAGAGGCATCATTAAAAATACTGCACATAACGAGTATGTTGAGAGGGCAACAGAGCAAACAAGCGGTATTTCACCAATTTCATATATTAGCCTGTATTTCTGATGAACTGAAGCAACTCAGGTTTGATTACTGACATTAACAAATAGTTTGCCATTGGGGGCTTACCTTTTCCCAGTAAAGAATTAACGGCCGAAGGGCTGGATTTGGTCTGTGCTAGAATTGAGTTAGTTTTTGCCAGCTTCATTGGCCCAATGAGCTATAAAGGTATCACTATCGTGTCAGACTGGCTTGCTGGTGATGGGAGATCGAGGATCGAATCCAGTCGTTTTTACAGAGGGTGGTAGGTGACCTGGTGGTCTAGGGGTAAGGTGTCAGACTTCTGTTGGCGGCCGGGGTTCAATCCTCGGTCCCGGCACAGATTTATCTGATTACCAAACCCTTCATTCACCTCTGACAAGATATATTGTGAATTGGGGAATGCCAGGCCCCACCGTGGTTCGGATTCCACGTTAAACTGTAGATCCTTCATTTCATCTCAAAATCACCCTACCATTAACACATTAGCGTAAGTGCGTATAACCCGAACGGGTAGTAAGACGTCGGTGCTAATAATAATAATAATTATAATAATAATACAGAGGGTGGTTATTCATATATAGTTTCCTACTATCCTCTCAGCGAATGCGGGTAATTACTTCTAAAATGCTTCCTTTCTCACACATAGCTCCCCCATCTCATCTGGCCTGCTCTGCTAATGACAGGCGTTCAGGGTTCAAGTATTGATATCTCTCCACAACACAAATGTGGATACATTTTATATACTTTTATCATAATCTTGTTAAGGCTTTAGCTTAAGATGCAGATAGACTAGTTTAGTATTTTTTCCCCACGTCTTGGTACCCATTGACTGCCACGCATACACTAATTATTACACTAATGGTGTAGAGAAGAGGAAGGTATACTTTAGTTAAGTTCACCCACATTTTCACTAAGGGAGAGTAGGAAAACATTTATCAAAATTCACCCTCAGTACACCCCTATCTCCCCATGATTGTAAGTGCAGTCTAACCTGAGAGTGAAGTGTTTAAGCATGCAGCCAGTGTTGCTAGTCCCGGATGGGTAGTAAGTCACGTTGCATGTAAAGGAAATAATCAAGTTTTGAACCCCGTCCCCCCTAGATCTCCACATAAGAATACTTGAACCATGTAGTGCCTGCTCTCATCTCTACTTAGCTCGTATGTTCTCTAGAGAGAGTGGTGAGTATTCGTGAAAGTTCAGGGCTGGGAGTGGAACAGGACTTGGTTCACAAGTAGAAAATTGTTCCGAGAACGAAGTGGATTGTTTTACTTTGCCTACGAATAGGAATTATCTTATTTAGAGAGATAATGAATCAATAAAATATTTTAAACTAGCTGTCCGTAACCTTACTATTAAATAAAGACACGTATTTCTCAGTAAATGTTTATTTATTTATTTAAACATTTACATCACATAATATTATATAATAGCTTGAGTGTATCAATTTATATATTATAATATAAACACAGCCTTATATAGCTATCTTCGAATAATTTATTGTTTATGATATTGTTAGTAACACGCGAAAGGAGTTCACAGCCTAGTAAAATAATTATCTTAATTAATATATCACCAGTTTCGGTGGTCACACGGTCTTATCTCGTGTTGCACCAGACTGCCGATGATAGAGGGATAGGCATTCAAATCCAGGTCGGGTGTATTGAGACGGGTTTTTCCCAAATGGTTTTACATTCTCCCTCCAAGAAAATACAGGTACACTTACTCTAAATTAAAACTTTCTCATACCTAGCTCATTAGTGTAGTTGGTACACATTCGTACTGCCTGAACACGCGGGGCTAAGAAAAAATATATAGTCACCTAAAAAAATTAGGGAAAACCACCCTTAGTGTACATGACTAGGATTTAAATACCCATTTCCTTATCATTTACAATCTAGTCAATTGAGAGAATAACCCCTTAGACAACGTGGCCACCGATGCAGGTCATATATTAGTAGATTTGTGAAATTATCAATAAACTGTAGTTATTTTTGTATATAAATAAAACAGACCCATGGCCTACTAATATAATTATTATAATTAGTTTAATATTTTATATTTGTTATACAGGGTGAGGCGGAAACAATTACACTATATCTGCTAAGGAAAGTGATGGACAACGTGATGAGGTTTGTCTGACGTCCGGGGGAGCTCACCTAAGTGACATTATCTTCAAAAAGTGAAACAGAGTATTAGGGTGTAGCTCGCTTTTATTTAGCTAGTGAATATTTGCTCAATTAAAGTGTTAATTTTCAAGTTATTAGTCTTATAATTGTTTCAGTACCACCCTTTATTTTGCTTAACGATTAATAATAATTTTTATAACATCATTTTTTATTAATATATTTTCTTTTAGTGAATTTAATGCTTTACGTATACTATAAATTCTGTTGAAACTATGTTAATATACTTGAGAACCAAGCAATTTCTGCCTGAGTTTTTGCCTAGTGACTAATTGAGTTAAGTTATAACTGCGTAAAACCCGAACGGGTAGTAAAACGTGGTGCTAATAATAAGTTCTAACATATTTAACCAATACTATTATAGTTATTTAGTTTATATTTTGAGTGTCATGATAACATTCTTTGCTTGAGTGTTTTTTGGTGTGGGTAGATGTGGAGGGAAAAGCTATTTTATGAACTTTGAATATATATATATATATATATATTATATATATATATATATATCTTACATATTTTTGCACCGCATCTTACAACCTGTTCAGTTTATACGCATTATTTAATAACCACGCTAATGAATTAGGAATAAGATAAGTAAGGTTGAAGTTAAAGGAAATTTAGCCGCATTTGCGTGGAGGGAGAGAGGAATACCATAAAGGAAAAAACACCCTCTCTACATCTAGTAGGGATTCGGACCCCAATCTCCTTGTCAACGGCAGTCTAGTCTATTGCGAGAGTGATGCCTTAGATCATGTGGCCAGCTTTGTATGTTTCAAAAATTTAAATAAAATATTTTAATGGAGTAATTGCTATTTTGTATGAGTCAAAGTAAAAAAATCAAAGTACATGAAGCCAAGCTATTATTATTATTATTATTTATTATTTCATTTTATTTTTAGAATTGTACCTTACCACCCGTTCAGTTCATAAGCTGAAGATAAGTTCACGTAAAACATAAACATTCTTCATTCACTGTGTATGTTTAGGAACTTTTCCTTATCAGGAAGAACTGGGACTCTCTGCAGGACACCTTCACCTTCCTTTGCACATTCCAACAATGTGAGACCAGGGAGGTCTATTTTTTTTTATCACCCCTGGCCTCACAGTGTTTTAGAATAGTACTTATTTAGATGAAATAACGTTTTAAAGCATACATTTTGTTACTAGTAATATTTAACGTGCGCTTTCTGTACAAGCAATCAACTTACACAAGAGCTCAACTGGACATCACACTCAGTCCCTTTGCCATATGAGAAAAGCAAACATTTCTTTTATTAATTATATATTTTTAGCTAATTCCAGGACCAGTGGCAGCTCGTGTATAGGCACTGTGGAAATGCAGCACCCCCTATTTCCACTTGATATTATCGATAACATTTAATATAACGAGTCTTTTTTTATTTAATTCCTTCTTTATTTTTTTAGTACAATATATATTCCTTAATCTTAATGGCAGTACTTCAATAGCCAACCCCTAGTTTATGAAAAAATATAAAAAATCTATGTATGGAACTGTGCGTTTCACAATGCCAGCGACGTGGTATTTGACTTTTGTGTTCATGCGCACATAGGAGGGAGGTGAGAGGAAGGCGGGGCTGCCAGGAAGAGAGAGAGAGAGAGCACTGTTGCTGTCGCAGTGCCGGCTCTGGCGTGATGGTGGAAGGAAGTGTTTTTTTTTACTCAGCGCGTGTTGTGCTTAAACACTGTGTACCATATTCTTGAATGTGATAAAGTGTAGAAGAGTATAGAAATAGATTATTATTCTGCTTCGAGCTATTCTAATTGTTTCATTTTTTTTCCGGTTCTTTTATTTAACAGAAAGACCAAATGTACTTGCAGTACTTTCAATGGAGAAAAATTTCCTCACTTGTCATCCAGTGATCAAGGAGAAAATTACTAAACTTTTTGCTCAAATTAAAACAAGAAGAATGAATTTCATTTTTAAATGTATAGATCAAGCTTGAAATGTAACAATTTAAGTTAAAGTAAGTAAAAAAATTTTTTTTAAAGATTTTATCAAATTACTGAATAAATTTTCTTTTTATACATGTTTTTTTCCTTTTACATAATTTTAAAATAAAGGCTAAACATATTCTAGAGCAGCCCCCCACTAATTTTAGCTACGAGCCACCACTGGCTGGGATTCGAGGCTGATGCCTATAGATTTCTAGGTAGACACACTACTGTTTTATCTAAAGACTATAAACTATCTTAAGTCAAACTTTGACTCTTAACATTTTAGAGATGTAAAACCAAGTTAACATTGATTATTCCCACTTCTAGTTTTGTTGGTGAATATTAAATATTATAACGATTAATTTATTAATTGAATCTATCTAATGAATCTTAAAACTTTCTGCATTGGTGGTCACATGATTTAAGGGCAGAGACTATCAAGCTCATTCGAATGGCAGTTCTTAGTACATAGATATTACCATGCAGTGAGTGAACTGTTTTCATTATAATGTACCTCGAAGTTTTTGTCTCAAATGTCATGCTCAGTTAGATTAGTTTGCTGGCGACAGAGAAGTCAAGGTTCGAACACTAGCTGGGTGTAGTGTTGGTATTTTTCCACAATTATTTCCTTATGTCCCTCCATGTAAATTATGGTAAATTATGTCTAGAACAATACCTTCCACACCAGTGTAATTAGTTATGCTTTCAGTCGGGATGGGCAGGGAAACGAGGTTGAAAATAAGATCTCAAAATTAAAATCATTTTAATTTCTCCCTATCCTCATGACTGAGGGGTTAAGGATGCCATCTACAAGTCTTACACTCGTGAAGACTAAGCAATACTATAATAGACATACTGGTGTCTGGTATAAGGAGTGCCTATTTAGTTTAAATTATTTCTAGAGTTGTGTATGGCTGTGTTTCGAAAGTGCTATTTAAACACCCTAAATAAAAACAAAACATTTTGTGAAGAATGTTCCTAATTTCTCTTGTGGCAGCTCATAAAATGTCTCCACTGTCGTCTCTAAATGTACTGTACTATCATATTCATACAGAAATCCAAGAATACAACGCGTTCGTCCAGACGCAAGGGTTGTTTTTTTCTGAACTGGACTGTACTTGAGTGTGTTGTTCTAAAGTAACCGGTGTGATGTTAAGGGGTACGTGGAGGAGGGGGGAGATTGGGTTGGGGGGGTATATTATTGAGGTCACTAGGTTGTATTTTCAGCATGGCTCCAGATGAATGTAGGTGCCTTCAGGGCACAACACATGACGACGCAGAAAAAGGAAATGCCATTCCGGACACCTTCTATAACCTCTTTTTCTAACTCTTTGTTCGTCTCCTATCTCTCACTTAGTCACCAAGTTTAGTAACCAAAATGAACCAACCTTTCCTGGATCTATTATTCGGTAACCATGGGATGTTATATTGGCCCTACGTTTCCTATGTTGATGCCATATGCAGAGAAATCAATGGGGGTCATCAGTGTTGATCTCGATGAAATAGTTCAACAACGGATAAGACTTTTACTACCAGATACATATTTGAAAAACTGGGAATATAACATGAAGGTTCATCAATTATACAGTATTTAGATTTTAAAAAGGGCTAAAATTCAGTTAAAAAAAAGTAAATATATTGAATTTTAGCAAAGTTTGGGATACCCTGAAAACTTGACCAAGCTAATTGAGTTGTGTCTGACTGATACACGTGGCAGGGTATATGGGTTTGATGTCACTTGCCAGATGCTTTCGAAATAAATAATGGGTTGAAACAAGTAGATGCAGATTCCCCATTACCTTTGATCTATCGTTAGAGAATCCTATTTGTGTAATGCAAGAGAGCAGGGAAGGGTTGACATTAAACAGTACATTGCAGCTGTTAGGGTACGCAGATGATTTATCTTTGTTGGTAAATAGTAAGGAAGCATTTGCAAGAAATGCTGAAGTTTTATTAGAGGATAGCAAGGAAAAAAATAGTTTTAGAAGTGAAGGTTGAAAAGACTAAGTATATGATAACAGAGAGAACACAGATTGGGTACGATAACTTAGATATTACTTCGCGCAACATATCATTTAACAGGGTTCATGAGTTTAATTATTTAGGAACAATTTTAACTAAAAATAACTATATTTGATTGAAAACTAGAAAAAAATTCGAGAAATTCATTATACTACTCGGTCAGTAAGTTGTTGACATTTCACCTGTTGTCAAAGAATATACAACACACTAATTTTAGCGGTTGTTTTCTTTGGGTGTGAAACGTGATATCTTAACTTACATGACGAAAACAAATTTGAGGTGTTCGAAAACAACGTGTTTCAAGAAGATATTTGGTCCAAAAAGAGATGAGGCTACTGTGGAGAGGAGGCCAATTGCCAATTTGAATATTTTTGTTCCAAAGTGAACAGAACCAAATGCAGACAAGTCAAAATGGTGTATGAAAATATTTTAGAGCGCAAAAACAACTATAAAAAGTAGGCTCTACATTTGTTGAAAGTCCTTTCACTCCCCATACCTATCTAAGTACACCCACAATAGCTATAAATATTATTTATGAATATCTACCACTATACTGTAAATTATTCACTCTGTCATTATGTCATACACTAGCCTTTACTTTACTCTTTCACTTAACAGAGATATATTCAATCTTTATATCGATTTTTATTGTATTGTAAAATGACTAATTCAGATGACCAGAGTTAATTTATTATTTATATGCGGCTATAAACTCAACTAATAAGTATAATATCGTGGCTCTTTAATTCATCATTATATTATGTGCATTCGAACAGTTGCAATTGTAATGGTACTATTGGCAGCATAAAGCCCTCCAGAGTCGAAGTTGGCTGCGTTATTTGATACCTTGTGTTGTTAGTTGATCGTTCATATGTAGCTTACGATTTCCACACGTCCATAACACACTCTGGCTTAAAATATGCGTGAAGAATGACCCTAAGAACGTGATGACTCATAGATAGTTCAATGGTAGATCATTGACGTAGAGCATACTAAGCCAAGGGTCCCGGGCTCTATTCCCGTGCCCAGGTATCATTTATCAATTTGATCAAAAATATTTATTGTATCCAAAACAGTAGTATATACTAGTATATAGATATGTTATTCGTGTATCGAGGGATAAATAATAGTATACTTTTATTGCCCGATTTTACACTTAATTTCCACTAGCCTAACCTAACATAGCTTAACCTAGCATAACTCAAGCTAATATAACATTGTCTAAGCTCAGCTAGCTTAATCTAAGTTTACCCAGCCTAACCTAACTAGCCTAGCTTCAGCCATAGATATGGCAACTAACCAAGTACATGCGGAGATCTGTAAGCTGGAGTTTTAAAATTTGGATTGAATATAACTTTTTTTCATTTTTCCCCATTTTTAAATATTTGCCTTTTCGCCCTTTTGTACTTTTGTATTTTTACCACGTTTATCTTTTCTAGCTATTTTTTTAGCTATTTACTATTTTTGCCTATTTTACTTTTTTTTAGCTATTGACCATTTTTGCCTAGTTTACTCTTTTTTAGCTATTTACAATTTTTTGGCCTATTTTAATATTTTTTTCGCATTAAACTCTTTTTTACCTATTTGAGTTTCTACCATTTTTTATGTTTTTAAATTCTTATTTTATTATAATATCTATTTGCACCTCTTTGCACTTTCCACCCTTTTTTCAATTTTAACTACTTTAACCACTTTAAACATTTTTTACAGCAGCTTACCACTTTTCCGTTTATTCATTTTTATCCCTTACACCCAGTTCATCAAAATGATAAAAATTGTTAAGAGGGTATACATCCTTTTCATCATTTTAGCGTGATTGACCTCTTTCCCTTTCTTATCCTCAGCCTATTACTTCTTTTTTCACCATTTTTTGTTGCTTTTTTGCATTTTTGCTCTTTTTGACATCTCTAACCATTTTACCCCTTTTGTTTTTATTAAAATACAAAATAAATGAGATACATATTCCATATTTACCATTTCTGTCCTTTCTACGATGTTTATTCTTTTTACAGAGGCCTACTATTTTTACATTTGTTTGCTCTTTTTACAATTTTTTGACCCTTTTAACCTTTTTAGAATGAAACCTCAAGTCCTTATAACATGAGCCATTTACCGACCGACTTGTGACAATACATCGAATATATTGTTTTAAATGAAACCATTCATACCGCCTTCAGTCACGTGGGACATAATCTATGTTTGAGTCACAGATAATACCTCCACTTGTGTGAAACTATTCATACTGCCTTCAGTCACGTGGCACAGAATCTATGTTTGAGTCACAGATAATACCTCCACTTGTGTGAAACTATTCATATTGCCTTCAGTCACGTGGCACAGAATCTATGTTTGAGTCCCAGATAATACCTCCACTTGTGTGAAACTATTCATACTGCCTTCAGTCACATGGCACAGAATCTATGTTTGAGTCACAGATAATACCTCCACTTGTGTGAAACTATTCATACTGCCTTCAGTCACATGGCACAGAATCTATGTTTGAGTCACAGATAATACCTCCACTTGTGTGAAACTATTCATACTGCCTTCAGTCACGTGGCACAGAATCTATGTTTGAGTCACAGATAATACCTCCACTTGTGTGAAACTATTCATATTGCCTTCAGTCACGTGGTACAAAATCTATGTTTGAGTCACAGATAATACCTCCACTTGTGTGAAACTATTCATACTGCCTTCAGTCACGTGGCACAGAATCTATGTTTGAGTCACAAATAATACCTCCACTTGTGTGAAACTATTCATATTGCCTTCAGTCACATGGCACAGAATCTATGTTTGAGTCACAGATAATACCTCCACTTGTGTGAAACTATTCATACTGCCTTCAGTCACATGGCACAGAATCTATGTTTGAGTCACAGATAATACCTCCACTTTTGTGAAACTATTCATATTGCCTTCAGTCACGTGGCACAGAATCTATGTTTGAGTCACAGATAATACCTCCACTTGTGTGAAACTATTCATACTGCCTTCAGTCACGTGGCATAGAATCTATGTTTGAGTCACAGATAATACCTCCACTTGTGTGAAACTATTCATACTGCCTTCAGTCACATGGCACAGAATCTATGTTTGAGTCACAGATAATACCTCCACTTGTGTGAAACTATTCATACTGCCTTCAGTCACGTGGCACAGAATCTATGTTTGAGTCACAGATAATACCTCCACTTGTGTGAAACTATTCATATTGCCTTCAGTCACGTGGCACAAAATCTATGTTTGAGTCACATATAATACCTCCACTTGTGTGAAACTATTCATACTGCCTTCAGTCACATGGCACATAATCTATGTTTGAGTCACAGATAATACCTCCACTTGTGTGAAACTATTCATACTGCCTTCAGTCACGTGGCACAGAATCTATGTTTGAGTCACAGATAATACCTCCACTTGTGTGAAACTATTCATACTGCCTTCAGTCACGTGGCACAAAATCTATGTTTGAGTCACAGATAATACCTCCACTTGTGTGAAACTATTCATATTGCCTTCAGTCACGTGGCACATAATCTATGTTTGAGTCACAGATAATGCCTGTACTTGTGCAAGAGCGTTCACACCAAACACATGTTGTGACAGTTGAAATAATTGAATTGGTCCAAATTTTGTGCTATCATATGATATATTCAATACAAGACTCTACTCACATTTAATATTGACTAACTCAATACTTTATTAAATAATTAAAAAATTATCTCAATCATGATGCATAAGGTATTCATCCAGTGTATACAAATAGCCTCTAAACCAAATACCTGTGGCCTTTCAATCTTATTATAAATAACTAGGGTAAAGTGTAAAGGTTAAAATTCTACTAAAAATAATACGAGATTTAATTAAAATACATAAATAAAGAAAAAGGAAAATATGAGACCTTTTTTCAAATTTATTTTGAATTATTTAAAAAAAGGAGATGATTTTAGCACTCTTGTTTTTAATATTAGTTCTTAATTTAATCAATTTTTAGTTACTTTTACTTGTTTTTTTTTAAACAGTGAAATAAGCTTGGTAAAATTCTTATACCTAGAGACGAATGGGAGTATATAGCACTAGTATGTATCTGAAAGAGACAGAGACAGAGTGTAATGAGGTGGAATGGATAGAACCAGATCAAGAACAACTTAATAAATGTCTGAATAAAAAAATTATCCATTTATTGATGGGATTATATGGAAGCCAAACGATATATTTATTATTATTATTTAGCACCGCGTCTTACTACCCGTTCGGGTTATACGCTCCCCAAATGATATAGGATTAAAGATAAAACAAAGATCTAACTGACCAAAATATTTAGTAGAAAAATAACCAAAATGTCGTTTGACCAATAAGACTTGACTAACGGACTGAACGTCAAGACTAACAATGTAATAAAAGTGTATTAGTAATCTAACAATTGATTGATCATCCGAACAAACGACTGACCAACCATGAGAACATACGAACAACCATTTAAACAATAAACGAACCATTTAACATTCATGTTAGCCATTTTAAATATGCTATGCTTAATTGAAAACTATCTTGTCAAATATCTAGGAATCATTATTGTTGAAAAGCCTTTGGCCATTATATTACTCAAACAGATCTTATGCTATTTAATATACCATTTATAGGATTTCCTGATAAATTTAATATTTTCGCGCATATACAAAGATAGAAATAAAGAAAAATTGAACGCCACTTTTTTTTAAACTGAAATAAATACTTCAAAAATAAATAAATTATGTCAAATTAAAAACTCAAAAAGTATTTAGTTACTATAAAGTGAAAATTCAATAAAGGTTTTTGACATTTTAGGCCTATAAATGTTTAAGATTATAAAAAATTAGAATCAATCTCCAAAATGAAATATCAACTAGAAATGTCTAAATATAAAATTATTTAATTGAAAAAAATTGTTATAAAAAATTTCAATACATTTATAAGGAAATACAAAAATAAAATAAAATTAGTGGATTGTTGCAGTAAAGTTGCATATTATTGCACTGAAATGTATTCTAGATTTTTAATCGGGAACATATATTTATTATAACACATCACTTGACTTTCTAATTAGAAGTTTATTCGGCAAAGGCTATCAAATGACATGGTTATTTAGCCTTCGTTGCTTCATTTGAATCAAAACTTATATTTTCCCACGTCCGCCCACGATGAGAACATTTAAACGACCCCTCTACCAGCCTCTTTTCGTTGCACCAAACCACTCATGTCAGAATTACTAAACTGTTATTATTTTTAACTAAAGATAAATATTGTATTTACTATATACAATAGTAAGCAAATAATGGTTTCCCTGGTGATGTAAGCAAAGAATGATTGTACATTTCAGCCGCTGCCCACACAGAATGAAAATATGGAAAATTTGCAAGAAAAATCTAGTTTTAGTTTTAGGCTAGTATTTTTGCCAGCATCCTGGCTGGACCCTTAGTCTTTAAAATAACTTCGTTGGTTGAAATAGGTAAAAACCTTTTATTCTTAATTTCAACTACCAATAATGGACTTATTAAATAATATATAAAAATGTGTGTGTGTGTGTGTGTGTGTGTGTGAAGAGAGAGTGTGTGTTTAGTGTTAAGTTTTGGGAGAGGCATGGTGTGAAAGAGAGAAAATGTGGGAACATGTTTGAGAGAGAAAGACGAAGAGAAAATTAGAAACAGAATTTAAGAGAAAGTGTTGAGAGAAAGTTAGCGAGAGATAAATTGATAGTGTGAGTTTGAGATAAATATAGTTTGAAATAGAGAGATATTGATGTATGGAGAGAGTAATTTAAAGAGAGTTTGAAAGTGATTTAGAAAGAGTTTGAGAGGTGGAATTTTAGAGAGAGCTTTTGAGTGATAGAGAGCAAGTGTTTGAGAAATAGAGAAATTTTAAGTGAAAGAATATAATAAGGATAGTGTGAGAGAAATTGTGTGATATAAAGTGTATGTTAGGGTAGAGAATGTGTGAGAAAGACAGATAAAGTGTGAGAGAGATAATGAGAGAATATCATATGAGAGGATTGTGTGTGAGTGTGAGTGAGTATGTGTGTGTGTGTGAGGGGAGAAAGTTTTGTGAGTGAGAAGTGTGAGAGCATAAGAGAGAGAGAATACGAAAATATAGATGTGGTACTCAGAACAATAATTTTAATCCTCAAAACTAAGCGTTAAAATGAAAACATAGCTTAACTTAAGTATTTGTATTGTGTTACTATTCGCTAAAAATGAACATCAACCTTTAATTTGAAAAACAAAAGAAAAACCCACCAAACTTATACTTAAATATTATTTAAGATAGCTATTTTTAAATATTATTCAAGATCATTTTATCGTTTTTGGGATTATAATACATATCAAAATATATTCAAACATTATTTTATCATATGCAAAACAAAACAGACAATATTTTCACGAATGTAACTTAACCTTTTATATTTCGAATTATGCTGATATTATTGATTTAAATGCAAATTAACGATAGCAAAATTCCATTAAAAATTAATACTTCCCAGTTTATGTATCTCAATTTAAACGTGTTTTGACCAACATCCAAAGAGAAGATTGTGATGTGTTCGGACCAACAAATACATATTGAGTTATTAATTTTTAGCCAAAGAGATATATATTTTTTTTAGAGATCTACAGCCATGCAGAAAATAACGGTTTCCATGGTGATTAAACAAATAATGAAAAAGTGAAAATTCTATGTAAAAATCTGTTTTTCGTGGAAAACTATTATTTTCCCCCACATCCTGAACTCCTAATCGTTAAAATGAGTGTTCTTTTGTCAAAATCTGTTCAATCATTTCCTCGTAATTTCTACTACCGGAAACGGGCTTATCAAATTAATATAAGATAATTTAAATAATTCTGATTTTAAGCTAAAACTATAAATATTATTTAGTAAATACTGTGATGAGCTTTAATCTAATATAAGCTAGCTGTTTTTATGAATGAATCACATCCCTACACAATATTAGGACTAGTTTATTTTTGTAATCCAAACACGTGTTTCGAAAGAAACGTGCTTCACTGCAGTTAGTTTTTTTAATCATTAACAATATGTTTAGCAAGTAAGGTACCGTTAGTTTTGAGAACGTGAATTCTCACCGTATACAGATCCATGGAACGTGCCACTGAGGCATCTAACAACATGTCTGTGGTCCTTTATCGACATCTGTGCATTGGAAAATAATGATAGTTACATAAACATAATGAAACATGGCGTACAGCCAAATGTGACAAACGTACTAGATTTTTGTCATATCAAGTTTTTTCCTTATGAAATAGTTCAAATGACTAATGTGATGACCACATGATATGTGTGAGTGTATTAAAGAGCGTGTGCGACCTTCAGGGACCCCTTCAGGTTCCACCACCCTGTGAACATATTGACTGGCTCTTCTTTTACACCGGTGGTTGAAAGAAAATTTAAGAAATTAAAAAAAGATGTCAATATTTATAGCAATTCAATAAATAATTGGTGTTATTTTCAATTTCAATTTTCTTTATTATAGTGCTGGGCAACGCCGTAAGACCTATAACAGGTCAGCAATAAAAATTACGCTAACATTGGTCATTGTGTACCTGTGGCAGCGTTGGAGGGGAGAACCTTGGTCATTGTGTCTCTGTGGCAGCGTTGGAGGGGGAACCTTGGTCATTGTGTCCCTGTGGCACCAGTGAAGGGGGGAACATTGATCATTGTGTCCTTGTGTCAGCATTGAAGGGGGGAACATTGATCATTGTGTCCATATGGCAGCATTGAAGGGGGGAACATTGATCATTGTGTCCTTGTGGCAGAAGTGAAGAGGGGAACATTGATCATTTTGTCCCTGTGGCACAGAGAAGGGGGGAACATTGGTCATTGTGTTCTTGTGCAGCAGGTTGAAGGGGGGAACATTGTCATTGTGTTCGTGGCAGCAGTGAAGGGGGGAGCATTGGTCATTGTGTTTCTGTGACAGCAGGTGAAGGGGGGAACATTGGTCATTGTGTTCCAGTGACAGCAGTGAAGGGGGGAGCATTGGTCATGTGTTCTGTGACACCAGTGAAGGGGGGGACATTGATCAATTTTGTCCCTGTGGCACCAGTGAAGGGGGGGACATTGATATTGTGTCCTTGTGGCAGAGTGAAGAGGGGAATTGATCATTTTGTCCCTGTGGCACAGTGAAGGGGACATTGATCATTGTGTCCTGTGGACAGCATTGTAGGGGGGAACATTGTCATTGTGTCTCTTGGCACCAGTTGAAGGGGGACCATTGGTCATTTTGTTCCTGTGCAGAGAGTAAGGGGGAAAATTGGTCATTGTGTCAGTGACACAGTGAAGGGGGACAGTCAATGTGTTTCTGTGGCACGTGAAGGGGGGAATTGGTTATTGTGTCCTGTGCAGTGGAGGGGAACCTGATCATTGTGTCCTGTGACAGCATTGTAGAGGGCTAATGGTTTGTTTTCATCATTGATAGAAGGACCGTTTAGGAGTAATTCAAGTTAAGTTTGGGCTCGTATGACAAAACTTATGTCTGGAGGTATAGTTATGTTCTGTGTTCATTGCTATGTCAGGATATATAGCTGTGTTCTGTGTTCATTGCCATTGCAGGATATATAGCTGTGTTCTGTGTTCATTGCCGTACCATGTTACAGTCGCAACGGGGCAGATAATATTGGTGGACTCACTACCCCCAAGGTTTTATCAAGATAAAAGAGTACAAGTAACCGATCAATACGTAGATTATTAAGGGTGTCAAAATGATAAGAAGGAAGAATGGAATAAAACATTTTCTTTATCAATTATAAAATATAAAACATAGTTGTAGAAATAATATATATATATATATATTTTTAGCGTATGACCTTACTGATCAAGAGGTACATGACAGCTAGTTCTGTCCCCTGTATGTAGACTACTCGCCACCTGGTGGACAGAACGTTACCCAGGGTGCACCACAGGTGGCTGTCTACACGTACCGGTAGTGAGATGGTGTGATGATAGAGAATAATACGGAGGTGTGGGCCAGTGGGAATTATAAACCTAACCTAACTATAATTTACCAACCCCTGGTGAATGTTGGGATATTTCTTTAGGTACAAGCCAGGAATCAAACCTAGGACCCCTAGGTTCATAGCCAGGTACACTGACCACTACACCATGGGGCCAGGTAATCACCTACTGTTTTAGAATAATTAATATTTTGTAGTTTGATTATTTGTATTTTCAATCACATATAAATTGTCCAACCCACAAAATGAGGTCACTAGCGTGTCAATATTAGTCCGTTTTGGTGCTTGATTATCCAGGGAGAGGGAAGTAAGGTTATAGCCCCCTCTCCTGGCATGTGGCTTACAACTCACGGGTTCTTACATGCACAATTAGTGTTATTGAAACAATAGATATACTGCATCTCTAGGTTGTGAGCTCGTAATGTTGGTAGCTTTATCACTTGACAGGTCAAGGTAAATAATTATAGCTCATCGGATAGCTCGAGACCAGGAATGTGAAAATTTACTTACAAAAAGTGCTAATGAGAGTAACAAAAAAACTGGCAATCAGATAAATGTGTGCCGGGACTGAAGATTGAACTCCGGACCCCCAGCACAGAGGTCTGATACCTTACCTCTAGACCACCAGGTGACCCCTCTGATATGCACTATCTGGGTTGTTGGAACCTAAAACAAGAACAGAGATTTAGTTTGGCTGACCACAACAGGCTGCTATTACACTCTTATTGTTATCATGATTGTAAGTACGTTTGTTGAAGCTATAGTTTCAAGGTCAAACTACGAGGATATCAAAGTGGAGAAAACGTTTAATTTATAGTTTAAGTAAATACTGTTTCCGTCTTCATTAGCTATAAAAGGATTGGCTAGCAATAAACCCGATACAAATATAAGTCGATCAAAATGAATTGTGAGCCCCGCCCTATCGGGTCTTACTTGCCCCCTGCTCTAAGGTCAGGTGGGGTCATTTGTGACCCTGAACCACCTTAAATGAGTCGCTTAGCTGTCACGCACTATATAACCGTCACTAGCTGGGTGATAGATAAGAAGGGCGTGGACACGTGGATGACCGGCTGAAAGGGTTCGACCACTAGCGTAAGGGGATTGGGTTTGATTCCTGGTGGCGTTCCTGAAAATATTTACTGTTTGTGTATATGATCGTCTAGCTGGCCAAGATAGTGCCAATAGTTGTGGATAGAGGGTGTCGTGCGATCAGCACAACAAACCCTCCAGCTGTTGATCTCAGTTTTATAGACCAGAGATACTGCTTGTTTATTCAAATAGCTCCTAATTTGTACTGACAGGACTGAGTTGACCCCACTCCAGACACAATACTTCACATATAAATCTGAACCAGCTGAGGATCAAACCTGAGACCTCTTGATCTATATCCAGGAAAATCTGGCCACTTAACTAGAAGGGCAGTTGTGTAAGTGTACACTTAAAATATAGTTCACAAATGACAACAGGGCATGAGTTTGATCTCCATGTTCAGGCGTCATTTTACATTTATTATATTTATTAACATATAGTATGGTTTAAGAGTGAAGGGTAGTTTGGGGTTAAAATCCCGAATGAGTATTAATAGTGAATCTTTTCTTAAATTTATATCCACTATCCCTCCACGCAGCTGAAGGTACATTACTTGCAATCTTAACCTCACTCATCTCTAGCACATTAATATAGTTAAAATAATTTTATCACAAATGGATAATAAGACGCAGAGCCAAAAAATAAATAAAATAGAAGACTCCAGGTAACAACATAATATTGCGACGTCTGGTTCGAGCTGTGTTACCTACCTATGCTGGGTAATATACTAGGGGGGAATTATATTACCCACCTTAGTTAGGTACTACCGGTGGGTGAGAGTCTCTGAATACGTTGGTTCGGCTGTATTACCTACCTATGCTGGGTAATATATAGGGGGAATTATATTACCCACCTTAGTTAGTACTACCCGGTGGGTGAGAGTCTCTGAATACGTCTGGTTCGAGCTGTATTACCTACCTATGCTGGGTAATATACTAGGGGGGAATTATATTACCCACCTTAGTTAGGTACTACCCGGTGGTGAGAGTCTCTGAATACGTCAGGTTCGAGCTGTATTACCTACCTATGCTGGGTAATATACTAGGGAGGAATTATATTACCTACCTTAGTTAGGTACTATCCGGTGGGTGAGACAGACTCCTAAGTTTTTAGTAAGACATGGTGTTAATCATATTAATCAAAAACCCCAAAATTTTCATTTCATTCATAACCTTTGAATTTCATGTCCCTCAAGGTATAAATTACATCCTTATAACAACTATCACATAAAATTATATCAATGCTGGGGAGTTACGAGTAAAAGTATTTACACTATGATTATGTAAGTAATTCTATTTTTTTGTTCCTGTACGAAACTACCTTATTGATCTTGTGTGTGTGAAGTTACAAAGCATTGGTAAATCAACGCTGGCGGGTTCGTCACTTAAGGTAACTGTAAAATAAAATAGGGTAACAAGACACATAAAAAATAAAAAAACATCCCAAACTAAATCCTTCAAATTGATTGTCCAAGCCAAAGGTGAACGAACCTAGCGTTATTAGGGTAAGGTATTTTCAAAAGAATATCTCAGGTTATATTCTGTAAATGATTGCCAAAATGGTGTTTGAAGACAGTTTTATTGGCGAGTGTTAAAAATGGTACAGTTCGCCAATTTTAAAGGTTCACTGACATTACTTAAAAAAACAAGGTTAAAGAAGATAAAAAGTAAATAGTTTGATGTATGTACTACCCAAGTTGAAAATATGACATGTCCCACATCACATTTATCTGATTTATATTACATTCCATATTAGGCTTTGTCAAGCTCCTGTGATATCTGGTCTATTAGTGCCTGGTGAATTATGTTCACAAATATCTGATCAATTTGTATCAAAACAATTATATTTTTCTTGACGATAACTTGTGATATTTTCACTGTGTCTGATTCCTCTGTCGTCTTAAACATTAATTAATTATTCTACGTTGTAGGGATAAGGAATGTAAAATTTAAATTTAACGTACTCACAGTTTTGTGGAAGTCGAGTGGGAAACCATTTAGGGAAGAACCTTGTTACACCTGAGCAGTATTATAGTCCTGATATCTCTGTCATGGTCAGTCAATTCTATTGCGAGGAAGACGCCTTAGGCCATTTGGCCCACAAAGTGGCTCGGTTAGCTATTAAAATAACTCCCCGTGTTCAAAATGTATTACATTAATTAAAACACGAATTTATTTTATTACTAAGTTATACTATATTATACCGTACCAAAGGTCGCATAGTCTAATGCGTCACTCTCGTGCTAGAATGGCCTAGAAGGTTATCGAGGTTAGAATCTTGGTCGAGTGTAATGAAGGTATTTTCCCTTACATGGTCTCCTAACCTCTTACACGCAATAATTAGTCACATTTCTTCTTAAAATAATACCTTCCTCATATTTATGCCCCTAGCGTTATTAATATTTCCGTGTAGCCCAAGCGTTGGGGAAAACAAACAATTATGGTGTAATCTAGTAATATAAATAATGAGATGTTGCCAAAATCAAACGTTTCAGGAAGAAACCTGAGTTAATTTAGGATAGTTTGTTTATTTTTGCTAACACTTTAACTATCAATATTTAGCGAATATATTGTAGGTCATTTCAGTAACTTTCTTCTTTTTACTTTCTAATTAAATAATATTTGGCTAACAGTTTTAAAAGGAGTTTTAGGCAACTGGATTAGTACTTATGTTTTGACACCACTTAAAGACAGTACATTGACTACATTGGCGACTTTGTTGAGAGTTTTAATTTTATCATACATCTAGATTTGTCAACTTTGACAGTGGCATACTATACTTATCTGAAAAAGATGTCCTAGTTGAACTCATCTGTTTGAAGTGAAAACCAGAAATACACATATCGGCATATGAATACATGAAAATATGATTTTTGTATAACTTTTATAATACCATGTCAGTTGTAATATAGTCGGGATATGGAGGTCGGAGTTCGAGCCTTTCCTTGTGCAGAGAGAACTCCACTTTCCCACTTCGTAAATGCTACCTTTAATATGACATGTCCTTTTACCCTTTTAGAGAAAAATAGGTCGCTAGATCTGCACGGGTACTAGGACGTGGAAGATAAATAAATTATTATAGTATATTATATAACTTCCAAAAAAGTGTCATTAAGTGGCTAGCGAACTTAAATATACATTTGTTTACAATCTTTATCCATATAAATCTTACTCCCACCTCTGGTCACATGGTCCACGGTGACAGACTTGCAACTGGCCATATCTTCAGTGAAGGGGCGATTGTGATTCGATTCTGATTTATCATTCTAGTTTGATTGTCCCGTCTATACAATGATGCGGGTGCACTTCCTCTGACTTCCCCCTTTACTAATCCATACCCCATGATATATGTTTTAAATATCCAGGGTGTTGAACACATTCCTTGGTGTTTTTATGAAATAACTTTGGAGCATGGTTTAGAAAAATACTAAAATATGCTAATCGGTCAATATTGACATCATTGTCACTTTCTAAATATTGATTATTTATATATATATATATATACACGCACATACACAAAATGACAGTTCCAGATAACTTGTATTGACGTATGAATACGTAAATTAGATTTATATATATTTTACGGCTCTCAGCTATGTCAATTTGTAAGCAAACCGGTTCACACTAATTCAAAATAGTCGTTATAGTTTTGAGTAGTATATGTAATTTTTATTTTTTTCAAATTTAAAGTATGATATAACCGTTTAAATATTTGTGGAAAAGACTATACAGTAAGTTCCGCCTTCATAAATCTTCCCACCTTTTGAAGAAAAAAAAAGAGCTTTCCCCATCAACAATTTGCCAAACTGGCACCTATCACAGCCTTTAAAAATAAAAAACAAAAACCACCCTAAAAGAATTTGAACTTTGAGTTCTTTAACTTTTATATGGCAAAAAAAAATCTGCTTTAAACTTATTCCATTTGAGGAAGAAATATCAATGGGAACCATGGACGTTGTACTATTCCTGATTGTACTGATATAACGCATTCCCACTGTACTATTCCTAACTGTATTGATATAACGCATGTCCACTGTACTATTCCTGACTGTACTGATACAACGCATGCCCACTGTACTATTCCTGACTGTATTGATATAACGCATGTCCACTGTACTATTCCTGATTGTACTGATATAACGCATGCCCACTGTACTATTCCTGACTGTACTGATATAACGCATGCCCACTGTACTATTCCTGATTGTACTGATATAACGCATGCCCACTGTACTATTCCTGACTGTACTGATATAACGCATGCCCACTGTAATATTCCTGACTGTATTGATATAACGCATGCCCACTGTACTATTCCTGACTGTACTGATGTTACGCATGTCCACTGTACTATTCCTGATTGTACTGATACAACGCATGCCCGCTGTACTATTCCTGACTGTACTGATGTTACGCATGTCCACTGTACTATTCCTGATTGTACTGATACAACGCATGCCCACTGTACTATTCCTGATTGTATTGATATAACGCATGCCCACTGTACTATTCCTGACTGGCCGGGCATAACGCATGTCCACTGTACTATTCCTGACTGTACTGATGTTACGCATGTCCACTGTACTATTCCTGATTGTACTGATACAACGCATGCCCGCTGTAATATTCCTGATTGTACTGATATAACGCATTCCCACTGTACTATTCCTGACTGTACTGATGTTACGCATGTCCATTGTACTATTCCTGATTGTACTGATACAACGCATGCCCGCTTTACTATTCCTGACTGGTCGGGCATAACGCCTGCCCACTGTACTATTCCTGACTGTACTGATGTTACGCATTTCCATTGTACTATTCCTGACTGTACTGATGTCACGCATGTCCACTGTACTATTCCTGATTGTACTGATACAACGCATGCCCACTGTACTATTCCTGACTGGCCGGGCATAACGCCTGCCCACTGTACTATTCCTGACTGTACTGATGTTACGCATGTCCACTGTACTATTCCTGATTGTACTGATACAACGCATGCCCGCTGTACTATTCCTGATTGTACTAATATAACGCATGCCCACTGTACTATTCCTGACTGTACTGATGTTACGCATGTCCATTGTACTATTCCTGACTCTACTGATGTTACGCATGCCCACTGTACTATTCCTGACTGTACTGATGTTACGCATGTCCACTGTACTATTCCTGACTGTACTGATGTTACGCATGTACACTGTACTATTCCTGATTGTATTGATACAACGCATGCCCGCTGTACTATTCCTGATTGTACTGATATAACGCATGCCCATTGTACTATTCCTTACTGTACTGATATAACGCATGCCCATTGTACTATTTCTGACTGTACTGATATAATGCATGTCTGCTTGTGTATTCATAACCGGCCGGTCATAACGATGCAATTTCGCAACAAAATACTTATTTTTTCTTCTTTTTTAAACGTATTTTTGTATTGGTTTGTATTTTTTACTTAACCAACCCCAAGGACGTTGAGTAAGGCTTTTACTCTACTTTTATACTCCCTACAAAAAGTAAAAAAAATAAAAATGATTCGGACAATAAAAATGTTTTAACTGTTGAGGTGTAGCTATTGTGATATTTTTCTAGTATAAAACCGGCCCAAGTATCACATAATGCTCTCAGTTCCGTCTTAATGGGAGTTTTCTATCTATTGGTCAAGGTTTTTTGGTTGTGAATCGGTGTATAGGCTGTGCTATATTATTAGTTAGACATCAGTGCACTGATTAGAAAATACAACCCTCTAATCAGAACCAGACATGTAATTTAAATAAAAAATATCTGCTTCACGAAAATTTGAAATATTATTATTACATATCAAATTATCACCCATAGCTTACAGATCACTTTTCCACAAAAGTTATATCTCTATGTCAGTTCTTGAACAAGGTCATTTTAAACAAAGCTGATTAATAAATAGCGAGAGTAGTAACACGTACATACTTGACAATGGTAGCACTTAAACCTCTGGCATAGTGGTCTAGGACGTAGGACTCGCTGCATTTGATTTCTGGTCGGGGAAGGAGGCCGGAGCCTTAATCCCAACCGATTTCCACAAAAAATGTAATTTTCTCATCTTCCCTTCACGCCAATGTAAGTGCAGTTATGTTGATTTGTATCTCTACATCTATCTTTGAATGAGGGAATTATAATAAACATTTTTATAGATGTTTTGTTTATGGGTTTAGTTAAGGAATTCATAATTTTAACGAATCTTCGCTTACAACGATATTAATGAAGACAATAGCGTTACTGTCACATTGTCTGATTTAAAATTGAGAGAAGGTCACAACTATAACACTAGCCACCTGTACTGAGGTAATTTGTCTTAAGTGTTTTCCCACTCTCACCCCACGCAAATACGAGTACAGCTCCTCTTTCTATTTCTTAGTAGGAAGGGCATCATAAGCTCTATGGGTAAAGCCCCAGAATAACCTAAAATTGCTAAAGTTATTCTTGTTTATAAGTTCAGTACCCACAAATCTAATTAACAACTACAGGCCGGTGTATTTATGATCTAATATTGGGAAAATATTTGAAAGGCTATGAATAAGAGGTCGGTCCATTTCTGGAAGAAAAATAATATACTATGTAAAGAACAAGCAGGATTCAAAAAAGCTAAGCCAACACCAAATAGCTTCATCAATATGATAAAATTAATAAAATATATGATCGTCTAGACGTTATATGATCATAATAATTAATGACTTAGGCATCTTTATTTATTTGTGTAAGGCCTTTGACACGTTAAATAATGTCACGCTCCTTTAAAAAATGGAATTATATGGAATAGGAGGTATAGTACTTAAACTATTTCAAAGCTATTTATTGAAACGAGTACAATATGTTTAAATAAATAGATAAAAATTAGATAGAAGACCAATATCAAGTTGTGTTCCCCAAGGACCTATATTGTGAACTACTCTCTTTCTTGTGTGTGTCAGCGATTTGCCTAGCTGTATTACAAAATCGTTGACCACATATTGGCTGACGACACTACCATAACTAGCTCTAGAGATGTTTCTTCAGCAAGCAGTAATATAAATAATGATCTATTTGAGTTATCCACTTGGCTTAGAGTAAACAGACTATCCTCAAATGTCACCAAAAAAAACCAATAAGTTCTCGAGTAAATCAAGACAAAATAAGACTGATCAATAACGTCAAATATCTAGGCATTATTGTGGATGATAATATAAAATGGACCTCACATATAACTCATCAAGTAAGAATGTCTATAAATATGTTGGTGTTTATAAACTAAGGCATATTTTATCAATATCGTTAGTAATAAATTGGTACTTTAAACCTTGAATATCTTTACCTTCTCTATGGGATAGAAATTTGGAGGTTCATCTACACTAACCATTTGCAACCACTAGTGATGTTAATTAAACAATGGTCAGAATTATACCTTTTTAAGTTTTCAAGCACATTGACTTCACTATTATTTAGACAACTTAATATTTCTAAATTTGAAACAGTATAAGGTTGGGACAATATAAGGTTCTAATAATTATGTATAATATCGTTCATGGTTTAAATACTTCAACTAATCTAGTCTTTAATTATGTTGATCAAAACCTACCGACTAGGAAAATAACCATTCAAAAACTAATTGTTCTAAAAGCTAACACTAATTGTTTTATAAAATCAAGCATAAGTTGGAATGGAGCTATACTTTGGAACTCATTGTATCAAAATATTAGATAATTATTTATAAATAAAATTAAATTTTTATTGAAATTAGGTTGTACAGGTTGTATTAATATAACATGAAAGACATAAATGTGTAATATAATATAATATATAGTTATGCACAATATTTGACTGATATTTGAAAGAAATGGGATATATTATTATCAAGTTATGATCATTTATAGTAATGAATATCTTGAAATTATAACAAACATCTAAAAATTCAGTACATATTAAAACAGTAGACATTTGAGTCAAAATTATACTTGAAGCTATGTTTTTAAAAACAAAGGATGATGTGATCTTGCATATTTAGTATTTCTGTATTATTTTGAGAATTTACAGATAAAATTATTAAATTTTGATAACATATAGAAATGGAATTTATTTCTTATCTGTATTTCCCTGTTCCTTGGTTACTGCTACAAGTGTTGCAACGTTATTTATACATGTTTCGAAGCTACGATGTTACCATCCTTATGTCTGAGGACAAAGAAGAAACAAGCCAAATGAAATCATGGTTAAAACACAATGCGTTAGACAATGTGGTATAACATGTAAAATTGGTGAAGGTTAATAAATTACAATATGGAAAAATAATATTTATGAAATAACATATTTACCAGGTATTAAAACTATGTAATTGAGTATTCCCTGTTGTGTGATTAAGGAAACTGTTCTGAGAATTACAAATAACGGGTATATATAAAATGAGAGAAGATCATTCTGGAAAAATATAATAAGAAGTCAAAGATATATATACATATAGGAATATATTATGTACTGAGATATTGTGAAATAAGTATTTAGATTTCAAAAATTGTTTGATCATCTATACTTATAAAATAACATGTCCTGACTGACTGACTGACTGACTGACTGATTCATCATCGCCGAGCGCAAACTATCAAGGCTCAAGCATGAAATTCGGACTGTATATTCATTTTGTTATGTAGGCACCCACTAAGAAAGGATTTTAGAAAATTATACCCCAAAGGGGTCAAAATAGGGGATGATAATATGTATGATAATATGTATGAAAGTCCGTCATTTTGAAAGTTACATAAACAAAATTTTGTATTTCGGTTATTGACGTAAAACAAATAAATACGTGTTTCAGGAATTTTGGAAATTTTATTTAATAAGGGATGAAAAAGGGGGTGAAAGTTTGTATCGGACTTGCATTATTTTTGATCTGAGGTCAAGTTATGGTCATCAACGTAACGTAATATTTTAAATTAATCTGTAAATACATAATGTATATTTTCGTATTTGTATATAATCAACTTCCATGCGAGCAAAGCCGCGGGCAACAGCTATCTAGTTCAATATATATTTATTATTTAATATGGCAGTTCGAATAGAATATTTTAGGCTGTGTTCATTGTTGTCCATTTTGAGGTGTTGTAAACTAGTTTCATACTTTTGTTTATTGGATTAGGTTTATGTCCTGATTTTTTAAGGTGTTCAGAAAATTTTGATTCATTCCGATACTATTTGAAATCACTCAAGTGTTCAGAAAATCTAGTAGACCATTGATTCCCAGATAAACATATGTTACGCTGTTGAAATCACAAGTGATTTGATATATCCCACTTTATTCATATTGGTTGGTTCTATTTAGGTTAGAGTTTTTGATACATTTTTAATGTTATTATTAGTGCTGAAGGCTACCTTTAATTTGTGTTTTTTGAAAATGTTGGTGATTCTATTAATTTATTTTCTTGTGTAGATGAATTTGATCAATTAGGTCTTGATTTCTGAATTTTCATTAGAATTGTTGAGAGTGAATTTGCTGGTAAGTTTGGATTTTTGTTTTTGAAGAATTCGGTAAACTAATGAATGGGAGTAACTATTGAAAACAGCAAGTTGTTTGATAACGCTGAGTTTATTTTGGAAGTTCTTTTTGTTGAGAAGTCTATGGAATAGTCTATTATAAAACTGTTTAAAGCAGCTCTTTTATGGATTGTAGGGTGATTAGAAACATTAGGGAGGATTGCATCAGTATGCATGGGTTTTCTGTAGATCTTATATTCAAAATTTTTATGCTTGTTTTTGGTGCTTTTATATCAAGGTAGTTGGTATTATTATTAATTTCAGGCTCTATGGTGAATTTAAGTTGAGAATAGATATGATTGAGATTGGGAATCTAATCAGATGAAGGTGAGTTAGGATCTTGTTCATAAATTATTAAGATATAATCTACATATAAATAGTAGAATTTTATGTTGATAAGATTTTTGAGTTGGTTTATTATTTTGTCATCCTTGTGTTGTAAGAAAATTTCAGACATAAGACATGAAATAGGATACCCATGTCTAAATCATCATTTTGGGAGTTAACTTTGTTGTTATATTCGAAATAGTTTGTCTTTCATGTTAATTTAATACAACCTAGGTAACCTAATTAGACTAAAAATAGAATTTTATTTATAAATATTAAACGATCCTTACTAATCAATTCAAATGTTTTTCGAAAATTAGATTCTTATCAAAACAAGAATTTAAATCAACCTTGTATGATCTTATTTTTGTAAATTTAAAAGCGTAATAATAATAATAATAAGTTCTGGTGGTTTTGTAATGGTTATTTACACAATTTGTAGCCTATACCTCAGTTTCATCATGTATATAAAAGTATCTCTAGGGTTTATGTTTCACTGTTTCACTGTTTCACTGTTTTCATTCATGGTTGCTTACAACATTTCTTCTTTTGTTTTTATGGTATTGAAGGGATTAATGTAAAACTTACCATTCTCCATTTATTGTACTGTTCCTATTTAAAATGATAATACACATTTATATATATATGTGTATTTTATATGTCTTCACTTTTTTATACTGTCTCAATGTAACAGTTTCAGTTTTAGTTTAATTACTTTAATAGACACTAGGAGGCACATTTCACCAGACTTTCTCTTCTGTCTCTAGTAAAATATTACTCTATAATGTATAAGGTAAGTTAATCTATAAGGTATTTACTTTACTTTTAACGTATTTGTATTAAATAATATAACATGTATTAATTTGTATGTAATTAATAATTAATAAATACTCTCTCAATCCCTCCAGACGAAATACTTATGTATGATTCATGTTAATGAGTTATGTACTCGGAAGATTGAATTTAGAGGCTGTATAGCCACATCTGTGAGGAGGGAGAGTGAAGGCCATTTAGGGTAAGCCCCCCTCAGTACACCCGACTGGGTGCGAACCTCAAATTCCGTCATTGGAAGTCCAGTCTATCACGAGAGTGTCTAAAGAATTCATGCGGTGGCTGGAGAATAGAGTTTTGGATTTATTCTAGAATTAAGTTAGTTTGTAAGTCGAGTACCGTTAAAATCAGTCCACTCAAATGTTATATATAAAGTAAATACACACTGAATCACCCATCAAGGTATTTTCCCAACCTCTGAGCTTGGAAACTTGAGATTTTGGTTGGCAGGAGGGTAGCAGGATTTACCCATGTTAACAATAAAAATATAAATTTGGTAAATTTATAACTGGGGCCCCAAGAAATTTGAAGGGGCGGGGGGGCGCTAATATATTTTAAAAAACTAAACTAACAATAAACAACTACTTCCCAGTGTGTAGAAAACTTCTAAGCAGACAGGTAAAAAGACAACTTGAACTAAATATTAAGGGCTGAAAGATAAAGTTTAGTTGGGTCTTAGGGATACAGGGGAGGAGTGTGGGAGTGAGTGTAGAAAATAGTTTTAGGGGTTCTAAAAATTGTAAATTATAAGGTATGTAGGAGCGTAGTTTTATTAAAATTTGACATTTAAAATATGGTATGGCTTAAATGGGTGGGGATTAATATTTCCTAAATTAATAAATATAATTACTTTTATATGTGCTAGAAAACAGAAATTCGGAAAGAAGGTGTAGAGAATTAACATTCCAAATAGCCTTAAAAAACTGAAGATTTTAGAGATAAAAAATAGGAAAGAACGGGGTTAGGGGAAAATTAAAAAGGAAAAAACTTTTTAAATGAAATTTTGCAGGAATATAGTTATTATAGATATTATTCCAATACCAAAATAAGTGTTACATATTATATAACCTACTATTTAGAAATGGGGCTGTTAATATGGGGGTTTTCATGGTCCCCAAAACATAAATAATAAATTACTGTTCAATGTGGTATAAAATAGGAATTTGTCCAATGTTTAGAGAAACTACCCCAAGCAACCAGTAATATCAGATCCTTGCATTTCAAAATGATTAGTCAGTAAAGAGCGAGGGAGGTTTCAACAGGATTCCTAAAACCAATATAAGAACTCTTTTATCTGTGATATAAAATGAAATTTTGACATTTAATTAAAAATAAATTTAAAAGTAGGAATGTAAGAATAGAAAAAGAGAGTGTGTGTGTGGGGGGGGGGGGAGAAAGAGAGAAAGAAAGAGTGAGGGGAGGGAGGATTTGGAAGAAGTGTTAGCTTAAAATGTATTCAAAAATCTCCTATAGCCCAGATTATATCATTTGTTTTTACGATTTGGTAAACTGTGTAGATCTTTTTTCCATCATTTTTGTAACAATCTCTATATCATGATCGTGCTTAGGTAACGATTAAGTTGTTAATGGGTTCAGTTTGTTTTTGCACCCAGTTTGTGGACAAGGTAATAGTTTGTCTTAAATATTAAATTTATATTCATTTATTAACTTCCACTATATGTTTTTGATTGCCATGGTTAGTTCAAGATAGTACAATGAAGTACTATATTAGAAAGTGGGCATCTGGTTTTTGAACGTTCTATTAAGTAATATTTGACGCTGTCTAACCGTGTGAAGAGCGGGTCAAAATGGCAGTATAACTTACTAATAATATATATTTACTTTCAAATGTATATACATATATATAATTACATCACTACTTTTTTTTAGATATTTTATTATAGTTCATAAAAACCATCACGGGCTACACACAATAAAATAGTGGGATTCACTTTAGAAACTGTTGATTAAAACACATTATTATATATAAATAATGAAATGAAACACCACCGCTACATGGATCTACTTGCAGAACTATGTTGTAGTTGAGGTTCGCTAGAAGCCCCCGCCCGACCAGAGAAATGAACTCTAAATCCTCGACAAGCAAGCTTGGATGTGAGTTCTTCCTGTATGCATCTGTTGACCCAGTCACCTCGAGCCAGTTCGTTGAACCCTCCACGATTTAAGGCGGCCAATGCCAGCTAGTTCTTTTAACAGGCTCAGGACACCTCACCAACAAACACATATAGATGGTGTTTGTTCTAAATGAAAACTGGTTTATTACACTCATAGGTTTGGTAAATATTGAAAGCAATAATTTTACTTTATCTTAAAAAGAGAAAGTATAAACGCAAAAATGTTTTACTTCGAGATAAAAATGAATATTTTAAGTTTTATACTTTCTCGAACCCCCAAAAAATGTGGATATTACAACTCTGTGTGTCCCCATGCCTGTCTGCCTGTCTGTCTGTATCTGGGCTTAGATCCAAAATATTCTAATATACCTTCTAGAACTTAATATTTAGATAATTTTTATATGTCTATATGTATCGGGATATTTATTTTTGTTTTGACCTGAGCCATTAAATCAAGGGTAGTTTACTGGAAAGTCATTTCTTAAAATTGCAAATTTTTAGAAAAATAGCTCTTAAAACAATATTGTTTAAAATGTATATCTAGAGATTTGCCTTTGAATATGAAGTGGGTGCTTGAACACAAGTGGGGTACGCCTATAAAAAAATTCCTAGGGGTTTTTCTACTATATCTTCAAGAAAATGCCGGTACACTTCCTATAAATTATATCTTCCTCTTTCCTATTCCATTAGTGTGAACATGTGACTATTCAGTTTGACCAGATGTACGAAAATATCCACTCTTGGAAATCCCCTGTAAGATTGATAATTAACAACAAAAACATCATAAAGCTGCCAAATCCTAGAACCGATAAATATTAATTAGTATTATTTTAAGAAACAATGTTCTATAAGTGAGCTAATACAGTTTATTAAACTTTAGACCATACAAACATTTAAAATAATCCCAGAATTTTTAAATAGTTATAAAAAAAAAAGAAACTGTGATAAATTTGATAATTTCATTCAGATTCTATAACGTAGGGGAACTGATTAAGTTTCTGTTTTTTGAATTCAATTTTTGTATTTAATTTTAATTATTTTGTATTCAATTAAACAATTTGTTAAATTTCTCTTGACCCAATATTTTACTTATTTATTGATTTATCGTTGTCAGAGACCTAAATTCCTTCCAGAGTATCCACATATAGTACGATGGTGGGTTCAGGATGAATAAGGTAGAATTTAAAGGAAATGTATACGCATTTGCGTAAAGTAAAAGGTTAATGTATTTGAAGAAACAACAGATTACATTTTAATGTGATTTGAACTCAAGATTCCCAGTCACAAACCAGCTAAGACGAAACGGATACCTTACACGCTTATGTACTATCACGTGCAGGGAGGGATATTAGGAGCAATTTTAGGGGAAATCCCTCTCAGTAAACTTGAACGAGATTAGAACCCCGATTCCTTCTCCCTAGGCAGTTCAGAGGAATGGGTTTTATTTAAAAAGTTGTTTTTCTTTTCTATTTATGATTCAATTCACATTGAAGGAGAAATGTACTGGCCCTATAATATATAGGTCCTTATTCTTTGATTTTGGTAAATAATTATTATTATTATTAGCACCGCGTCTTACTACCCATTCGGGTTATACGCACTTACGCTAATGTGTAATGGTAGGGTGATTGTGAGATGAAATGGAGGACCTACAGTTTAACGTAGAATCCGAACCACGGTGGAGGCCTGGCATTCCCCACATTCACAAGATGTCTTGTCAGAGGTGAAGGAAGGGTTTGGTAATCAGATAAATCTTTGCCGGGACCGAGGATTGAACCCTGGCCACCAGCATAGAAGTCTGACACCTTACCCCTAGACCACCAGGTCACCCTTTTGTAAATAAAAAATTAAAAAATATTAAAATATGTATTTTTTTTAGTTTTAAATGGTATTCACACATATCAAAGTTAGTAGCTAGAAACATTGGTACAGCATTCCTCAAACAAATAGTTTTTATTTTTAACAAGTTCATCATAGTAACATTCTAAGATAGTTGAGGATGGTATAACTCCAACTTGGGCCAGTCTATGAAAGCAATGACGGCAAAACTCAATGCAATTTCTAGCACTACGCTAGAGCTGGTCATTGAATCTAAAATGTTCATCAGTGGTAAATTTTGGTCGCTGACGTAGACCTGTCCCCGCCCCCATCTTCCAATGCAGCACTGACGAGTAAATCCAACGCAATCATTCGTGCTCTTCATTGAACATAACATTATTGTTAGTGCTATATTTTTGTTGAAGTTTTAAACCAAAATCAATGGTCGAGGATTATTTGACGATAACCTGGCCCCGCCTACCATAAGGACATAAATAGAAATAATCGATTTTCTCGGAGCTAGCTTTAACAATTTTGATTACATTTTATAAATAAGCACTGTTTACCACTATAAACTAAATTGCAACTCTCATCACCATTTTCACATGAAAATGGCTTTGGTCATAATTTACATCGGCGAAAATTTCCAATTTTGATGACATATCTGTAATTATTTGAGATATGAAATAACTTATCGTTATAAAGATGTATAAATATAAAATATGAAATTCTTTGACTTGAAATACATATTTAAAACCAAGAGCTTCTAAGCTATGAGCATATATAATATTATATATATTATATATATTATTGTATCGGTCTTTGAACATGAAATTGATTGTTTCTCTCTTTGATGAACAGAGATATTTTTCTTTTCTCGATGTTTCTGTAGCGGTGCATATTATTTATTGTTTCATTTATGATCTTTAGTTGATTGTTTCTTCAACACTTTATATTATTTCATTCCCAAATCTTACGAGTTTTTAGTAAGTATCTCTATTCTGAGATAGAGAGAGAAAGTCTTCAGGGTGCTGTATACCATTTATTTTGTTTGTACATTATACACAAGTATTACTAATATGTAAGAATAAGGAGGACCACTTAAAGGACATTCTCCTGAATTGATGAGTTGTGAGTATGAAGGAAGCAAAGCGATAGTCTAATGATAACAAAATAATTTCAACTTTTACAACTTAAGTGTAGCGTGAGTATAACAACGTAGATGGTGCATCCACGGGTGCGAACTCCACCAAGTTTTGAAAAGAGAGATACTGCATTAAAATATATTAAAATGTAGAAAATTAAATCTCTTAATAACGAACACCTTCTGGGATCGAATATATGTTCATTAATAAGAAATGTCCATTATTTAAAAAATATTTAAAAACAAATAATAGTGTTTTAACCTATATTGTTTGTATATTAACCACACATATCTAATTACTGCGCTGTGCAGTATTGTATGCAGGATAATTATGACAAGTAATTCAATATTGCTCGTAGCTTACTGTTGGATTGCACTGTACACAGAACTATACTCAGATAAAAATAAAAGACATGTGAACAGTTAGGCCTTCTGTACTGTAGGCCCGTATGAGAACAGCTGATGGAACAACCCCGCTGTAGGGGAGGCAGGTACGACCTTAAAGTACTGTAGTCATTAATACAGTAGCCCCATGGCTTCTTTGGTGCTGACCGACAGCTCACAGCTGACGGCTGATGGCTTTGAAAAGTTAACAGACCAAGTTATGTATCCCTACGCTGAACCATATGATCTGAAAAAACATGTGTTTAGCAGCTGTCACTTCTGACAGTCAAAACATATGTATATACCTAAATGTTGACTGTCAGAAGTCAGCTGTGAGCTGTCAGTCAGCACCAAAGAAGCCATGGGGCTACTGTACGTAGGTAGACAATCTTAGAAACTTTCTCCAGAGGGTGAAGGCAGTCCTGCTCCACTTCACGCGAGACAATGGCCTTCCGGACATTCCTACAGTAAACTACTGTACACGCACTGGTATTTCAATTCTTGTCCACTTTTGAGAGATTTTTATGCAAAAATACGGGTTGCGAGGAGTGTCCACGTCCGTAATTGAGAGAGTCTGTTATTGGGGAGTTGTCTCATCATAAGGGCCAATATTATTAGGTCGGAGAGGTTTAAACTGTTCGTAATAAAGAATAATCCATTGTTATAAGGTGTCTGTTACGAGAAAATTTCAATATACTCCCATTTTTGGTTCAAACTTTACGATTATTTAGATTTTTACTTTTACTGATAGCCAAGCTTACAGTATCCCCATGGCTTCTTTGGTGCTGACTGACAGCTCACAGCTGACTTCTGACAGTAAACATTTAGGTATATACCTAAATGTTGACTGTCAGAAGTGATAACTGCTAAACACATGTTTTTGCAGATCATATGGTTTGGCGTAGGGATACATAATTTGGTCTGGTAACTTTTCAAAGCTTTTAGCTGTCAGTCAGCACCAAAGAAGCCATGGGGCTACTGTATATAACCAAAACTAGCGTGTATGTTAGGTTAGGTAGGTCTGCTTCTAAATATTGTAGGATAGGTCAACTTGAGAACAATTTGGCTCCGATCCAAACCATTCACTTTATGTCTAATTATTGGCAACAATAACTCGGCACTAGCCACTAACATTTCTCCTTCATTTAGTTGTTAGTGCTGTATTAGATTATGATGGCCAGAGCTAAGTTTATGTCAACTAGCTATGTGGTGTGTCCCCAAAAGATTTTTAAAACTAACCAAATATTTATATTAAATGAGCAGTAATCAAATAATGTGTTGTTAGTGATACCCCAAGTCCTGGTTTTAAACTATAGCTTAGCCACAAACGTATCACTAGCGAATTTTGTTTTATTAATCAGCATTAACGTAGCACTAACGATTACATTAAGTTTTGTAATTAGTGTTACACCAGACCATAGGGGGTTAAGAAAGGTTGACGTCAGCATGGCTAACCCACTCATTGGGGGTTATAACTTCCATAAAAATGTAGCACTAAAAAACTGTGTTTACAGAGTAGCGCTAATTGTATCACTAACTGTTGAATTAGGTTTGGTCGTTAGTGCTATCATGGGCGGGGCCAAGTTTATTGAGCTGGATGATTTTTTAGTTCATAGCTTCTAATACAATAGTGCACACAGTATTGTTAGTATATGCCCCCTTAAATAGGTGCCCCCTTAATATGAGGGAAAGCGAAGAAATTTATTAATCTTTTCTAGTTCTTAAAACAATAAATAAACTGCTGATGAAGAATAAACTGTGAATAAAATATGTTTATTTTAATTTTCCACACATATAATCTCGACAATTTGTTGAATATTTGTCATTGGCCTCCTGAAATTTTATGATAACATTTACTGTTATTTAAAAATACTTCTTGTCAAATGTTACTATCCTAATGACATATTATATACACTAACTGTTGATAGCAGTTTGTAATATGTACACATAATTATTTAGCGTATGACCAGGAGATATCTACTATCTAGTTCTGTCCCCTGTATGTAGACTACTAGCTACTCTGTTGGCACAGAACGTTGCCCAGGGTACACCACACGAGGCTGTCTACACATCCTACTCCCTATGAGATGATGTGAGGGTTGTGATTATAAAGGGATGAATCCAGGAGTGAGCCTTCACATAACTAACAAAACCTGATAACAGTTGGGATAGTTCCCTTTTGGGAAAAATACCAATGGAACCAGCCGGGAATAGAATCCGGGAGCTCTAGGTTCATAGCCAGGTGCTTTAACCACTATACCACGAGGCCGGTTAGTGTCCTTACTGAAGCCATACATTACTTACCCTGCTCAACAAAATGTCTGCTATAATTACTCACAAAACACAGACCTAAGCGCGCTTTCCTTTCCACTCCACTTTCAGATCAGCCAGTATCGGGAATCGAACCCAGTGGCCCACCACGGAGGCTTTCTGTCAAGGAAATGATTGAGAGCGGGTTGGAGGTGGTGTCCTCTCCTTGTGTTGTGACTAGAGAACAGGTCACCGACCTCAGGTACAGTGAAGTGGGCCATGCCGTGGTGCGATCTACGGTCGGAACATTGAACTAACTTGTCACATCACAGCGTGTTGTGGCGGAATCAAATGTAATCATAACTTAGTTATATTGGCTACTACCCTCTGGAAACTGGTGGACCAGTGGATAAAAGGGCGTCAGCCCCAGCTGTTAATTCATCACTGTTAAAGGGGGAACCCACATTTCACCAATGATACATTTTTTCAGCCACGCCAGGAATCTAACCCAGGACCCTTAGCTCAGTGGACAGACATATCAATTTAGATAAGGTGTCAGGCCACAACTAATAGCTACCCGCACTGATGGCCGTGCGTTCTCTGGAGTCAGTTTAACATTTCCTAATGTTGCCATTAACGTGAAGGCTTATGTTTGAATCCTGAACTAGGGGAGATTTTTCAAGTAGGATTTAAAACACTTGGGTTTTTACAATCTCTCTCCACGCTATTGCGCGTGCAATTCTCTAGTTTAGCATAGTCTTCCCTTTTTGATCCAGTTGTTGGTTGTATTGGTTTAATTTCTGGTCGTTTAATGTGTCCATTTGTTGAACAATGGTTGTGATTGATTATCCTTATTAGTCACCCTAAGATTTTGGGGGGTGTATTTCAATTAAAAACTCTATAGGATATAAAATATTTACTCCAATGAAAGTTTGGAGCTATTCCTCAATAATAGAGGATTTAATCATAAATATAATTCTTTGTATATAGTTTATCATTTTTGGGGGGTACCAATGTGAATTCACGTTCAACAAGTATTTCTTCATACTTTTTATTAAGGGACTGAATACCTGCCTGCAAAATTTCAGTTTCCAATGTCTTCTGGATTTTGAGAGTTTTTTTGGGTGTACGGGGGAACTTGTAATTATTACAGTTTTTTTCAGCACTATGGCCCTTCGACCATTCGGGCTATACTCATACATATTAGTGGGAAGTCTATTAAAAAACACTAAAAAAAGCCAAACAAGACTCTAACCCCGATCACATCAAAATCAGCATTCCAGGCTATCGCAAGATTGATGCCTTAAGCCATGTGGCCACCAAAGCGGGCTAGTTAAAACATTATGTATTAACCATGGAATTTATTGTTATTTAAATAAGTGTTTTCCCCCACCACATCGTACTAGCCATCTGGGCTGTCTTCATATTGACACTAATAGAGTAGCGAATAGGACACTGGGAGTTAAAGGAAATGTAGCCTCATTTGTTTAGGGAATAGCGAGTAACTATTAGGGGGAAAAACCTAGAGTATAGTTTGCTGGAGTCTGAACCCCAACCAGATGGACACCTTGAACAGCATACACATCTTTAGTAATACTAGTGGTCCTAAAGGCGCTAAACACACAGAGGATGTTGTCACAACTCTACCAGAATCTATCAGTTCCAGGTTGTTCCTCATGCACACAGTCAGGACATCAGAGGATGTTGTCACAACTCTACCAGAATCTATCAGTTCCAGGTTGTTCCTCATGTACACAGTCAGGACATCAGAGGATGTTGTCACAACTCTACCAGAATCTATCAGTTCCAGGTTGTTCCTCATGCACACAGTCAGGACATAAGAGGATGTTGTCACAACTCTACCAGAATCTATCAGTTCCAGGTTGTTCCTCATGCACACAGTCAGGACAAGAGGATGTTGTCACAACTCTACCAGAATCTATCAGTTCCAGGTTGTTCCTTATGACACAGTCAGGACATAAGAGGATGTTGTCACAACTCTACCAGAATCTATCAGTTCCAGTTGTTCCTCATGTACACAGTCAGGACATCAGAGGATGTTGTCACAACTCTACCAGAATCTAGCAGTTCCAGGTTGTTCCTTATGAACACAGTCAGGACATAAGAGGATATTGTCACAACTCTACCAGAATCTATCAGTTCCAGGTTGTTCCTCATGAACACAGTCAGGACATCAGAGGATGTTGTCACAACTCTACCAGAATCTATCAGTTCCAGGTTGTTCCTCATGCACACAGTCAGGACATCAGAGGATGTTGTCACAACTCTACCAGAATCTATCAGTTCCAGGTTGTTCCTTATGAACACAGTCAGGACATAAGAGGATGTTGTCACAACTCTACCAGAATCTATCAGTTCCAGGTTGTTCCTTATGAACACAGTCAGGACATAAGAGGATGTTGTCACAACTCTACCAGAATCTATCAGTTCCAGGTTGTTCCTTATGAACACAGTCAGGACATAGAGGATGTTGTCACAACTCTACCAGAATCTATCAGTTCCAGGTTGTTCCTTATGAACACAGTCAGGACATAAGAGGATGTTGTCACAACTCTACCAGAATCTATCAGTTCCAGGTTGTTCCTTATGAACACAGTCAGGACATAAGAGGATGTTGTCACAACTCTACCAGAATCTATCAGTTCCAGGTTGTTCCTCATGCAAATCGCGTCCCATTGTCTTCTTCCATGTCGAAGCAGATTTCAGGAAGAAACTATCAAAAATAAGTATTTTGACATCAATAGTTATAAACTAACTTATATCTATGGAAGACGCAACACTTTACGCATGTGGAGAGTCGAGTCCAGTATGTTTGTATCACTACGCGTGTGGAGAGTCGAGTCCAGTATGTTTGTATCACTACGCGTGTGGAGAGTCGAGTCCAGTATGTTTGTATCACTACGCGTGTGGAGAGTCGAGTCCAGTATGTTTGTATCACTACGCGTGTGGAGAGTCGAGTCCAGTATGTTTGTATCACTACGCACACGCTGGTTTAACACGTTCGCAGACAAACAGTAGCACTGAACAGAAATGTGTTCCAAGACAAGCACAACATTTCCCGCCTTATCGGCATGACCTGTTCAGCTAAAGTTCAACTCATCTCTACTTTGTACACTCTGCCTGAGATGTTCGGCACAGGAGAACCAATCAGAGCTCAGAACCAACCATACCAAAGCAGAGCGCATGCGCTGTAGAGCAAACACCAACAGACAGATTGTTTGGCTGTTGTGAGGAGATTTGAAATAACCCGTTAATTTAAAGCATGTTTATTGATGTATTGGATCGTGCCACGACAGAGAATTATAATTTGAAAACATCCATCAGGAGAATGATATAAGATATATGTGTATCCGCTAGAAGATAAAATATGTTTATAATCAGCTATTTTAAGTTAGTGTTGCAATGCATCATGGGTCAACATGCATGATGAACAGCCTCTTTAAAGTCAACAAATACTGTAGAAGGCGCAAAGTCAAAACCAAGTTAACGAAATTTAGAATTAGGTTTTGAAACCTTCAGTGTAAGTGTTTGTGGCTTTGTTTGAAGTCAAAAAGAGGACCATTTCATATTTACTGCCTATTATGGTGAATATTGGCAGAAAAAGCTTTGGGGAAACATGTAAATGTATCTAAGCTGTTCAAAAACCACAAGTTTTTGAGTGCCCAGTTTGTCCCAAGGTAGAAAGAACGCAGCCCACGATTGTTTCGGTAGTGCGTGTAGAACTTAAGAGCGAGCATGGTGGGTGGATGTTGTCACGAATCCGGATTATCACATGAAGTTAAAATTTCGATAGCCTACTTCAGGCGCCGCGTGGTCTAACGCGCTACTCTCGCAGTAGGCTTGACTTGAGATGACGGGGAGATCAAGGTTCGAATCTCGGTCGGGTGTAGTGAGGCTGCTTCTTCCTAAATGGTTTACAATCTCCTTCCACACAAATCTGAGTACACTTCTTCTGAATATAACCTTCCTAATACCTTAAACCAATAGCGTAGTTAGTACATGCGTGTAGCCCAAACGAGTAGTAAATACGGAGAGCTAAAAAAAAAAAAGTTTTGGTAACATATTTCAGTAACTGTTCATGAACTAGTTTCCTTAGTCGGTTACATATATCTTCCACTGACTTTCACTTCAGATTATTATTTAATTTCTGACTGTTAGGCACAACAAAACTTTTCTTCTCGTGGTTATTGTAGCTAACTGTAATTTCACTAATAGAAGCCAGCTTTACGATGACCGAACACTTCTTATTAGAGTAGGACCACCTCCGGACGTTATTATTAACATTTTCCCCGAACTTGTACTTATCAATAACAAACATTTTCTTCTTCTTCCTCAGACCATTAACCAGAGATTTACACAATATCCTCCATATTTAAAAACGGAACTAACTTGTCCAAGAAAAAATATGAAGCCTAATGGAACAAGCCGTGAATATACCTGATACAAGTCGGGACACAGTTCATCTGTCTACCTAGATCAGGACTTAGTTCATCTGTCTACCAAGATCAGGACGCAGTTCATCTGTCTACCTAGATCGGGATGCAGTTCATCTGTCTACCTAGATCGAGATGCATTCATCTGTCTACCTAGATCGGGACGCAGGTCATCTGTCTACCCATATCAGGACGCAGTTCATCTGTCTACCTAGATCGGGACACAGTTCATCTGTCTACCTAGATCGGGAACAGTTCATCTGTCTACCTAGATCAGGACTTAGTTCATCTGTATACCTAGAACGAGATGCAGTTCATCTGTCTACCTAGATCGGGATGCAGTTCATCTGTCTACCTAGATCAGGACATAGTTCATCTGTCTACCTAGATCGGGACGCAGGTCATCTGTCTACCATATCAGGACGCAGTTCATCTGTCTACCTAGATCGGGACACAGTTCATCTGTCTACCTAGATCGGGATGCAGTTAATCTGTCTACCTAGATCGGGACACAGTTCATCTGTCTACCTAGATCAGGACTTAGTTCATCTGTCTACCTAGATCGGGATGCAGTTCATCTGTCTACCTAGATCGGGACGCAGTCATCTGTCTACCATATCAGGACGCAGTTCATCTGTCTACCTAGATCGGGATGCAGTTCATCTGTCTACCTAAATCAGGACTTAGTTCATCTGTCTACCTAGATCGGGACACAGGTCATCTGTCTACCTATCGGACGCAGTTCATCTGTCTACCTAGATCGGGATGCAGTTCATCTGTCTACCTAGATCGGGACGCAGGTCATCTGTCTACCCATATCAGGACGCAGTTCATCTGTCTACCTAGATCGGGACACAGTTCATCTGTCTACCTAGATCGGGATGCAGTTCATCTGTCTACCTAGATCGGGACACAGGTCATCTGTCTACCATATCGGACGCAGTTCATCTGTCTACCTAGATCGGGATGCAGTTCATCTGTCTACCTAGATCGGGATGCAGTTCATCTGTCTACCCATATCAGGACGCAGTTCATCTGTCTACCTAGATCGGGATGCAGTTCATCTGTCTACCTAAATCAGGACTTAGTTCATCTGTCTACCTAGATCGGGACACAGGTCATCTGTCTACCCATATCAGGACGCAGTTCATCTGTCTACCTAGATCGGGACACAGTTCATCTGTCTACCTAGATCGGGACACAGTTCATCTGTCTACCTAGATCAGGACTTAGTTCATCTGTATACCTAGAACGAGATGCAGTTCATCTGTCTACCTAGATCGGGATGCAGTTCATCTGTCTACCTAGATCAGGACTTAGTTCATCTGTCTACCTAGATCGGGACACAGGTCATCTGTCTACCCATATCAGGACGCAGTTCATCTGTCTACCTAGATCGGGACACAGTTCATCTGTCTACCTAGATCGGGATGCAGTTCATCTGTCTACCTAGATCGGGACACAGTTCATCTGTCTACCTAGATCAGGACTTAGTTCATCTGTCTACCTAGATCGGGATGCAGTTCATCTGTCTACCTAGATCGGGACGCAGGTCATCTGTCTACCCATATCAGGACGCAGTTCATCTGTCTACCTAGATCGGGACACAGTTCATCTGTCTACCTAGATCGGGATGCAGTTCATCTGTCTACCTAGATCGGGACACAGTTCATCTGTCTACCTAGATTGGGACGCAGTTTGTTTGTTTATTATCAGAGGATTCAAACTAGGTATGGAATTATGAAGCTGCGGGCTCAAAATATGGTTATTAAGATTTATACATTATAAATGATTGTTTGTATCTGTTTGTCTTAACAAATATTTTATACTAGCTCACTGATGACTGGTTTTTGGGAAAAATAATATTTTTTTGAAAACTGGAATGATGATTTTGTTCAAAGCTCGTATCGGGTGAATATTCTAAGTGATCAGAAATAATGTATGTTACTTTTCTAAGACAAGTAATTTAATAATTGCTTACTCATAATAATTATAGATATTTATAAATTTTTTGAAATTGGCTTTGAGTATTGAGTAAAATAGGATATTTAGGAACAGTTTTTCATGATAAATTAGAATACGGTTTTAATATTATACATTTAAAACTGATTTTAAGTTAGTTTAAAAACAACTTATTTTAGAAAATTTGAAATTTATTAAATTTGTATGAACAATTCGGTTTAAATTTCATATTTATAGTATGTTTATTTTGATAAATCAGATGATGTGTTGATTTTTATGAGGCCAATTTACTTAAGGATATTTTACCGAATAACTTACCTATTTACAAAAAGGTTATTCCCATCTATAACACACTATATGAAAGTTTGTGTAATTGTGTCCTATTATTTATTTACTTCTTCATTTCAAGAGACTGACGTGTTGTAATCGTGGACATTTTCCACCTCAAGACTATGGCGGGTCATTACATCTGTTGTGTGTCCGAAACCAAATAAATTGTACACTGAATCGCAAACACTTTCTCTCACTTTTATCTTAAGATAGATAATAATAATATTTAGCATCGCGTCTTACTACCCGTTCGGGTTATACGCTTTAAGTACTAATTACGCTAATGGATTAGGAATTGGGAAGGTTGAATTAGAGGAAGTGAACCAGCATTTACGTGGAGGGAGAGTGGAAGACCATTTAGGAAAAACCACCCCAAGTTCACCCGACCGAGATTCGAACCTCGATCTCCCCATCCTCAGCAGTCGAGCACAACACGACAAGTGCGTTAGCCAAATACGACACTGAGGCTGATCTTAAAATAGAGACATTTGATTAAAGGACGTAAGATTTGTGAACACAAACAATATACACAGTTTGAGAAGCACAACACCAAAGAGCGTAGACAAAATAATATACACTATTTAGAGATATTGAGATAAGAGGAACATCTTTGTCCACCAAAGATCGAAGACAAAATAATATACACTATTTAGAGATATTGAGATAAGAGGAACATCTTTGTCCACCAAAGATCGTAGACAAAATAATATACACTATTTAGAGATATTGAGATAAGAGGAACATCTTTGTCCACCAAAGATCGTAGACAAAATAATATACACTATTTAGAGATATTGAGATAAGAGGAACATCTTTGTCCACCAAAGATCGAAGACAAAATAATATACACTATTTAGAGATATTGAGATAAGAGGAACATCTTTGTCCACCAAAGATCGTAGACAAAATAATATACACTATTTAGAGATATTGAGATAAGAGGAACATCTTTGTCCACCAAAGATCGAAGACAAAATAATATACACTATTTAGAGATATTGAGATAAGAGGAACATCTTTGTCCAACAAAGATCGTAGACAAAATAATATACACTATTTAGAGATATTGAGATAAGAGGAAAATCTTTGTCCACCAAAGAGCGTAGACAAAATAATATACACTATTTAGAGATATTGAGATAAGAGGAAAATCTTTGTCCACCAAAGATAGTAGACAAAATAATATACACTATTTAGAGATATTGAGATAAGAGGAACATCTTTGTCCACCAAAGAGCGTAACAATCCATTTCAATATTAAAAGAGCTTTATATATAATGTTAAAGCTCAGAAACGATTGAGTTTATAGAAATGTATTCCAAATTAAATCGTTTGTTCTTTATAGTTCTTACACTATATAATGATAAGTCAATACGTATCTCAAATAGTTGTGCAGATATGATCAAAATTGGAAATTTATCCTTATTAAAGAACCCTTAACTTCATTTAGATGGGAAACGAGAATTGTTGTTTGGTTTTAAATGATAAACAATGTCTGGGTATATTAATTAAACAAAATTGATAAAGCGGATTTTGATAAAATATTTTTATTCAGTGTCTAGTAACATTTAGGTAGTATCAATGTTACGTAACATACACGTGATCCTGTTCGTGTTAAGTGTGAGTCAGTGAAATGTGAGCTCTCCGTGATAATACAGCAAACATGTTATTACTATCAGCTCAATTTGTATACAACCGTAGTTAAACATCATTGTTTTGGAACTAACAACAACAATTGTAATAAAGACATTTCCCCGAACTATAAGAAATATTGGAACTAGTTCAGTGGCAGCTGCAGTGCATCTCGGGAGTAGTGTGTCTTGCACCAGTTCGATGTAGAGTTAGACCACTGATGTACCCATACAGAGAGGATGTTGGACAGAAGGTCTGACCTGAGAACGGGACTCTGATAGACTTAACCAATAAATACAACTAACTACGTAACGTTTTGTGCTATAGGTTACAAACTATTCAATAGAACTCCAGGTGAACTGTTTCAACATTCCTTTCGACAATCCCTCTCCTCACCTAAGGCACCCCGACAACTCTCCCAGGTGGATTAGGAACAGGAGGAGGGACATTTATTATTTGTATACCCTTCTTTAAGCTACCCTTAACTTTAGGGCTGGATATTTAATTACAAAAACTCCTAGATGAAACTCTATGCAAATCCTAAATACAAAATTTTATTCCGGCCGAGAAACAAACAAACACACCGACAAATAGACTGCATCGCGAAAACAACTTTTTCCGTTTTTAGGGGGTCAGCAAACGTCGAAACTTAGTTCCTATGATGGTATATAGATCCTACCATCGTCCCATGGTGGGGTTAAGAAAGAGAGTTGGGCAAGTTCCTATGTTGGTATATAGATCCTACCATCGTCCCATGGTGGGGTTAAGAAAGCAAGTTGGACAAGTTCCTATGTTGGTATATAGATCCTACCACCGTCCCATGGTGGGGTTAAGAAAGCAAGTTGGACAAGTTCCTATGTTGGTATATAGATCCTACCATCGTCCCATGGTGGGGTTAAGAAAGCAAGTTGGACAAGTTCCTATGTTGGTATATAGATCCTACCATCGTCCCATGGTGGGGTTAAGAAAGCAAGTTGGACAAGTTCCTATGTTGGTATATAGATCCTACCACCGTCCCATGGTGGGGTTAAGAAAGCAAGTTGGACAAGTTCCTATGTTGGTATATAGATCCTACCATCGTCCCATGGTGGGGTTAAGAAAGAAAGTTGGACAAGTTCCTATGTTGGTATATAGATCCTACCATCATCCCATGGTGGGGTTAAGAAAGCAAGTTGGACAAGTTCCTATGTTGGTATATAGATCCTACCATCGTCCCATGGTGGGGTTAAGAAAGAAAGTTGGACAAGTTCCTATGTTGGTATATAGATCCTACCATCATCCCATGGTGGGGTTAAGAAAGCAAGTTGGACAAGTTCCTATGTTGGTATATAGATCCTACCATCGTCCCATGGTGGGGTTAAGAAAGAAAGTTGGACAAGTTCCTATGTTGGTATATAGATCCTACCATCATCCCATGGTGGGGTTAAGAAAGAGAGTTGGGCAAGTTCCTATGTTGGTATATAGATCCTACCATCCTCCTATGGTGGGGTTAAGAAAGCAAGTTGGACAAGTTCCTATGTTGGTATATAGATCCTACCATCGTCCCATGGTGGGGTTAAGAAAGCAAGTTGGACAAGTTCCTATGTTGGTATATAGATCCTACCATCGTCCCATGGTGGGGTTAAGAAAGCCAGTTGGACAAGTTCCTATGTTGGTATATAGATACTACCATCCTCCTATGGTGGGGTTAAGAAAGCAAGTTGGACAAGTTCACACAATATTCAGATAAAAATGTTTCGAGAGTGTAAAACTGATCGGAATATTTTGACGAGAATTCTGAAGTACCTTACCATTTAAAATGTAATCACTAGCCCTGTAATATCCTACTTCTTTTAAACTTACTGATGACCGTCGTGCAATTTGCCATGATCCGGTCATTATTTGCAAACAGGTATTTGTTTGTATCTTGTAATTTAATTTAACATATGGTTCCATAACTTTAATATAAATACTTTTGGTATTAAAAAAGTTTATCTTATTTTCACCGTTCTACGCTGAATAATTGAGGGTAAAAAGTTATCAAAGTAGCTAAGATTGTCTAAGTCTATTATCTAGTACCAATCGCTAAATTGGTGTAATATAATATATCTAGATAACAGGCTTAGTCAAATTTAATAACAGAACATAATGCTCTTTCTGAAAACGTTACTATTGTGCTCATGTCGTTAATTGCACCTATACTAGTGGTTCTGGTAGCACCCACCCTCACAGCTGTACACGTGCACTAGATGTAAGGCTCATCCTATATTCAGTTTGTGGGACGAAGAGGCTGGGGACAAATTCCGACCATGTTTACTGGAGTTGGATATCCAGGTTCATTTACTCTAAAAGTTTATATTTATCATCTTACTCACTAGGTAATATTAAGTATTTCGGAAAGGTAATAAGACGTTGTGCACATAGGAAAGAATGGTTCTCTAAAGTACCGTATGTACCTACATTTGCTTGGAGGTAGAGTGAGAAACCCTAAAGGAGAAACCAACTCCTAAACACACAGCCCAGATTTGAACCCCAACCTATACGTCAATCATTAACTGAATATAGAATGAGCCTTACCAAATGGTGATTTTATTTTAGTTCTTAAATTAATGGTGAATTACTGATTACCTTTTAGGTAAATTATAAATATTTATATAAGAAATAATGTGCAATTTATCGTACCATCTATCTAATTAGGTCACTCAACATTCAAGTCATTAACAACTTCTTTGATAGCGTAAGAACTGGGAAGGTATATGTTCACCCACATCAATGAGGAAAGAGATGTAAAAACCAAAACAAATAAATAACACGTGAAAAATCACCCTGATCTACCCAGCCTCGATTAGAACCACCCTGATCTACCCAGCCTCGATTAGAACCACCCTGATCTACCCAGCCTCGATTAAAACCACCCTGATATACTCAGCCTCGATTAGAACCAACCTGATCTACCCAGCCTCGATTAGAACCACCCTGATCTACCCAGCCTCGATTAGAACCACCCTGATATACCCAGCCTCGATTAGAACCACCCTGATCTACCCAGCCTCGATTAGAGCCGCCCTGATCTACCCAGCCTCGATTAGAACCACCCTGATCTACCCAGCCTCGATTAGAACCACCCTGATCTACCCAGCCTCGATTAGAACCACCCTGATCCACCCAGCCTCGATTAGAACCACCCTGATCTACCCAGCCTCGATTAGAACCACCCTAATCTACCCAGCCTCGATTAGAACCACCCTGATCTACCCAGCCTCGATTAGAGCCACCCTGATATACCCAGCCTCGATTAGAACCACCCTGACCACCCAGCCTCGATTAGAGCCACCCTGATCTACCCAGCCTCGATTAAAACCACCCTGATCTACCCAGCCTCGATTAGAACCACCCTGATCCACCCAGCCTCGATTAGAACCACCCTGATCTACCCAGCCTCGATTAGAACCACCCTGACCACCCAGCCTCGAATAGAGCCACCCTGATCTACCCAGCCTCGATTAGAACCACCCTGATCTACCCCGGATCGATTAGAACCACCCTGATCTACCCAGCCTCGATTAGAGCCACCCTAATATACCCAGCCTCGATTAGAACCACCCTGACCACCCAGCCTCGATTAGAGCCACCCTGATCTACCCAGCCTCGATTAGAACCACCCTGATCTACCCAGGATCGATTAGAACCACCCTGATCCACCCAGCCTCGATTAGAACCACCCTGATCTACCCAGCCTCGATTAGAACCACCCTGATATACCCAGCCTCGATTAAAACCACACTAATCTACCCAGCCTCGATTAGAACCACCCTGATATACCCAGCCTCGATTAAAACCACACTGATCTACCCAGGATCGATTAGAACCACCTGGTCCACCCAGCCTCGATTAGAACCACCCTGACCACCCAGCCTCGATTAGAACCACCCTGATATACCCAGCCTCGATTAAAACCACACTGATCTACCCAGCCTCGATTAGAACCGTGATCCCTCCCCTTACTCTGTAGTCATATATATTGTGAGCTTGACGTCTTGGAACGTGTAGGTCAAGATGAATGATTGGACAAAAGGCAATTTTACGATCATGATGAGTAGTAATGGATAATAACCTTATAAACTGTCTTCGCCTAACAAATTATCTAAACCAGATAGTTACTACTCCATAAACGTGTCTTGGTAGACACGTGGACTAAATGTCTGACTCATTTAATCTAGTCTACCAGCGATAGAGAGCTTAAGGTTTATAAGCTGGTCACTAGTACTTGCACGTAGAGCGTGTGAAAACCATTTAGTAAAAATTCTTTTTCAGCCTATCAGGCTGATATTCGAACCCTGATCTCCCCATGACCATGACCAGTAGCCAAGTCAGACTAGGTGTACTGACGCCTTAGATCTACGTGATCACTAATACTGACTGCTCCATTTCATGATTACTTTATGTGCTACCGGAACTAGTCATACAATCAACCGTGCATCCTCAAACTATTATGTTAGACTACACATAGCACTTTGAGCATTGAAACCACCTCTTTGGGCCTTTAATAGTCAGACTGTCCTTGTATCTAGTGTAGCGCTGCACTCGGTGTTAGATAGTTCGTAGTCTGATTCATGTCACTATTTTTATTAGACGTTCAAAGGTTCTATCTACCATTTTTGTGACATATATATTGTAGTTTAGTGATACAACTCTATATTTAATGTCCGTGGTGCCAGAGCGTGTAGGAAGCTAAGTTACGGTAGGTCTAGCGACTCGACGGAGAAGATAAATACGTTCCAAAGTGACACAAACCGGTCAGTTGGGGACATTACTCGCTATCTCGCGCGCGGTCAGTCCAAACACGGAATCTCAAGCGACACAGGACAAGGAGAAAACAACGAACGTTTCTTTTTTACATCCTCGACCTTGAGAATGAAATGTATTCGGATCAAGCGCAGATCACCGGATGACCCTGAGTGCTACGGCGGGATTGGCCGTCCTACCTGATCCGATCCAGGAGACTAATCCACGACTAGCTCTTACGGTGCGGTCGGCTAAAGCTGGCTCTTCACTGACAGAGGCATGGGTCACGTCTTGTCTGGTGTATCAGATACTAAAAATGGCGCTTGAAGACTGGTGTATTGGTATCATATTTACCTGACCCGCATCGGCGCTTGAGTGTTCTAGCGCGTCATTCTCGTGTTAAACTGGATCTCCGCCAAGGGGAGAGAGGGGTTAGAATACTGGCCAATAATACCAAGGATGGATTTTCTTAGTTAATTTCCTATCTATAATTGCGGGTACATTTCCTTTTAAGCTATTCCTTCCCGGTTTTTAAAATATAATTGATTTGATTTATTTTGTGTACGTTCACTGCTAAGGTTGTTAACAATATGGGAGTTGGGAGGGCCCGCATTAGTAGGGATACATGTATAAATAGCCAGAAATAAATCACGAGTGAAAACCCAGCCAAAGAGTACCCAGCCGAGGTTCAAACTGTGACCACCCTTTCACCGGTAATAAAGTATAGTGTGGAATTGACATATTAGACTGTGTGACCAAGGGTGCGTATAGATTTGAAGAGAGCTCTGTTTTTTCATCACAGATAATATTTGTACTCCATGAATAAGAATGACAGTAATAAATTCACGGATAAATTGTGTATTATATAACGAATAATCTTCACCAAGACCCCACCTCAGTGGCGTAATTGGCTAACGCGCTAGTTTAGTGTTGAGCTAGACTGCCTAGGACGAGGAAATCCAGGTTCGAATTTCGGTCGGGTGGACTGGGGGTGGTTCTTCCTAAATTATTTTCCACTTTCCCCCCACGCAAATGCGGGTTCACTTCCTCTAAATTAATTCTTCCCAATTCATAACCCATTATCATAATTATTATTTAAGCGTATAGTCCGAAGGGTAGACTAGTAGGACGCGGTGCTAAATAAATAAACATAAAAAACCCTTCACCGGTCATTAAGTAGCAAACCGTACAGTGCTTACAAGAGATAACTAACATTATAAGTCTCTCTGCAAGTATGTAAGCTCTCATTTTTATAGGCAAGTCCTTATCTTAAAGCTAGAAAAGTTCATAGACCTACTTTCACGTACCCATACGTCAAGCTATGTGATCTTTAACTATAAGTTTAAATGATTATATTTTAAATCAAATTAAATTTATAATAGCCCAAGTACCCAGTAAAATTATTCCATTTTATTAAAGCTGATCTCCGAAATATTTGTACAGTACTTCATTATTTTATTTATTTAATATGGAAAATATATAGGCGCGTATTAATATAAGGATAAAGCGTATACCACAAACGGGTAATAATAAATCATAAATAATAAAATTACAAGATTCACTTTGAGCCGTAATAATAAAGAAGAGAGGACTGACTGGGAAACATTTTCGATTATAATACCTATAGGCTTTTATTTGCAACAGCCTCAAAGAAAGTGAAGTTCAGTCACTAAGTTAGGAACTGTTACCGATCCATAATAACCCAGTTTGATATCCTACACACACACACACACACACACACACCACAACACACACACAACACACACACACACACACACACCACACACACACCAAACACACACACACACACACCACACACACACACACACACACACACACACACGCGCACACACACACACACACGCACGCACACACACACCTGTAAAGGATCTATGTCAGCCCTAAGAACAAAGTGACAAGTTTCTTAGTAATTTAAATTTCACAATAAGATAAATGAATAAATAGTAAATTAATAATTGTTTGGTATTTTTATAAACATATTTAAAAGTTCAACCAAACATTTTAAATGCTTTCGAGTTTAATTGAAAATAAACGAAACAATCTATTTATAAATAATAAATCTTAATCTATTATAAAATTAATACCCTGATTTAGCAAGAGTTAGGTGTCAAAAAGTTAGAATAAATCATATAGCTATAAAAAATATTCCACATTTACCCGCCGCATTGAGAATCACGGGGTACGATTATCGGCTAAGGGTGGTTGTCTACATTCCATTTGATCATTTAGACTTCTCATCACTTCTCCTTTATAACGCGGCTGCAGTTCCTCCAATCAAGAGAACTATTCCTCCGTATTTAACCCATCCTCGTTAACTTTCTCCTCACGTTCCTATACTTGCTTCAACAACATCCATACACGAGTCATACATGCTCTTTTATTCTTATAGCTCTTAATGTTTTTCTTTTTCACACATTCATCTACAACATTTAACCATGTCTTACATTGCCTACCCTTCCTTTTGATCCACACACTCTACCTTCATATATTTGCTTCGTCATTCAATCCACTCTCATCCTCTAAACATGCCCAAACCGACGTAAGACACTTCTTTCACATTGACCTATTAGAATCCCTCTAAAATCGCACTCCTTCAGGGGCCATTCCTTACTGATTCTGTCCATACGAGTTTTTCCACATACATTTCTTAGTGAAGATGTGTCAAAAAATTTCAAACTTTAAAAATATGTAAGGGGGTAGCTTCAATTTCAGACAAGTAAATAAGCTATTTCTCGATTTCTACAAAATCTTTAATTTTAGTAATGACAAATTTACTTGGGGCGCTATCGTATCAAAGTTTGCAAATGTTTAATCAATAAGCAACAAACTATTATATAATTCACGTTATTCGACGAATGTTTGGATGCTATTAAGACGGTCTCCAGATGTCCTAAAAATGTTGTAGAGATTTCTAATAAAACAAAAATCCCGAAGCGTCAGAACTTTTAAAGGACTTTAAACCTTGTGACTTGGAAAAAAGATTGACTTATGCTTTTTTTTTTACTAGAAAAGACTCTTGGTTATAATCTTTAAAAAAAAGTCTTGAGGTGTTGAATGGTTCTTTACCGCCTCCTAGTGGCGGTCTCTCAGTAGTGGTCTCGGTCTGATTAACAGCGTCGTTAAAACTAGAAGACTCTGCGATGACCATGTTCATACATCAACGTCCTCATTAGTAGGAGACGAGATAGATTATAGTAGTTGGGATAGTAATTTCGTTAATTGTTCTGTTATATAATGACAGAGGCAAGCACCAATACTGTCTGTTATTTGTTCTACCTTACCTTGTCGTACTTATTTATACCAACAGATTGTATTACGTAACAATATTAACAAACTAATTACTCTAAGAATGGAATGCTCATTAACCTTCGCAATCAAACACACTGTCAAGATCAATAGATTTAAGGATCGTATTGAGGGCTGATGCTTTAAAAATGTAATCTTCAAGACTCGCTTGGGTGGTGCATGGTCTAAGGCTCTCCTCTAGAAATAGACTGGACTGCTGATGACGGAGAGATTTAAGTTCAATCCCGGTTGGGTGTACTGAGGGTGGTTTTCACTTATTTGTTTTTCCACTCTCCCTCCACGCAAATTCGAGTACACTTCATCTAAATTCAGCCTTCCTAACCCTTAACACACTATATTAACTATTACATAGGCGTACAACCAAAACGGGTAGTAAGACGTGGCGATAAAAAAAATGCGTAAGTACTAGGATTATTGCTAGAAATGTGTTTCCGTAATCTTTTTCAGTGACTTTCTCAAAGCTTAGTGGAGATTATTAAACTGTGTGACATGTACAACGCCATTGCTTAGGTTTGAAGCAACTTTAAATCGCTTTAATTAGACTGTAATATTAAAAAAAAACTCTTTGTACATCCGGTTGGGGACTTCCCCACGAGAAAATGTAGGTGGTCTCACTTCCCCTCTCTCTTGTCCCCCTCAAAATACATTTTCTGAGTAACGCCCTGATAGATTTGCTTCACAGAAGTATCCTGAAGGCTGGGAAACCCGCACCAATGATCGCGCTGTCTAGATGTATGGCTCATATTGTCTGGTTTCGCAGTAATGGAGATGTTGAGGTTAGAATCCCAGCAGTGTGTGTGTTTGTTTCCCACCACACCTATACTCAAATGAGGGTACATGTCATATAAATTATACTTTTCTCCAACTCATTGGTATAATAAATGCGTACAGCCTGAAACGCGTTGAGGAAAACCCCATACAAAATAATACGGGGTAACATAGATGACACCATTTAATTACTAGCTAGCCAGCTAGGTAGGAAGTGCATCCATATACTCAACGAAGGGTTTAGGGTTCAATTCCTGGTATAGTCAAAAATTATATCATAGAAGAAATGAAGGACTTCACTTTAACAGTGATGAGTTTATAGCTGAAAGACAGTGTGTTGGGACAGTTCTAAAATTAAGTTTGCTAGTCAATTGTCTGGGGATATACTAATTTCGTTTTGATTATGCACGTAAGCTATTCCTTATTATTAATAATGAGGATTGTAATAATAATCATTACCTGATCACTTGTTTTTATCTAAACTGAGTGTTAAAAAATTATTGTTTTGTTAATTCCATTGTAATGTAATTGATTTGCCCCTGAAAAGTATGTGAAAGCATTGACAATAATATCGTCTTAATTTTATAAAACATACTTATTTCATTTAAATTATGTAGTATATTAAATGGCTCTTAAAGCACTTCTTCTTCTAAGAAGGCAAAAGCCACTGATCAGTGACGTCACGCACGTGACACCAGCCAAGTCAGGTTGACAATATAATATTTCAAATAATAACTTCCTCTTCTCGAAGGTTCGAAGAGAGATTTTTAAAGGTAATTTGAGTCAGTTTCCGGCTCTCGAGGCTTCTAATAACACAGAGATGTTTTTGTCTTGTATTTTGTTTTTCTAAACTAAACCTTCTCGAAACTTCCATGAGCAATGGATATATACGAAGAATGGTGCAATGTAAGAGCAGTTGGTGTCCAGTACTGACAGAACTCACTTGGGCACTTTGCGTCCAGCAACACCTGTCCGCGCTCATACAATAGGCCACGTATATATTTCAACGACATGATCTATTTTCTCAATAAATAAACAGAGATTCAGAAATAAAAAACATGTCAAAATAATAAGTATTATTAGTTATAATTCTTTAATTGGCACTCGATCACGGGGCTATAAATACCAATTAACTCACAACATCAAAAACCCGGACCGATTTAATTAGTGCTCGACCACGGGGCAATTACCAGCTAATTAAACGGTGTAACTTCAATCGACGCTCAACGCGCCGAACCAGAACACTTCAATTGGCGTCCATCGCGGTACAGTAATATTCCAGAACATCACAATTGGCGCACAACGTAGGGACCCAGTAATTCCAGAACATTACACCATCCTGACTTGGAGTATTTATTTAAAACTAATTGATAGACTTTAACTAATATTTATATTACTCCAATGAAGAGCATGACTCATATTGATTGGTTTAGTGACAATAGGGAGGTAGGGGTTCAATTTCCAACCTGGTGCAACGAGGTGATTTTCCTTAATTTATTTCTTTACTCCACCTTAAAGCAACTGCCAGTTTATATATTCTAAATTGTCCTGCCATATTTCTACTCTCTTAGTGCAAATATGCAGATAGCCCACACAACTACGAAGAAGAGGTGAACAAATATTTATAATATATATTTAAAATGTAATTTGTAATTAAATTGTAATTTTAAATTTAAATAATTGTATCAAAATAGTACCTATATATAATAGGGACGATTAATTAAGTGTCATTAATATGTGTATATCCATATTCTGAGCTTATTTATATCCATCCGTTCCAATTGTAAATGAAATAAAGAACAATTTTGGTGTAATAGCATTAAAATACCTGGCTGGTTAAAACTTTGCAGTCGCGTAGGTAACATATTATGTTTTATTGACGAAAATAAACCGAACGTAGGGGGCGGAAAAAATAGTAGTGCCAGCGCGTTTATACACGCTTTTTTCTAAAGATCAAATATCATTTTGAATATTAAATTTTATAAAACTTTAATGAAAACCTTATTATTTTATAAGAATATCTTTAAAACGTTGTTATTTTTTACGATATGAATTGTCCGACTTTTTTAAATATGTATTTTTAACCTCGGAAGAAATATGATACTTGAAGTTAAATATCTACAAAATCATTTATTATTTAAAAAATGTTACTTATAGCTTTTTAAAGCTTTTGAAATTGTGTTTAATTCTTTTGTAAAAGGTGCATATTATGGCTAATAAATGGCGAAAATATACAAATAAGTAGGGGAGTGGGTTGGAATATGAAACAGGACTTATCTCTGCTGACAGCTACTGACATCTACCGTTAACTGAAATAAGCATGCTCTCTAGAGAACTTAAATTCCACCAGAGTGTTCTGGAATCAAATGCATATTATGTTCAGTGTGAATAGAAGATTGTTTGTTTTCTTAACATTAAATATTTTTGTAAGGTAAGAATCAATAATTGTTTTCATATATTTATGAATAAATATAAAATATTATCTATAGTGTGTTTAGTAGTCATAAGTTTAAAAATAGTCTGGTTAGTTATAAACAATATTTTTCAAGCTTAAAATTGTTTAGATCTTTTATAAAATGGCGATGGGTGGTAATATAGAACATTGGTGATTTATATTACAACCATTCATTTTTTTCTGGTGTCTATATGCCAAGGAATAAAGTGGGACCAGAAAAAAGGGACTAAGGCAAACATGGCAGACAGTAGATATGTTAAGTGCTATAAAAACAGTCCGTGACAAAACAAATACGATGAACGAAGCTGCATGGTGTTTTAAATTTCCCAAAGCTACACTATCAGGAAAGGCGTCGAAAATACATGTTGATCCAGATGTTTCGGCAAATAAAAAGTTAGGATAAAAACCTATTCTTCCCATAAAAATCTATGAGAAACTGTTAGAATATTGCCTATCAATGGAAATCCAATTTTATGGACTAACTCGTAATGACATAAGGTGGATTGCGTATCAACTGGCAAGGAGAAATGGAATCAGAGATCCATTCAGTGAAAATGTGGCTGGAAGGACGTGGTTTGACCACTTCAAGCATAGAAACAAGAATAAGCTTTCAGTGAGAAAGCCTGAAGGAACATCACTTGCTCGAGCCATCGGTTTCAATAAGAAAGTTAAATGTACTTTTTTGAACTTTTGGAAACGGAATACTCTAATCAACACTTTCTTTCCAATCGAATCTATAAAGTTGACGAAACTGGTATCAGTGAATTTCAATTTAAACTGCCACGTGTAATTGGAATGAAATAAAAAAACCAATAGGTGTTCTTACTGCTGCACAGAGGGTTAACTTTGTGACCATAATCACCTGTATGAGGGCAGGTGTAACAATACAATCTTCGTATTGTACAATTGCTACCCCACCCAACCTGATTATACACGCTTAATCACGTATAGCATACTACCCGCTCCTAAATAACACCGACGTAACTTATAATAGTACTATTCACTATTATAGCCCAAAGCAGCCCAACCATCACACATCAAATAAACGTTCTTAAATTATCCAATATTGTCTGTCTACTAAACAAAATGTCCTTCACGTACCTTCGGATCTCCAATCTGACATCACTAGAGTACTACCAAGTCAAAGCGGCCGGGTTGGATCGTGGACGACTGCGAGTAATGTTCAAAGTTGTAACCGGCCCGAGAAAAATAGTATAACTGAACAACGTTCCCGAGGGTCAAGGCGACAATTCATATCTGCCCTGTGTTGTCCCCTGGAGGAAGATTATGGCAACTCTCACCTAGCAACAGACGGTTCCAACGGCTTTCAAGAAAGATGAACTTCAAATACTCTTAGTTTACTGCAATGCGACGGCTGATGTCCAATCAGAAACCACGAAGAAAGAAGAAACTACTGCATAATGACATAATGCCTGTGTATTACGTGACTGGATTGAATGTAAACTTTCCTCCCTTGTTTTTTTTCTAGGCTCAGAAGGAATATATATAAGAGTATGTAAATTGTATATAATATAGCATTTCTTGACTGCGGTCATGGAGGAGGGACCTGGGGGTTCCGACTGTTTGATATTATTAAACTCATTTATATAAATATTGCATTCTTGGACTGGGGTCATGGAGGTTGGACCTGGCATTTACTTTGATTTTAATATTATATATTGTTTTGTAGGGTATTTTGCGTGTTGGGAAAGTACCAACTTATGTAATGATCATTTTTAAGTCGACGCATGTGAATTGCGTTGGCATAGCTTATTTGTTACGCTTCTAATCTTGTTTAAGAGTCAACTAGTAACCTACGTTGTAAATAGTAATTTAATAGTCAACACTTTGTAGTATTTCCATTTGATTGATTTGGACTAATGTATAGATAATTATCTATTGTTTGCGTCTGGGGATATAACCCTTTTTTATATAAAAAATTATTTATATTTGTTCAAATATAAATAAATATCAAGTATGCAATTATTTTGTGCAGTAACGGTTGATGGTTACGTTTCCTGATGTTAAGTAAGCTGTTAGTTGGTAAACGCTATTTCTTGCGTTTAAATCTGTGTCCTTTTTTTTACAAATTAAACTTTTAATTAGAGTAATTTGAAGGGCACGAGATTTCACTTATATATGTTCGTTAAAATTATTACTTTTATTCATTGGAACATTTTAGTATATTTATATTTATACATTTATTTTGTAATATAATACGAAATACCTTAAGTTCATGTTTTTGAGAACAGTAGATAGTGAAATACGTTTCGGTAGAAGGTGTATCAATTACCTTTAAGAAGTTAAATTTTATGATGCAATGTTTTCTTTTACAGTAGTAGTTACTAGGAAGCTTTTGAATTAAGGCCATTATCCTTTGTCTATTTGTTTCTTGGAGATAATTAAAATATTCCTGATTTAAAACTTTGCTCTTTAATCTATTGTTGTTTATAATATGTACGCACATCCCCCCTTTCCCGTAGTTTTAGGGACCTTTCCTACAGGGACAGTGGAGGGTGTTGCACAGAGGGGACTTCGTGCCTCATGTGGTGATTTCCCCCCGCACCAATTGGACTGAAATATTAATAAATTGGTCACCTCCTGAAGCTGTAGGGAAATATCATCATTCAGGGTGGGTACCATTCTACCAATTTACTGAATGGTTCCCTCATTTCATTGACTACACTATATCTACAGTTACACTAAACCCAATTCTGCTTATCCTAGACGGGTATTTTTCCCAAACCAGGAACCTTAAACTCATTTTGAAAGCAAGAGAAAACCATGGGACCATCATATATCTACCACCACACACAACTCACCTGCTCCAACCACTTTCCGGCCATTCATGGGTCCTTTGAAGTAATATTACAATGAAAAAGTTAGGCAGGTACTGAGAACTGGTGGTATGGACGCCTAAGATATTGCAGATAGGTTTGGCAAGGTATATCTAAAAGTACCGGCAGGGTCAATAGTAGTTAGTGGTTTCAAACGTACCGGAATTTATCTTTTAGCCGGATGTTTTCACCGAGGCTGATTCCATTGCGGCTCAACATAAGGAAGAATAGGCTAGTGAGTATTGCAATAAACTTGATGACGATTATGACAATGATATGGATTCTTCTGGACTGGAAAGCAGGGGGTCTCAAGGAATAGAACAGAAGGCAGAAGGTCTATCAACATCAAAATTAGCATGCCCATCCACTTCTCCAGGCTTCAACTACCCACACCACTTATCTAGTTCCAAAGGCAAAAAAGAAAGGTATCAAAGAGGTCGCAAAGCTCTTTAAGCAACTGTCCTGACTAAATTTCCATATAAGGAGGCTTTAAAAGCTTTAATAAATAAGAAAAGCAAATGGACCTAATCAGAAGAAGAAGAAATAACCTGCTCAAAAACATTTCCAAAGATAAAAGCAAAATAAAGATGTATCAGGGACCAGAACAGGTTCAAAGAGGCCTAAAAAGAAGAGATACGAAGATGAGGAAAGTTATAATGATGAGAAGAGGGAAATTATCTGTCATCAGGAAGATCTAACCCAGAGCAAATTGTATGAGAAGTAGTTCCTGGAAGAGATGATTCCGAGTGTCTATTTTTACAGAGAAATCACAAAGTCCAAAACTGGATACTTTGGATTCAATGCGTAGCGTGCCAGGGATGGGCTCACGTCTTGTGCAGTGGTTGTGAAAATGGCATTTTTATTTTGCGTCTTCTGTTATTAGACCTAAGACTTTATTTAAAATATATATATATTTTTAAATTAATAGGGAAGTAACCATTTTAAGGTGAAAATGCAAAATTTTCTTGTAAAATATAATAAAAATAAATTCAACGATTTAAATTAACAGCTTTTCAATAAAATAAATGATTATTTCTTTTATTATCAATTCTGTTTCATATTGCCACCCCATTTTCCAAGACTCACTTTTGTATATGATATTTTAAAAAAATGTGGTATTTGATTAGTTTATTATTTAATCCTAATAGCTTTAAGTGCTTTATAAGAATATATTTTGTCAACACTTCTGGTAGTTATTGATGTAACTCTTACATTTAAAATTGGCTTTATTGCCTGAAAACCAAAAGTATCCCATATTACCACATTTTTCCCTAGCTTAAATAATACATAGTAAGTAAGATAAAATATATTTTTGAATTTTTAAACAAAATATTGTCTATTATATTTAATATAATTTTATTTGTAATATAAATTGACTATTTCACAGTTAACAGCTGTCAATTTTGTTAGAAACTATAAAAATAAATATGAAAAATGTATAAAATTATGAGTATGCACAGTTTTTAATTTGAAAAAAATATTATATATCTTGTTCAACTGAATTGACAGTTTCATCAATGAAAGCTGTAATTAAAAATAAAATTGATTTTTTTATAACTAGAGTGAATATTAAGAATAATAATAACTGAAAATATCAAAATAAACAATAATTTAATTTGATTTTTTTTAAATAACAAATGTTTCCAAAATAATCCTACATTATTTAAAAATTCAACTTTATATTTTTAAATGTAATAGTTTTCATTCATAGAAATGCGTTCACTGTCCCTCAAAAATCTATTTAAAAACTAATTTGTAACCAAATTAATAGTTTAGATATTTGTATGTATTTATTTGTTGTATTCACTGTTATAATTCTTCAACGTCTCCAATATCGTCATCATCATATCCATTCATTCATCGGGGTCATTTTCATCAAGTGAAATAACAATTTTCTCACAGTTTAGGCATTCCATAACTTTATAATTTTTTGCAAATAATCCTACATTGGAAGTCTGCTTATATCGTTTACTTCATCCCCAAGCACAGTCACTTGAAATAATATTTAAAATTTGATCTGGGGAATGGTTCCAGATCGATTTTTCTTGGGCGGAAAATTTCTTCTTTTTTTTCAACTTCCAAGTTTCAGCAAGATGGTGTTTTAAAGTATATAACCTACTCTATAAAATGATTTTAATTTTGTTCTACTAAAAAATGTGTGTATTGCCCTTTATAATAAAAATTGTCTACTCTACAATTTTGGTGAGCTAAATTTACTTTTCAAACGCTTCTAACTCAGTAATTTTTGAGGGGAAATAAAACTAAAACACATGTATACTTAGGAGATTTACTTAGCTTTATCTTTACATCGGAAGATATTTGCCATAAAACACTTATTTTTCGAGTTTTGATGAAAAATAACACAAACATGAGTTTTGGGATATTAAAAACTTTTTTTTGTTAAGATGAAGTTCTTTTTTTACTTTCTCACCACCTCACAGGTAGTAGAGAAAGTGTTGTGATCGTTTAAAATATCTAATTCGAGATGTTGATGAATGTCAACGTTTCATGACCTCTGAATCCGATAAAAGGTGATTTTCAATTTCATCTGTCTGTCTGCACCCTGGAGTAGAGACCAGTAGCGTACCCCACACCCACCCCCCACATACCATAGTTTGGATTAACCCCATACCTCTGTTTCAATGCCAGCATTTCTTCGTAACATTATTGTTTACGACACTTAACAATTTTCCTCTTTTCTATGCACATTTACCTGTTATAAATAAATCGCCGATTTTTGTGAGAGTAGGCCTATATGATGGTTAGGCCAATTTTAATGTATGCCTATCTATTTATTATTTTGTTGGATTATAACTTATAATAGTAAAAATGTAAGTGATCAAGTTAACAAATACCAATAAAAAAACCTTCCAAAATAGATTCTAGATGTATAAAATTGTAAAAGAAAAGCCTCGGATGATTGGGGGAACCTCCCCGGATACCCCGTAAAGACCCTACTACTTCTTAGCCCTGCGTACGCTACTGGAGAGACTAAATGGTTTTACCGATCGGGCTAAAACTTGGTAGCTTGGGTTTTCATAGGGTTGCCCCAAGGGTTTTGGAATTGGATAGCTGAGCCTAAAATTAAGGGTAGTTTCTTTAAGGGCGAAAAGAGAAAAAAAATATATTTCACAAATTTGGCTAAAATGATTTTGATTAAATTTCATTTCTAATCACTGATCAATATTACAAACAAAATTCTCAATTTTTTTGTCAACATGAGTTTAGGTGTCCGTATTGTTGCGTGGATTATAATTTTTTTTATACATCCGCAACTCTTTAAGATATTAAATTACTTATTGCATATATGTTGATCTATTTATGGTAAACATCTTTTGTTTGAAACATATATTTATAAAACTAATAATTTTTAAAGATATACACAAATATTTTATATATTTTTTAACCTCTACCATTAAAAGATAAAGTATTGCGACCGTCAAAAATATCAAATCCGATATGTAGCTTGATGTTGACAATTCATTACCTCCCGAACCCTAAAATTGTTTTTTTCAATGCCGTCTGTCTGTGTGTCTATTTAACCCTAAAATAAAAAGTATTTTAATAGAAAATATCGATTTTCTCATAATTGGCTCTACAAATTTAAATTAAACTCGGCTCTAACGATTCAAATTAAAATCGGCTTTAACGTTTTTTACTAAAATTCCTATATAGGCCTTTTTATTGATTTAAGCCTACAATCTATAAAATATTTTCTTCTCTTTTTTATTACGTATTTTTCAGTTAATGCGACATAACTAGAGGTTTCTTGTCATAAAACAAGCAGATTTTATTGTATAAGAAATAAGCAAATTTAAGGTATTGCGATAGCCTACATAAAGTAATGAGAAAATATGATTTTATAAATTGAAAATTATTCCAGTTAATTTCAAATAACTACAACTTTTTTTCGTAAATAATAAAGTTAAAAACCTCATGCGTCTACTCAAATAACTCAATCTCCGTCAATTTTTATGGTAAAAAAATACATAAAAACTAATTTTACTAGATAGAGTAAGCTTTCTTTATAACTTTCATTATATTTGATAATATTCGCGCATAAAAGCACTGCCAACCGTATTATTTTCACCCCCTACGTCCGGTAGGGGTTGAGTCCCTCAAATATATTTTTTTCGTTAAATATACTTAATCACCTATACGAGTACACAACTCTAGCTTTTTGAAAATTATTTTTCCTGTACTGCAATGTATTTGTTTACCCTGATCAAAATTTCATTTACAAAGACTATGCTATAGTCAAAACATGTAACATATGTTGTCTGCCTTATTGTTAACAAAACTCACAGTTTCAAATATAAAGCTTACAGAGATAATTAACAATTATGATATAAAAATGTTCCTGCAGTTGAAATATTTTAAGAGATTCTTAAATAATTAGTTAAAACAAGACACAACATAATTTTACTAATTATTCATGAATATTTCAACTATTCAACTAAACAAACCAACTAAAAGTCAAAGGTGTACACTTTTATGCAACAGTTTGATTTCAAAGTGAAGCAAGCTATTCAATAATTATTCCACTCCTGTATATAATTATTATAATTATTATAATTAGCACCCGTCTTACTACCGTTCGGGTTATACGCACTTACGCTAATGTGTAATGATAGGGTGATTATGAAATGAAATGGAGGACCTACAGTTTAACGTGTAATCCGAACCACGGTGGAGGCCTGGCATTTCCCACATTCACAAGATGTCTTGTCAGAGGTGAAGGAAGGGTTTGGTAATCAGATAAATCTTTGCCGGGACCGAGGATTGAACCCCGGCCGCCAGCACAGAAGTCTGACACCTTACCCCTAGATCACCATGCCACCGACCACTCCTGTATAAAATTAGATAATATTTTTCAGCTTGGTTTAGTTAAATCAAATTATAATACACTATGTATAATTTAGGTTTATTATAAAGCAATAACTTCCTCGATAAGAATTACTTCTTGGCGATTATTCAACCGGTTAGTTATATAATACGCCAAGTCCCCGATGTGTCTTTATACACTACACGAGGTCCGGTTGTGCGTTACCTCCCGGATATTAATCAACAATTAGTTTCACAATGCATTATATTCCTCAATACACGTTATTTTCTTGTAAGTATTCAACAATATTTTAAACATTAAACTTTCTTGCGATTACTAAGAAGTTAGTTATTATGATAAACTACACTAAATTCCCAATGAGTGTTACTTTCTTGCAATTAATGAACAATGTAATTTTAAAATTCAATAACCTCCTTTATAAGTTTTGTTATTTCCTTGTATTTATCCGAAAAGTTAGTTCTATAATCCTGTAAGTTCGCCTATGAGAGCTGCTTCCTTGTAATAATGAACAATATAGTTCTATAATCCAGTAAGTCCTCCTATGAGAGCTGCTTCCTTGTAATAAATGAACAATATAGTTCTATAATCCAGTAAGTCCTCCTATGAGAGCTGCTTCCTTGTAATAAATGAACAATATAGTTCTATAATCCAGTAAGTTTCCCCCTATAAGAGCTGCTTCCTTGTAATAAATGAACAATATAGTTCTATAATCCAGTAAGTCTCCTATTAGAGCTGCTTCCTTGTAATAAATGAACAATATAGTTCTATAATCCAGTAAGTCCTCCTATGAGAGCTGCTTCCTTGTAATAAATGAACAATATAGTTCTATAATCCAGTAAGTCCTCCTATGAGAGCTGCTTCCTTGTAATAAATGAACAATATAGTTCTATAATCCAGTAAGTCCTCCTATGAGAGCTGCTTCCTTGTAATAAATGAACAATATAGTTCTATAATCCAGTAAGTTCTCCTATGAGAACTGCTTCCTTGTAATAAATGAACAATATAGTTCTATAATTCAATAAGTCTTCTATGAACATTGAACCTTGTAGTTTCACCAGTTACGTCTGTTTGTTTGGCAGATATATTTGTATCCCTCCCCTCAGAGTGAGACACTGTATTCCCAAGGTGCGGCGAGAGACGAGACATTTACATGCCGGGGAATACATTGTATGGAGACGATATATTCATTCATTCTTTCATTCATTCATGAGTGTCTCACGTGTGCTTGATTCGAGTGGGGCTATTAGTGCTTGGCCAAGCAATTAAAGGTGTCTTGTCTGATTTCATACCACATAAAGAATAGCCTAGAGCCCAACAATGATTTAAAACATTATTAGTAGTTAACAGCTCGGCATCTGACGCAAGTGATACATCAGCTATTTGGACTAATATTTTACAAATTGAAGTGTTAGTAAAGTTTGGATAATAATTATAATTGTGTTGGGTTTTTTGGTATACAATAAATTTATACACTAAAATGAATTATAATCACAAATTATTTATAGTAAACTTAATGTCAGATAAATGAGTTTTTTTAAGTCGTTTGTTTTAGGTTGAACAAAATGAAATGGGGTATCCAATGTAATGTTACGCAAGCAGGGATGTTTGACGATCAATGCTCAAGATGCATTTGGTGTGGCCAAGCTCTGTAAGATGCCACGCCAAACTTCCTGGAGGAAACATTGTTGCCTCCAAGGCGGAGTAGAGAGAGCGCGAGTTAAGGGTAGTATTTTTGCACTTTTGATATCAACACTTTATTTTAATTCAAAATAAATCAAATTATTATCCAATACAAACATAAAGTTTAATTTTTCTTACATGGAGACCTCAACAGTTCTTCAATATCTGTCGATGCTGGACTGGAATTTAATGACAAATTTTCCTCTTCACTTAAATAGTTTCTTATCTAATTTCGCTATACTCATGACAGATATTCAACAACTGTTGGGATTAAAATGTGTATAAATGTAAAATTTATATTTATAATTATGTAAAGTCTTATTTATTTTAGTCAAAAAAAAGTCTTAGCGCATAAACTGCAGAATACAGAAATTAACTTGCATTCTTTTCAATCTTACCTCAAGCAAGACCATAGAAATAGGTCTTCAAGACCCCCTAAAAGCGTGAGCTTGACAGCAAAGGTGCTTATTTTGAGAGCCGTAAGTGCCTGTTTGGGTACACACAGTAACTGCTCTTCAGTTCAGATCAAAGCAGTTTCATGTGAAATTGTTTAACACACGTGTTTGGTCAGTCACAGTCACAGTCACGTCACAGAGTCAGCAGTGAACTCTCGTTCATGAAAGTAGCCAACTTCCGTTATATATCTCCTATAAACTGAAAAAACTAAATGAAGCCTACAATTCATATAAAATTTATCTCGATAATTTAAGCTATGTATTATTTAATTATTTAAAGTTATGACTTGACTTTAGTAATCGTTCATACCTGTATTGGTTTTCGTATATCCTGGCACTTAATTTTCTTATTTTACTGGATTGCTGGTGACAAATTTTGAGGCTCGAATCCCAGGCTGGGTGTACTAATATTTTTCCCCCATGTTTAATTTCCCACTTTCCCTCTAGTCAATATTTCTCTAAAATTCTACCTTTGACACTCCTAAGTAATTTTCATAATTTATGTATGCATATATTCATACAGACTATCCTAGTCAGTAGCTTTTCTGTCTGCAGAGCTAAGGGTCCCAGCTCAATTTCCGCCAAGGCTAAGAAATTTATCATTGGTGAAATGTGGGTTGCCTATTTTACGGTGATGACCTAATGTTTGAGGGCTGGATGTTTGTGTCGGGTCTAGATTTAAGGTATTTTGTAAGTCGTGTGCTGATATGACTGGTGGATTGAGAATATACAAGTTAAATACCTAAAAAAAAATATGCATCTAACCCTAATATGTACTAAGATGTGGCAAAAAATTAATATAAGTTTATGGAAAATATGTATAGATTATTTGCCACCATGGTCTTAGAGAAAATAAGGTAAAGTTTGAAAAGGTTTTATTAATTTCAAATACATTGAAAATCATAGTTTATTTATTTATATTCAATTGAAATGTTAAGTCACTCAAAAATCCGTTGTCTAGTAAAATTGAATTGAATAATAAAGCAATGATGAAACCAGTTAAGAGTAATTTCTTTTTGTGGAGATAATTATTTATTAGATGATGAGTTTAATTAGTTTCTTATTATTATGATAAGTGTTCAGTATTTCTTTTTGTATCATTGCAAGTTCCTATATCAGCAAAGTCGTCAGTCTCTCGGTAGGAGGTCCAAGTTGATTCATAATGACCACTAGTAACATCAGCGGCACGCCTTGTCGAGAAGAGAGTCAACGTCATAAACATGACACAATTTGGACGATAAAGTCTCAGGTGGGGCAGCTCGGCCAACCAACTTCATAGCATGGAAACCTGCTTTAATTATGTTTCTAAAGCATTTAGGCCGAATGGGCTAGTAAGTTGTGGTGCTAAAAAATAAATACAATTTTTGTTTTTATTTTAACTATATATGTATGGTGGGAATTTTAGTGTTATCAAGTTTAAATGATGCAACTTGGCAATTAAATGAGGATCACAGTACAATATTAATTTCTAAATACTGAACCGCTGCGCTAGTTAACACTAGAGACAGCGATTGCTAACAAGGTAAATAAACATGATAGGAAACACTTGAAAGGAAAATATATGAGTGTATTTTAACAAATCAGTTTAATGTAACAAAAGGCAGAGATAGGTACATAGAACATCTTCAGAGCACAAACCAATATACTGAAAACAATCCTTAGACTTGTACATGTTAATTAGCCACACAGATTGTTAAATGACAGATACTTTCTTATGGTGAGTTTCGAGTGAAGCACCCACCAATTAGACAGACAGGTTAAGTTATGCAAGTTCCAATCTGTTAACTGTCGGCTCCAGACATATATGGATCGGCCAAAAATATACATCAATTAATAGTACAGGGTAAGTTCTAATTTAGCGTTCTCAGCCATTCTTTGTCATGAGCTTGCACACGACTAATTGGTCTATGACCATAGGGCATAAATGACAAACAAGTTGGGCACCGAAACTGGTGATCAACACAAATTAAATATAGAATATAACACGAGCCATGCCAGATGGGCAGAAATGACCACAAGCTGAACACCAAAACTGGTGAACAACACACGTTTAAAATACTTAACTAGGTACTGCCATTAGGCTACGAACGATCTGAACAGCCCATTTCCCAAATAACTGCCCCACATACTATAAAATGGGCATACGGGCTAAAGTGTGGGAATCATTCCCATTTAAGCTGCTGGTGTTAAGGACCAATCAGAAAACATGTGAAGTACCAAATTACTTCTCGTAAGTGAACTAAGTCATAGAAATCTAACCTAAAGAACAATGAATATTAATGATATAATCTAATCCTCTTAAAAATTTATACAAAAAATTCTAAGACTCGAGTCCGGCCATAGAATCAAACTTCATATTACTTTTGGTGGTCCGGTCAGTCCCTCGGCATGAACATCGTGATCACGGGTTGCGTGAAGTTGAGTTGAAGAGAGAACTTCGGAGAGTGTCGACTGTCCTGAAGGTGATGGATAATTGTAATCGTATTTTTGGCTAGAGAGCTATGGAGTTTTATAGTGGTTGAACGCAAAGCATCTTGGGAAGAAAAGAAGGGGGGAGCAATCCCATTACATGGAGCTGGTCAACTAGGCCCAAGTAAACAAGGCCCCACATCACGAGCAGGCCGCGCGCTGCATACAGTCGTTGCTCGGACCGGTAATGTGCAGAGTTATGAGAATGATGAGGGAGGATAACCCTTCTGTTGGTGCAGGTCTTATTTCATGAAGTATCTGAGACGTGGTATGTAACAAATAGAGATTTATGCAGCAATAAACTTGCATTACATCAGGGAATAGTATGTGTCCTTGACCAATGATTAAGTGGCATCAGTATGCTCTCCGGTCCGCGTATTGAGGGTTGAGGTGTGTAAACTACACACAGAGAGAGTAGTTGATAACATTTTGAAACAGTTATACCACAATACAGAGACATAGTGTAGCGCACATTAACTGCGACTGTTTTTTTATGAAACAAAGCTGATCATTCAGACACAGTAGTGATTGAGGCGGCAGTTTAATTTTCCTAGACATGATTTATTCCTTAATCCTTAACATAACATTTGATATGGATACATAAGTTTGTAAATATTTTTATTGTAAGAGATGTTCCTCATGATTCTTCAAACAAAAAATAGTGTAGCCAGAGGAGTAAATCATTCCAGCGTAGTCCACGTGACTAAGATCACCAACGAGGTCACATCTTGGCAATAAGCAGAATAAGTTCAAGACAAATCTTGAGAGATGTTATGTTTCACCCCAAAGAGATACAGGGAGCCTAAAAGTTTTTTTCATCACGATAAAGTGTATCAAGTAGATTTTTATAACAGCAAGTGCAGAATCATCAGTGAAAATTAGGATGTTCCTAAGTATAAATTTTATTTTAATAAGTTGTTAGGCTCATTTTAATGTGACTACACGAAAAAGCAAACAAGTGTTTACTGGGACAAATACATCCCAGAGAATTACAGGAGCAATCATTGCATTCGCCTCTTGTGATATTGTGGTTGGAGTAAGATCTTTTGGGAATGTGACACTATTCTTCTTTAAAAATGATAATGGGTAAATTGTTACAGTTATTGGTGATCGCTGTGATGCTATGTAGCCATGTCGCAGCCATGGTTGTTTTCACAGTTGGAAACACATAGTATTGAACCTAACAAGCTCTATTTCCAACAAGCATGAGAGACAACATGCTCTACTATGCATAGTATGGGCGTCCTAGGTGGTCTGTTCCATAAAGTTGGTTCACGTTTTGGAGACATTCTGTAGCCAGTAGGTGCGCTGGACCTCATGGTGACAGACTTATGTCTGTGGGAATATATTAAGTAACGTGTTTACATTGGTCGCCGGAGGATTAAATTTGGATTAGTCAAAGGACCTGTCGAGATACATAAGATATAATAATAATAATCATTATTATTATTGTTATTATTATTTATTGTTGCCAATTGAATGAGTTCCTTAACTAACATAGAGAATAAATAGGTAAAACTATCATTATTTTGACTAGGTCACGTGGATTAAAAGATCGTCATGGTATGATGTAGGGAAAGTTGAATGTCATTGCTGCAACTTTATCTTATTTAAACATAATATAATAATACTCTAATTCTATTTGTGCCCCCAATAATGTCTGTTTATTGCCAGTATGTTCAAAAAGTACTAATTGTGTGAGACGAGACTACTTCTGTTGTACTCCTTATTTTTTATAATGCAGGGTAAGATTCCATGCCAGGGGTCGTCAACCTTTTAGTTGTGTTGTGCCGAAGTAATATTGCAAAGTCGCTCAGCGTGCCACCCAATCTTAACCCATCCAAATAGTTTATATTTTTATATTAGTTATTTAATACAACTATTAAAATATATTTAAGTTGATCTTGCAAAATATAAATGTAATATCATGTTTCTAAGTCGAATTCATAAAATAACTACTATTTCTTGAATATTTAATATTATAAAATAAATCAGAATAAATGCAATAGTTATAAACGTGTTTTGAAAAATTTTAGCTCGGAAAACATTATTTTGAAATTTTGAAACAAATTTACCTAATCATTGATGGTTTTAATTTAAAAAGTTTTATATTATAGTCATTCAAATCACTCGGCTAGCCACTCTCGGCACAAGTGCCATAGGATGCTAACCCTGGTTAATACCATCACTCTATGTCCTCATAAAGCTAGGAAATGTCAAATAAACTGACCACTATTGTGATTACATTTGTGTCTTAAATTGAGGATGCAAGGAAAGCAGAAAAAGTGTTTTTTGCATTTTTTAAAGCAAACTTTTTGCTCAAAATAAATCAAATATGGCTTCTATACAAAAAAAGAGTCTAGTTTTTTCCCATAGTGATATAAATAGTTTTTGAATATCTGTCCTGATAGCATCAGTGGCATTATATAAAAGCCTTTTTAAATGAAGAGAAAGAGTTTTCATGAAATTTCAGGACACCCTTGGTAGATATTCAACAAAAATATTAATGTTGAAATCCCCATGGGAAGAAATTTAAACTCTCTGTTTGTATAAAAGTAATATTTCATTTATTTTGACCAAGTCAGATTTTGCTATAAAATTGCAAAATCACTTTCCTTAACTCGTGATCCTTGCAGCCACATATTAAATTTGTAACAATCTAAATATATTATATTTTAATGTGTGAATCATCTTTGTAATTTCCTTGACAACGAGACGATTGGCAAGCTTAACAAACCTACTATATAGTCCTTCTAAACAAGTATTTTAAAGGTATGCTTTCAATCATTGTATGCTCTCACGTTAGAAGGTAAATAATGCTTCTTCACAAATAAAACTACAAATATATTAACTGTCACCTGTCGTTTGATCTTTAATTTACATAGATAAATCTAGGTTTATATTCAACCATTGCATTTAGCTAGTAACACACAATGCATAAGGTACAATGCACACTTCATAGTTAAAAGACAAATATCTATAATTAAATATAAGTGACTAATGTCTGATAGTGAATAATGTATGTATTTTATTGTTCATTGCAACAGTTCATCCACGTAGCAGATTATTTTTAGTGTGTTTGCATTTGTATCTTAAATATAGTTATTTTAGCTAACTCGTGGTTTTGCGTGGGAGTAGTATTTATTTAATTTCTTTCCCCTTTATTATTGATAATAGACCAAATCTATTTCTTTGATTTTATTTCAACAATGCTTCTAGGTAAGAAAGACACTTTTAGCGCGCTTGCACTAGCGTCTAGAATTTAGGTATTTTCCACTTATTTTACTATGTTTCCTAATAATTATGTTTATTTAGTTTTTGTTTCTTTGATAGTAAACTAAAACTGTTTGGTGTTCATTGAAAAAAGGCCTCCACATGGGAGACCTGACCTAAAGGTTTGTTATTAGGTTGTGTTAGGTTAGGTTTAGGTTAGGTTAGGTTAGGCTAGGTTATTGGTTTACTTTTGAGTGGTGGTCAAAGCTAGATCTGGGGATCCCTCTCCCATCTGACTTTAGAGATGGCTATAACTCAAAATTTAAGCCTTATGTAAGATATTTCGGATGTTTCATTTAACCAGCATAAAGGTTAAAATGGATTGACACATTTCCCCCCGTGTCCACCACTGAGAATTTCTAAATAAATATTAAATAAAGTTTAATCTGTTTTATAAATTATTCTTACGTTTATTAATATATTATTGCCCTTATTTTGACTTTACGTTCCTAGTAATAATGTTACTTATTATGATAAATGTCGTTTTACTTTATCATTGGGGATAAAATATTCACAATAAAAAATAATATATTTAATATCTAGTTCTACTGTCATATATTTCTATTCATTAGCTATCGGGCGATCTAATCCAACATATTTCAAGGTGCCCAAAATATAATGAGCCTAGGTCCAAACAACACTTTAATTATGCACTTGGGTGACTTGGTGGTCTAGGGGTAAGGTGTCAGACTTCTATGCTGGGGTCCGGGGTTCAATCCTCGGTCCCGGCACAGATTTATCTGATTTCCAAACCCTTCCTTCACCTCTGACAAGACATCTTGTGAATGTGGGGAATTCCAGGCCTCCACCGTGGTTCGGATTCCACGTTAAACTGTAGGTCCTCCATTTCATCTCACAATCACCCTACCACTACACGTTAGCGTAAGTACGTATACCCGAATGGGTAGTAAGACGTGGTGCTAATAATAATAATAATAATAATAATAATAATAATAATAATAATAATAATAATAATAATAATATTATATTATTATTATTATGCACTTTATAGTGTATGTTAAAAAAACTGTGGACATTTATTTTTAAATCTGTGTTATTTGTGAATTATTTGATTAACTTTATATAAATTTACTCAACAAGTTATGTGATTTGTAAGTAATGGAAAATAGAAAAAATTTAATGATAATTAACATGTTTAAATATTCGCCTACATTTTGGTAATATTTTAAAAACAATATCCCACGTATAAATATAAACATGTTAATGTAATATAAAAACCAATTCTTGATTTTAAAGAAAAACTACTTTTTATTGACCCCAATTTATAAAGAGTGTTTTTGAAATTGTTTCCTGTAGACTTATGCATGAATTCTTAAAGGTGACTACGAGTCACAACAATTGGTTTCAATTTGTTATTTTTGTCTAAACATCGTGGTTATTACTGACAGAGTAAAAGGTATATATGAGAAAGGTAGTTTAAGAGGAATTACACCCACGTTATTGTGAAGATATGACGTAAAACACAGTAGTTAAAACCACCATGCTGTAATTGAACATTGTTCTCGACCACACTGGTAGTACAATCTATTTTAACTTTAACTCTAATACCACGTGACTACCATTGCTGGTTTAAGAATATTTCTCTTCTACATCAGTGCATAATGAATGTTGTCTCAAACATTAAAAAATATTAAATATAATTTACTTCAAAAACGCAAAAATAATAAATCTCTTTGTTCAAAAACGACCAAATTGACTTAGATTGAGTTACTCTAATTTATTTAGTGGATGAAGTAAACTTTAATAAGTCATATGAATAAGAAATATAAACATTATATTTTTTATGATTATAACTGCTCTAATACAGAAATCACATTCATAATTTCCCTCAATTTTGTATTATAAAACATTCATAATAAGTTTCTACAAAGAATCGATTTTTTAAATCATAATCTGAACATTGATATGATAGAATGATTCGAATCAGAATCAAAATATCAAATCCAAATAGATCTTGGATTCGAATTAGAACAAATTGAACTTGAAATTTGAATTCAAAAGCCTAACTTTTGAACTATTCAGTTTTTAAAGATACATTATTATTTGAATAAAACATATAAGTTGCAAGTTCTGTCCTAGTAACAAATATATCTTCATTTCTAAAACGGTTTGGTGAACTGATTAATTTATTATACTCAATTAAAATGTATGTAATTTATTTGATATTAGATTTTTATTTAATTTTATAAAATATCAGAATCCAAGCATTTTCACTATAAAATACTCAATTCGGATTCAATTGAATACATTTTCAATTTAAAATCTAAAATTGGATTCGATATGAAACAATTTCATAATGAAAGATACTTTTTGGATTCGATTTGGGTTTGATTCAAGCTGTAAATTAAATAATCGTATTTTATTTGTAGTTTAGGATCTCTGATCTGCACCTGCTTGGTTAACTTACTATTGTATATATGTTAGTAAACAGTACTTACTCATATATACAAAATAATTTTTCACTATTTAAATAAAAAGCCAAATATAATTATTTTCTAAGGGATTTAACTATTTATCTAAACGTATTGGAGGTTTTATGGACAATAATGAGCATATTGTAAAAATTGAACATACCCAAATTTGTGAAAAAATCCTTGCATGCTTCGACCAATTTTCTTGCTGTCGGTGACCCGGTGGTCTAGGGGTAAGGTGTCAAACTTCTGTGCTAGGTGTCCGGGGTTCAATCCTCGGTCCCGGCACAGATTTATTTGATTGCTAAACCCTTCCTTCACCTCTGACAAGACATGTTTTAATCACAACTTGTAAATGTGTGAAATGCCAGGCCTCCACCATGGTTCGGATCCCACGTTAAACTGTTGATCCTCCATTTCATCTCACAATCACCCTACCATTACACATTAACGTAAGCACGTACAACCCGAATGGGTGGTAAGACTTGGTGCTAGTAATAATAATATTATTGTTCATAAATTAATTCCTCACGATTTACTATTAACAAAACGAAGAGTTTGTGTATATGTTTGTCTGTCATGAGCATTAAACAATATATACCACACGGAGAGGGCTGAATTAAAAATTAGTAGCATCTGTGCATAAACTTGTGCACCTAGAAGATGGAATTTTAAATTTTGGATTAGATTTTTTAATTAATTGAAAATTGGATCGAAATAAATACAATTAAGAGGTTTTTTTCTGTGTGTTTGAAGTAAAGAAAAGGGTTGTCAAGGTAACGACGCTATCTATTGCGTGGTTACCTAGGGTAACGCGGGTACTTCTACTACCATGAAATGAAACCTAAAATACAAAGTATTTTGCAAAAATAAAACTATATATATAAAAATATATATATACATATATATGTATAGTATATGTATAGTCTTATTATATATATACAGTGATATATATATATTATATAATATATATATATATATATATCACTGTATATAGAATAAGATATACAATTATTAATATATATATATATATATATATATATATTATATATACCCAATGAAATAAACAATTGAGAAATTTTCTTTGTATAAATTTCACCAACTATTGTTATATTTGAATAGCTTTTAAAAATAGACTTTAATGATTGTAATATAAAAGTTTTGATTTCAAATCATAATTTTTATTTAATGCGTTGAAGATTAAATAAACTACACTAAAAATGCGAATAATTTGAATGAATGTAAAATAAATTACAAAATGAGTTAAAACATTCTATTGAATTATTAGGAAAAAGTATTTTCGATACATCAAATTTTTAATATTTTATTTATGGTGAAAAATATCGCATTTTAGAATCGAGGTATTTTTCCATTTTCATGCATGATAAAAGCGACATAATATGACAATATCTTGGAGATTGACTAAAATGAGGTAATCTCTGAAGTCTTCACAACATCAAGTACCAATATTCTTGTTCGAACCCATAACAGGTTACTTATTCCTGCAGTATAGTGACGTGACTGGGGACCATAAGCAACTCAATTATCTCAACAGGATGATGAAGATAAACTGTCCTCATAAGTTGCCAGGACATGACTCCATCGTAGACTGGGTAGACAGTTGCAGGAAGGTCGGGAGATGAATTCTGATGCACTGACAGTATTTTTTTTTTAAATTCCTTTTTCTATTAGCATATATATGAGCGTATAGTTACTCTAAATTCTACTTCCTCATTGGTACCATATTATTTTAAATATACAGATGACCGGATGTGTATTAAGATGTGGGGAACATATAAAATAGATAAAATGTTCTTACATTTGCTTGGGGGGAAAGATTAAATATAATAAAAAAATGTCTAACCTTCAGTTAATTTCTTAAACTGATTCCTCGACCATCGCAGCTATAAACATTAAGATGTTACGGTCACTCACCTTTATTAGTGTTGTCTTTGTTGACACCTTTAAATTGTATTTAAAATCATTGTAGAATATTCAACACTATCGAAAGGTCATTCGTTTTAGTGCGTAGCTGTCAGAATTAACATCAATTAAAAGTTGTAGCTACATAAATATACCTCTTTGCATATGATTTAGTGATATATAAAAGTAGATTTATAGTGGGATTGACATACGAAGTTAAGTTTATGACAGTTAAAAATGCTACCAAAGCTACTAATTACGCTTAGGGTAGATAAAGTTCATTAGCTGAAGCTTTGGCTGATAAAATGAGTACAAACTTAATTATTTCTGTTACCCACACAAAAAATTAACTATAGCTCGTATTTTGATAAACAAAATTCCCAACGCTATTTGGTTAAACTAAGTTTTGCGAACGATCCGACAAGTATCAGCTAGTTTTGAGTTTGATATAGCTCTGGTAATGGTTGTGGACATTGACACTTGACAGGGCCCGTAATTACGATAAACTTGCCATGCAATGGTACGCTGGACTTCCATGAGTGACCTTGAGACCCTGCAGCCATTTATAAAATAAACCATTTAATGATTGCCACTAGGATGCGTTAATATTGCATGCGGAAATAATGGAAACTAAGAGTTGAAGAAAAAAGGGGATTGGAAGAAAAATGTAGTCACCAGTTCTCTAACTGGAGCATCACATAGCGATGTTGATACTTTAAGTGGAACAAACCTGAACTAAGACAAACACCTGAGACATTGCATCATGACGGGATGTCATGTTATCAGAGACACGATATTGATTGTTAACCAGTAAACCAAGTAGTTTTAACCACTCACTAGCTATTAGATCATTAAAACGCAAAACATTTAATACATTTACAATCTAGTCAAATGCCAAGATATGTGTTTTCAGCTGTCAATTTGAAAGTTGCGAGAAAAATATGTAAAAACTTTAATCCACGCCAGATGCTCCTAGGTTAATATTTTATATTTTTAAATAGATGATTGCCTTCAATTTTCGAGTAAATAAACATTTTTTTTCAAACACCTTTCCAATGTTTATCTGACTAAGATTGGATTTTTATGGAAAGAAGCTTTTATAAATACAAAATAATAAATTGTTTTCAACATTGATAACATTTTACTTGTTATGTTATTAGTAATATTATATAGGTGTGGATTATATCTATCAAAATAGTCAGCTGCGAATCGCATTACTTGACGTATGACTACTTGACATTAGATCTAGTAGCTTGTCTCGTTATCAAGTTAAGATAATGGTACTGAGCTAATCTATTCTAAACTGTTATTACTATGGCTTTCCGATAATATATATTTTAGAAACTATTCTTACATTATATATTCGTACTTCCGTTACCGCATTCTTCCTAAACTCTTAAAATATGTAATAGAATGGTTATTTGACTATATCTCTTTTAAAATATTCTTCCTATATCGACCCGACTATGTCCACACAAAGCTAATGTCTTGTTTTTGTCACGCAAACCTACCTGATCAGGTTGGCACGCCCCAGGCATCGCTGTTCTTTAAATACCACCACAAGTATATTTATATCTCGCTGCACGTTGTGTTGAACGCCTACTAAACAGTGTGGACCTCGGCCATTACGTAAACAGAATAATGGAAGTGCAACACGATTCGAGAGAATATGTTTAAAGTTACCATATTATGCTCATATCGGATAGAAAACATTCAAGGTGAATCGAGAATGTTATTTATGTAATATAATATTGCAGCTTAATGTCAAGGTCGAAATAATATATTTTATATTGGGAAATAATATCGTTGACAGCTATGCAATTAAGCAATCAGATATATATATATATCTTCCGCAATTATTTTTATTTTATTGTATTGCAATTATTAAATTGAAACGCTGTTACTTCATTAATTGGGTGACCTGGTGGTCTAGGGATAATAAGGTGTCAGACTTATGTGCTGGGGGTCCGGGGTTCAATCCTTGGTCCTGGCACAGATTTATCTGATTACCAAACCATTCCTTCACCTCTGACAAGACGTGTTTTAATCGCAACTTGTGAATGTGTAGAATGCCAGGCCTCCACCGTGGTTCGGATTCCACTTTAAGCTTTAAGTCCTCCATATCATCTCACAATCACCTTTAACATTACATATTAGCGTAAGTGCGTATAATCCGAACGGGTTATAAGACGTGGTGTTAATAATAATAATAATAATAATAATAATAATAATAATAATAATAATTCAATAATTGGTTTTCTCCCATATTCCATGTATTACTACCCGCCCGGGCCATACGCATATTTACAATAATGAGAAAGGTAGAATTTAGCAAAGGCTCTTTTAATGACATCATTTGCGTGGAGGAAGAGTGAGACACTAATTAGAAACAAGAACCCTGTTGGTACACGACCAGGATTCAAACCTCAGCCTCCATATGACCAGAAAACAAGTCATGAAAAACTTATGTCCATATGATCATTGGAGTGTGTTTAATCACTAATATAATTTCTAATATATTTCCTACAAATATGAATATTAATCGGATGGTTTTAAACCAATTTTAACCTCCTTGATTTATCAAAGAGGCCTGAAGTCGATCCTAAAGAGATGCACTTTTTCTTCCCAAACAAATTTGGTTGAATTTATTTAGATTTCACTTTCCTTCCCCTTCTAATATGACGAACAAAACTATTTTTCATTAAGTACTACGTCTTCCGGATCAGACTATTATTACTAAACAAAGAACAACGGATGATAAATGCAATAAAGTTGAGACTGCAAGATGAAGTTGCTCACACTGAGCTAACTCCTCCACTGTTCGAACCAGGGACAGAAACCACTAGGAAAGATCCCTATTGTTGAGCTAACTCCTCCAGTGTTCGAACCAGGGACAGAAACCACTAGTAAAGATCTCTATTGTTGAACTAACTCCTCCAGTGTTCGAACCAGGGACATTAATCACTATTGTTGAATTATTGGCACGACTCTTTTTGGTGTGGCTTGCACTGATTGGCTTGTGGACTAGATGTCAAGCTAATTTAATCTAGCTGGCCGATGATGGGGAGGTCGGGGTTGGAATTCCGTTTGATTATACTAAGGAGGATCCTACTAAATAGTTTACTACTTTCCTTGTAGGCAAATATAGGTACACTTTCTCTGAATTCTACCTTCCATATTCATACCCCATCAGTGTAACTTAATGCAGATATGCTTTCAATGTGACAAGTAAAATATTTTTTTTAATGTTTCTGTTCACCGTACCAACTTTTTCTCTCTTTTATTTTAAAATAGAGGCATTTACTAAAAACTAGTAATATTTCTGAAATTTAATAATATACAGTTTTTCAGAAACACTCCACCAAAGGGTATAAATGATATAATAATATTCACTGTTAATGACACATTGAGAAAAGAGGAGAATCTCTGTCCACCAAAGAGAATAATAATCATTTCCACATTTCAAAAACCTTCATATATTCTATATTTACAAAATCTCGAGCTAGATTTTCTGACGATTACAATACTTTCCTCTCCGAGGTGTTGTGAGAAAGTAACCAGCTTGAAATAAAGTTGTTTTAGCAACACAATGAAAACATATTATTTTGTGTATGTGTATGCATATTAGTTAATATCCAATACAAAGTAGAGTGTGTACTAGTTTTAATACATCGAGCATGGTAAGTAACCAGAATAATGGCCACGTGAACAAAGGGCAACAGTCTCTTCTTGTCTGTTCTCCTACAAACTGAAAGGCCAAATATATAATCTAGACTAAGTGCGTGGGTGTTTCTTCATAATTAGTTCTCACTTTCTATTCATGTAAATGCTGATACACATCCCTATTTCTACCTCATTAGACTAAATATGAGAATAGCTTGGACGGTTAGCTAAACGTAAATACGAAATGAAATATATTTCTTGTCTAGTTTTTATGAGATTTTTTCCAGTTAATCTACAATTAAATGGGGCAACATTATCATTTAATAGTTTATTATTATTATTAGCACCGCGTCTTACTACCCGTTCTGGTTATACGCACTTACGCTAATGTGTAATGGTAGGGTGATTGTGAGATGAAATGAAGGACCTACAGTTTAACGTGGAATCCGAACCACGGTGGAGGCCTGGCATTCCCCACAATGATTTTTAGATTTTTCAAATTTAATTATTTCATTGTGCTTTAAAAACCATAGCTTTTTATTCTTCAAATTGAACATATTTACTTATAATTTTCCGATAACTATATAAAAAAATGGGTTTAAGCAAGACAAATAGTTAACTATATTCTCAATATATACCATTAGTACATAAACAAGCTTTAATTGAAAATACATGTATATTATTTAATTAAAAACCATAACAACTCATTGGCAGCTGATCAATTTTATTTATTTTTGCACCATTACTTAAAAAACATAGGTGCTTTACTTTTGAATTATTTGAATCAATATTATGACAAAACTAATGATTATTTTTAATTATCTGAAATAAAATAAGGTAAAACAAATCTAATCAAGTATACAGTAATTAATATTAAAATTAATTCAAGTGACATTTTAAAAAAATTCCACAAAACTGTAGGCCTATATGATAAGATGAGGTGATTTACATCGATAATAATGGCCTATGCCAATATCTTGGCTTCACTTAAATAAAAATGAGCATTAAAAGAATAAATAAAACGACAATTAAGGTGACCTGGTGGTCTAGAGGTAAGGTGTCAGACTTCTGTGCTGGCGGCCGGGGTTCAATCCTCGGTCCCGGCACAGATTTATCTGATTTCCAAACCCTCCCTTCACCTCTGACAAGCCATCTTGTGAATGTGGGGAATGCCAGGCCGCCACTGTGGTTCGGATTCCACGTTAAACTGTAGGTCCTTCATTTCATCTCACAATCATCCTACCATTACACATTAGCGTAAGTGCGTACAACCCGAAGGGGTAGTAAGACGTGGTGCTATAATAATAATAATAATAATAATAATAATAATAATAATAATAATAATAATAATAAAAATAATAATAATAATAAAACGACAGAAACTCTGTGTAAGGAAGTGAAGTACCTTTCCCTCAAACACGCTATCTTCTCTCTGTACCTTTGTTGACTGGACAATTCTGATGATAGTCAAGTTTGATAGTTTCAGCTGTCGCTACGTGGTGGCGGATATTAGAACTATAGTTTAACATTGGTCTTATGGAAGAATCGTTCTTGGTAAGCCACTGCAAGTGCTATTTGTGCAGAGGACACTAACATTTCTTAAGATAATGGTTGTAGCTGTTCCACTAAACAAAAATTGTTTGACTATTTCTTAGTTAAAAATATAAAAAACTAAGTATTTTGCCATGGTTTGCGAACAAAAATAGAATAAAAATATGACCAAAGAGAAAAAAAATTAAATATATTCATTTTATATCAAACGAACCATGTACACTATCTAAACATAATAATACACAAGTGAGATTAAAACTAAGAACAATAGTTGAGGTGAGTTTATTTTACATTAAATGCACACAAAAATACTTTACATCTCTTAAATATATATCTAAAATTAATATTATAAAATTGACTGGTTTATACAGGATTGTGATGTTTTGTGTTTTGGTAATTTATTTTCGACTCCTTATGTTGAAGATGGTGTACGTGCGTTCTGAAGTTGGAGCCTTGTTATGTAGCACGCCGCCACCAATGACCAGTTAGGAGCACTCCACTCTGATCAGTCGTCACGTGATACTACTGTACCGGACTTTTCCTCCGCACTCACTTCAAGTCGTGCTCACACACAACGGTGTCTTCCTTGACCCGTTACATAGAACGGGAAGATACCTGCCCCGAAACGTCATTGGTATTAATAAATAAACAAGAAGAGGGAAACGATAATAGCGCACCTCATCTCTAACTTGCAGTTGTGCTAATACGTAATAATACGTTAGAAGTGGTGTGAGTTACGGAGATTATGTGATTTCAGTGTTTCAGAAGAGGAGGAGATTGGAGGAGGGAGAGAAACAGAGGAATATTAAAATACTGCACAATGTCCGGAATAAGGCTGTGTGCTGATAGGAAGATAGCTAGCCTTCCGACTAGCATGTATCATTCTCGTGGGAAGAGTACAAAGCGTTAAAGGAGATTTTCAATAAATAAAAATTCGTAACTTCTTTTTTCTCATTCTAGTGTAAACTACCTCAAAATGTATCTTTTATATTTATTTCTATTTTGAATATATATATATATAATATAAACATTTTAAATCAAATAAGTTTTCTATTTCACTGATAAAAATATAAGGTAGCTAGTTACAAAAATACTATTTAAATTAACCTATTTTTTATCACCTGTTCTGGCTATATCCATATATACTAATTACACTAATGATTTAGGGATGAAGGAGGTTGAATTTAGACAAAATATACCGGTATTTGTTGGGGAAGAGTGGAAAACTATTTATGGAAAACCACCCTCAGTTCATTAAACCGGGAATCGAACCCTAATCTAACCGTTATCAGAAGGCTCATCTAATATGCGAATGATGCATAAGACCATGCGGCCACTAATGTGGGTATAAAGTTTTTGATCAGCATGTGGGAATATTAAAATATAATACCTAATATTATTTTAGATTAAAATTTCAATTTTTAAAGTAATAAATTTGATTAAAAAACATTCAAATTTCACTAAAATAATTTCTATGAAGATTAGAAATTTTTAAATGTTAGCATATACTAATTATGTTAAAATAATAGGTATGATAAAGATAGAGAAATTATACCTGAATTCCAGTGGAGGGAGAGTGTAAAGCCGGAATTTCAACCCAATCTTCCCGTCACTGGAAATACAATAAAACACGAGAGTGATGCATACGAAGAACATTTTAACAATAGTTGAAAAAATCAGCTTTTAGAATTTAAATAATGTTTTACCAAAAATTATTTCTGTGTGATATTGACCAGAGTTAAATTTTCATTAAGAGCTAAGAACATTCAAAACCTTAATACATAGAACATAAATAAGTGTCTAATGTCAGTTTAAAGCAATAATAATTATTTGGAAAGGGAATTTCTACTATATTGAACCCCTCAAGAGACATCTTTTGAATTATCTAAGAAGCTAATACGAGTATTTTTCTAAAATTCTATGGACTTAAAACCTCTACCGATTGGTTTGTGATCAAATATAATTAGAGCCAAGGGAAATACTTGTTCGGAAAAGTAAAATATACAAGTGCGAATCATTTTACGAAATAAAAGTGGTTGATAACCAATGATTTCTGAATCACTATCATTAAGAATTTAAGTTTCTCTATTAAACACATTTTTAAACCATTTGGTATACATTTTAATAAATATTAAATGATACAAAATGTATTTGAAAAAAATTATATTTGAGTAAGAGGACCTCTTAGCAGCCATTACATGGTGACTTTGTGTGTTTCCAAAGTTAACACTAATAATTCAGATTCACTAAGTTATGTTTTTAGATATTGAAAATAAATATATTAAATTTTCCCCAAACACCACACTTTTTATCTTTATCCATTTATTGTGTTAAAAAACCTAGTTTAATATATTATAAACCTTGTAAGATATTACAGAGAAATAGTTTTAGTTGCTATGCCAACAGATCTAATAATTAATTTCAATATAACAGTGGTCAAGGTCTACTTCTATATAATGAATGCATGACTATTTTTAATTTCAGAAATACATATAATCCGAAGAGAGGATGGCATTGGTTCATTAAAATTTCATCCTCAAGTAATAATCTTTTTATTTCTATGGTAGTATAATACAATATATATGTATATTACAAATTAAATGCACTCCTGGAATCGTTGAGAATGTGACAATACTAGCTCCATTAAACCTGTGATAAGCATTTCTTCATGGCAGCAAATGAACTTCTTTTCCTCAAACACCATACGTAGCTCAACCGGAATTTGCGGAGTAATTTTTAGTTGTTCATTAACACAATTAATGAGAATAACGACTCAACCACATCGGTGAGAAACTGGATTGAATGTTAGGCTCTTCTACTCTAGTCATTTTCTTTCCGGGGGTACTGAGAGTTTTTTTCTTAAACGCAATATAAGCACTGTTATATTAATTATAGCACCAACACAATGCAATATAAGCAATGTTCTATTAAATATAGCATCAATACAATGCAATATAAGCACTGTTATATTAATTATAGCACCAACACAATGCAATATAAGCAATGTTCTATTAAATATAACATCAATACAATGCAATATAAGCAATGTTCTATTAAATATAGCATCAATACAATGCAATATAAGCAATGTTATATTAATTATAGCACCAACACAATGCAATATAAGCAATGTTCTATTAAATATAACATCAATACAATGCAATATAAGCAATGTTCTATTAAATATAGCATCAATACAATGCAATATAAGCAATGTTCTATTAATTATAGCATCAATACAATGCAATATAAGCAATGTTCTATTAAATATAGCATCAATACAATGCAATATAAGCAATGTTCTATTAAATATAGCATCAATACAATGCAATATAAGCACTGTAATATTAATTATAGCACCAACACAATGCAATATAAGCAATGTTCTATTAAATATAACATCAATACAATGCAATATAAGCAATGTTCTATTAAATATAGCATCAATACAATTCAATATAAGCAATGTTCTATTAATTATAACACCAACACAATGTAACACGATTTGTTAGTTTTGCCATTTTCTACAGAACAGAGAAAATCATGGGAAAATATCAAACTCCTACTTCTGGCTATTTAAAACAAACAATGTGTTTTATTGAATATGCTAACTATTCTTTATTATAATTGAAAGTGAATAAGTCATGCTGTCTTCCAAATTGTATAATGCACTTTTTAATGTAAAATATCTAAAGGAGTGCACCACTAGAGTTATTTAAAAAAAAAAAACGTACATGTATTGTGAGACATAGGAGGCCTGTGTCTTAGACCTCATGAGCAATAATAAATGGTTATTCCTTAAGAAAATAACTTAATAGTAATAATTTGTTTTCTTTCTAACTTTGACACCAAGATAAAATAAAAAGAGGAATTACAGATAAAACGCCCATCTTAAAACTGCGCTGAAATGAAATGGTTTTCAGTCCAACACAAGACAAATTCACTACTAAAACTTTTTTATACACTTTATTTAGTCCCTTTAGAGCCTCATAAAAATGTATATTTACCAGGTTCTCTGCTCCCACAAAACTGTACCCTGTTTGCATGCCCTATCAAATCAACCACTTTATAGTGCGTTTTAAACTGCTTTAGGATTGAGGTCAGCACAGACGGAGTAGAGAGTGGAGGCTCGTCACATGCTCGACCAATCCGTGAAGGTTAGTTGTCATAGCAACCGATGCACGTAGCCAGATTTCTTGACTGTCATTGAGTAGTGTGTGTGCTTGCAGAGTAGTAACGTGCAAACTCCCGTTATGTGGCAACTATGCTCCCCAGCCTACCCACCACGCAGATTTTAAAGCAGTTTAAATCGCAGTATATGAACGGTGACCCTATTTCTGATAGTGAAAATCAAGGCAACTTGACAACATTTTTAAAAGGTAGTATGAGTGCATTAGCATAACATAAGGGATACGCATAAGTAAGAACAAGCATAGTCCATTTATTTTATTTTTAGTAATTTAAAAGAACATAAATTACAATAATAAGTCATAGCTATAAATAAATATGGGGTACCTAAAAATGATAGTCAAAACTACTGGGCTCATCTCAATCTCTAAGACTAAGTGGCCTACAGTAACATGTACTTTTAAAATTTAAATAATAAAAGTTTTGAAAAAATTCTATTTTGTAAAATAGGCTATTTAAAATTAGGAATATCTTGTTCAATTTCTTACTTCTACTCGTTTACAATGTTCGTGGCAGAGGAATATGATGGTTTGGGCTCCCTCCAATCATATTTATCCGATGAGGCCAGAGCTTTTAACAGATTCTTGGTTATCTTAATGTTCTCGTACATTTCTGTGCACGACAATTGTGAACAGTTCATCTGTACCTCTAAAAGTACTTTAACACTAGCAGTAGACATTGAAGACTTTTCAGCCCCCCAAAAGTTATTTATCAATGAGAATGCCTGCTCAACTGAAGCGTTGTTCCTAGTAGGGAAAGAACAAAATCCACAAACATCTTAAGATTATGAACCATTATCTCATCATTTTTCAAGTCCTGGAACATAGTCAACCACCTTTGCTCCATCAAAATCTCCTGTTTTGCTCATTCTGTCAAAGTACTGTCTGAGAAGTTTAAGTTCAGCACACTTAGCTCGTTTAACAAACCGTCAAATGAAATGGGTGGCATATTTTCTTGAAACAGAGTCCAACTTTCTTCTAATTCTTCCCATGTCAGCTGTTTCTTTAAATCCATCCAATATAGTTTATTCAAGCTTTCCACATTTGACTTACCGAGATATAAATAGGTTATACAGTGGTCATAAAAAGAACACATTGTATTCTTCAGGTATTGTAAATCACAGCCTTGTACTGCAGCGTTTTTTCTTTAAAGCTCTTTAATTTCATTGTTAGTAATGATTGTTTTCTGTCAACCAATTTTTTATGTAAAATCAAATATTCACGTGCTGCCTCTGTTGCTGATACTTTATCTCTTTCCATCTTTTTTACAACCTGATTGAAAAATGATGAAACATTGTTCAGAAACCAAAGCCACAATTCTCCGTTTGGGTCTTCAAAAAAAGTATTTTAACACCACAGGAGGGTTTGCTTGGGACAGAAAATATCTTATGAGTGGCTCCATCATTTGTAGGACGCGCCATCCAGTATTCGAATAAGACAACAGTTTCTGGCAATTTATGTCAATGTATTCGCAGAGCTCCTTCAGTTCTGCCACCCGCACAGTGTAAATGTGAAAAAACTGAAACATTTTCACAATTATTTCCTTGGAATCAACAGGAAGTGTATCGGCAGCACTATTAATGCAGTTATTGAAAATATGCGCCATGCTACCTTCACCAACTAAGGATTTTTCAGTGCTTGCTGATAATTTACGAAAGAGGTTAATGCAGCCATTTCTTTTTGCACCCCCGAAATTCGTATTGGTGCTGTCTGCAGACATACCAATTAATTTCTTGACCAGTTCATTGCGACTTCAAACAGAAAAGACATACTCATTCAGTTGATCACTTGTTTCACCTGGTAATACGTCAATCTCTAAGACTTTGACATTTATTCCAGTAAGCACATGAAAATATCTCACAACGATTGGTACAAATTTTTCAGAACCATAGTTTGAGCTGTCAACCATTAATGTAAAACAAGACATTTCACTCAATTCTTGCAACAACTGTCTTTGACATTCTGGAGCTAAGACATTTTTACCATAGCTTAACTTTTTGTTCTTGCAGCAGAGTATTTTGGCTAAAATAATGTGGAAATATGTTTAAATGTGCAATCTAACGATCTAAAACTAATATTGAGTTTTATTGTGTGAAACGCAAGAGCTGCCTCTATTGATACAAATTCACTTTTGGCTAAGTCATTCTTAGTAACGAACTTACTCATTGAAGATGTCATCGCAACAGCATTAACTCCAGCTAGGGGTTTTTTAGTCTTCATGTGAAGCTTGATATCATAGAGGTCACCATGTGCAATGTTAATCTCACTTGAAGATGAGTGCAAAATGCAACATGTGGACTATGTTCAAGTTTCTTCAAGAAAGGATAGTCCTTTTTGTAACACATAACTAAATGAACATTTGCGTTTTTTCAACTCTTTATTTGTGATTTGCTTGTTATTACTACTAATTCTTTCAAAAAATAAAGACAAAACAGAAAATCTCTGCACAAATTGCAAAAAACAAAACACAATGAAGTGAAATAGAAAAGCATATGGACACTGACTGTCACTACTCAGTATAAAACTGTAAACGGAAGCTCACACAACCTTTAGAGGTTGTGAAGAGGGAAGGGGTAGAATGAGGCCACCCCACCACCCCTGTGTAAATGCAAAAACACACGGAGTGTATTCAGATACTCTCAATAAAAGTAAAATATTACAAATGTAAGGATTTCGATATTTTTACTTTATTTTACAAACTTTTCCATCAGTTGGACAACTCGTGACATTTTGGTCACTACTCGGGACGCAGCCCTTAAAATCGGGACTGTTCCGATTTTTTCGGGACGTATGGTAACCGTAAGTATATGGAATGCTCCCTGGACACAGCTACGTTCACACCGAAATAAGACAGATGTCCGCGAGGGTTGGTTCGACTTCAGACTGCTGGGCAGAGAGCTCTAGTTGCGCATGCGCCCAGAAAACACCCACTACTTCAGACTTCCAGAGGACTAATAGTAACGTGTTCTACTCCCACCACTTGGATTTTCAGTCTACAATGATCTAGAAGCTCCGGGTATTTGCCCCTTCCTTCTCCATCCTAGACCGTTAAAAGGTTAAAATACATTATATATTCTTAGGTTGAAAAAAGGAGGAACTTTGATATCAACCAGCAACACAAGAACACTAACTTCATCACAGTGGTGCACAAAATAAGAAACGTCCTGGTTGTGTAACCATGAAAGTTGCCAAGTGTAAGTATTGACAGAAAGATCTAAACAGTCGTAGTTATATGTAACGTAATAAGTCACTATTTGTACGATATAATAGCTAGTAGTCTTTTCTGAATTTGTTTCTGTTAAATATGTAGGTTATCTTAGTTGAGTAATAAACATTTAAGGAAGAGTTTTCTCGGCTTGTGCATCTTTGTTGAACTTTATTATAGTTTAGTCTGTTAGGCTAGCTAGATTATGTAGGTTTGTTATATAACGTTCATATCTAGGCGTATATAACTAGAAATATAAAATGGACTAAATGCCTGTTCTATTGAGATTGATATCTCTAAGCTTACCTTTTATTTGTAAGATTCTTGGATGAGCTTTGTGGGAGTTTACAATCTCTTCTTGTTATGTTGGTTCTCCCGTCTGTTTGATCTACTGACAACACTGATAGCCTGCTGAAAGTGTAGAGCAGAGGTGTGAGGAATACCTACCATGTACACACACACACACACACACACACATACAGAATATCAGAGTGCGTAAAGATATGTTCAGTATCTTACTAGCCACGGAATGGATCGAGTAGGAATTTGGTGTTGCTAAAAATACAGCTATAATATTTCGTATTGTTAGCTCATAGCATAGAGAAGTCTAGCTACACGAAATAAGCAAACAGCGAGGAGTTTATGGAAAATTTAATCATTTATACGAAAAAACGGTAACAATAAGCTCACAAAAAAAAATTATAATCATCGAAAATTTGATCGTCGATAGCATAATATTTTGCAAGTTATTGCAAATTCACTCCTATATTTCCACTAAATTTGCATTTAATTTATTTGTATTTTAGTTGGACCTCTTTGCTTTTATGTGAAATATTCGTTTGGTATATATTTACTATTGTAGTGCTAGCAGATTCTTGTAATTCCTAATTTGATAAATCATTGTTATTGGTTTCATTTTGTTCAATAATTTGACGTTCATTCTAATTACTATCCTTGCCAATAAGTGAATTTTAATAACAGAGGTTACCACTCATTTATTTTGCAATAAGTTGATCTTTTAGAAGCAGCAGCATCTAGAAATAAGGCCAAGATGTTTTATAGCTGCTACACTCGTCCCCAGAACGTTATAAAGAATAGAGTACAATCATGCGCACTGACATAAAAAAAAAGTAGGGCTAATCAGTTCTAGTTTCAAATATTAATATTTCTCTAAGATAAAGGCCGTTTTAGTGTTCGTTTGTCGGCAACAAACTTAAATATATGAGAAAGCTACTTCAACTAAGTCTGATCCAATCAAATATGTTATATATACGCCAAATATCTCTAGCGCTTAGTAAATGGTCCTATTTAAAACTACTCTTGATTATGATTTCACTTTTCTTTGTGCCCAAGTTGGTACAACTTGTTTATATAATATTAATTGTGTAAACATTCAAATTGCACCCCTGCATCTTTATTATATTTCTTGTAGCTTCTGTTTTTCCTGTGAAAAGGACGATAGCTCACCTGCGCCACGGGTAGGGGGTCAATAACGATAACTTAAAGAGTTCAGTTTGGTTAATTGTTTGTATTCACAGCATAGACAAAGTATTTGTTAGGTATTATAATGGAATGATAATTGTATAATCAAACAAATATCTGACCTCTCCATTAAGAGCTCAACGTCTTAAAATACAATGTTATTACAAGTGATGGTAATTAGAAGAATAAGGTAAATAAATGCTACGCTGCACAGCATAGACTTTCTCTCTCTTCAATCTTAAAACAGAGCCATTTATTAAGAAAATTAATAACTCACGAAACAAAATAATATACATATTTGAAGATAAATGCCATGAAAGAGCATAAAAATCAATTTATATTTCTAAATACGCCATTAAAATATGTTTATTCATAGCTCAGTAACTATTGGTTGTATAAATATATTATATGTATTAACATGTTTTTAATTTTAAAAGTACTACAAACCTTACAATAGCTATTTCACATATCAAATAGTTTCAGATACATTATTATAATTGGAAATTTCCGCAAGGTCATTTTCCTCGGTAAACGAGAATTTATGATTATGTACAGTAAGTAACGTCAAAGGGATTTTCATAGAAAAATGAAACTTGCCAATTTGTTTGTAATTTTAATCAAAATCATTAAAGCGGATTTGGAAAAATCGTCCTTTTTTTTTTTGCCCCACTGTAAACCAGGCTTATTTTAAATTATCACAAATCATTAAATCCTATCGCTATCTCGAGCTAGTTCTATCCAGTCCAGCTCATTCCACCCTATCTTGAGCTAGTTCTATCCATTCCACCTCACTACATTCTATCCCCATCTTGAGCTAGTTCTATCCAGTCCACCTCAATACACCCCATCTTGAGCTAGTTCTATCCAGTCCACCTCATTACACCCCATCTTGAGCTAGTTCTATCCAGTCCACCTCACTACACCCCGTCTCTTTCAGGTATATTCTAACGCTATCCTTCCTTCTTTGTCTAGGTCTTCCCAATGGTCTCTTCACATTGGATTTGTCAGTACCTTGAACAAAGTTCTATATTCTCCCAGTCACGCAGCATGTCCTGTCCACAATAATCTACGAGACTTGACTATCCCAACAATGTCTTGTGAAAAGTACAGGTTTTGTAACTCATCATTATGTAACCTCCTCAATTCTCTTAGGAACAATTGTATGCGTAACAACACATATAAATATCATACATTCATAGTATCATATACCTGGAATATTTTCATTCATATTGTCATATACCTGGAATATTTTCATTCATAGTGTCACATAACTGGAATAGTTTCATTCCTTCTATTTCATTTTCAACTTTTAGTTTTGATGGAAAACCTGAAAGTGCCGGAGATTGAACACTAAGCCTCTGTATATGTATCCGGGAACTCCAATCCCTAACACTTACCTCAGTGGCATAGCTAGCTAATGTGCTAGTTTCATGTTGAGATCTACTGCCAAGGACAGAGAGATTGAGGCTCGAATCTCACTCGGGTGAACTTGGGGTGTTTATTTCTAAATAGTTTACCACTCTCCCTCCATGTAAATGTGGGTTCATTTCCTATATATTCAACCTCTCCAATTCCTAATATATTAGCGTAATTAGTACTTAAGATTATAGCCTAAATGGGTAGTAAGACGCGATGCTAAATATTATATATAATATCTAACCAATAGACGTAGGAGGTGGTCATATATATTTTAATACCACTAGTAAAATAATAAAATGTTATCAGCTTTTGCTATGAGAAAAATGTTTGGTGGCCCGTGATAGTGCCATCAGCAGTGGCGAGCTCTCTAGCTCCGTGCTCGTGCCATCATCAGTGGCAAGCTCTCTAGCTTCATACTCGTGGCACGTGATAGTGCCATCAGCAGTGGTGAGCTCTCTAGCTCCGTGCTCGTGCCATCATCAGTGGCAAGCTCTCTAGCTCCATACTCGTGGCCCGTGATAGTGCCATCAGCAGTGGTGAGCTCTCTAGCTCCATACTCGTGGCACGTGATAGTGCCATCAGCAGTGGTGAGCTCTCTAGTTCCATACTCGTGGCCCATGATAGTGCCATCAGCAGTGGTGAGCTCTCTAGTTCCATACTCGTGGCCCATGATAGTGCCATCAGCAGTGGTGAGCTCTCTAGTTCCATACTCGTGGCCCATGATAGTGCCATCAGCAGTGGTGAGCTCTCTAGTTCCATAATCGTGGCCCATGATAGTGCCATCAGCAGTGGTGAGCTCTCTAGTTCCATGCTCGTAGCCCGTGATAGTGCCATCAGCAGTAGCGAGCTCTCTAGTTCCATACTCGTGGCCCGTGATAGTGCTATCAGCAGTGGCGAGCTCTCTAGTTCCGTGCTCGTGGCCCGTGATAGTGCTATCAGCAGTGGCGAGCTCTCTAGCTCCATACTCGTGGCCCGTGATAGTGCTATCAGCAGTGGCGAGCTCTCTATCTCCATGCTCGTAGCCCATGATAGTGCTATCAGCAGTGGCGAGCTCTCTAGTTCCATACTCGTGGCCCATGATAGTGCTATCAGGAGTTGCGAGCTCTCTAGTTCCATACTTGTGGCCCGTGATAGTGCTATCAGCAGTGGCGAGCTCTCTAGTTCCGTGCTCGTGGCCCGTGATAGTGCTATCAGCAGTGGCGAGCTCTCTAGCTCCATACTCGTGGCCCGTGATAGTACCATCAGCAGTGGTGAGCTCTCTAGTTCCATACTCGTGGCCCATGATAGTGCCATCAGCCGCGGTGAGCTCTCTAGTTCCATACTCGTGGCCCATGATAGTGCCATCAGCAGTGGTGAGCTCTCTAGTTCCATGCTCGTAGCCCGTGATAGTGCCATCAGCAGTGGCGAGCTCTCTAGTTCCATACTCGTGGCCCGTGATAGTGCTATCAGCAGTGGCGAGCTCTCTAGTTCCGTGCTCGTGGCCCGTGATAGTGCTATCAGCAGTGGCGAGCTCTCTAGCTCCATACTCGTGGCCCGTGATAGTGCTATCAGCAGTGGCGAGCTCTCTAGCTCCATGCTCGTAGCCCGTGATAGTGCTATCAGCAGTGGCGAGCTCTCTAGTTCCATACTAGTGGCCCATGATAGTGCTATCAGGAGTTGCGAGCTCTCTAGTTCCATACTCGTGGCCCGTGATAGTGCTATCAGCAGTGGCGAGCTCTCTAGTTCCATACTCGTGGCCCATGATAGTGCTATCAGCAGTGGCGAGCTCTCTAGTTCCATACTCGTGGCCCGTGATAGTGCTATCAGCAGTGGCGAGCTCTCTAGTTCCGTGCTCGTGGCCCGTGATAGTGCTATCAGCAGTGGCGAGCACTCTAGCTCCATACTCGTGGCCCGTGATAGTGCTATCAGCAGTGGCGAGCTCTCTAGCTCCATGCTCGTAGCCCGTGATAGTGCTATCAGCAGTGGCGAGCTCTCTAGTTCCATACTCGTGGCCCATGATAGTGCTATCAGGGGTTGCGAGCTCTCTAGTTCCATACTCGTGGCCCGTGATAGTGCTATCAGCAGTGGCGAGCTCTCTAGTTCCATACTCGTGGCCCATGATAGTGCTATCAGCAGTGGCGAGCTCTCTAGCTCCATGCTCGTAGCCCGTGATAGTGCCATCAGCAGTGGCGAGCTCTCTAGCTCCGAGCTTGACCTCGGTGCAGCAGTGGCGAGCTCTCTAGTGCCATGCTCGTGGCCCGTAATAGTGCTATCAGCAGTGGCGAGCTCTCTAGCTCCAAGCTTGACCTCGGTGCAGCAGTGGCGCAGCCTGAGGTCAGATGTGGTGCACTTGGCACGCCGCTGTGGCTGGTCAGCCTTCACTTGTTCATTGCAACACTTGTCACCTTAAGACAAGCAGTTGGGTCTTGTTTTACTTGCCCCAGGGTGACGTTTCGCTATGTCATTCCAGCAAGACCAAAGATCTGAGATACTGGACAAGGTCCAGCGTCGGCCGCGTGGAATCAACAGTCACCGAGATGGAATGAGGAGAAAACGCGTGTTTTGATATGACCCTTCACCTAACAAACCTTCTTATTGTAACCCTGCATCCACTTTCACTTTCCTTCAGCTTCACTCACTCAAATATATTAATTAAATATGTTAAATAATGAAACTAGTTGTTTTATTGTATCTTTGCCGCATTACATCACGGGATGTGTCTATTACTGTTGAACAATTGAGTTCATCAAAATGTACTGGCTCAGATGGTTTAATGTCAAAGGCTGTGCTATCATTCTCAGTCTTGTACTGGCTTATATTTTCACTCTTAGCCTTTTAATTGAAACTTTTCTCATTTAATGAAAACACTCTGTTGTCATACCTTCATAATGACAAGGAACAAAATAAATGTTTGCAAATATATTCATCTTTCTCTCTCTAATATTCATTCTAAGGTATTTAAAAAATATCCATGATTATTTTCAACAATTTAAAACCTATACTTTAGGCTAATTAACATGGCTTTATATAAAATTGATCTTCTGTCAATAACTAAGGAGAGTTTCTGGGCGTGTTGACCCTTAAGTCTCAACGCAGGTCAGCTAGATGAAATTTATTTTGATCAAAGTAAAGCTTTTGATTTATATCAACATAGTATTAGTCTTTCTAAGCTTACTAATTTTAACCCATTTCACAATTATTTTAATTGGTTCTCTAGCTATTTGCATAATATATAATTTACTTTGAATTTGATTAGCACGCCTCAAATAAAGCTTCGGCCCCTTGTATACCACAGGGCTCTAAATCTGCATTACTCCTCTTCATTGTGTTTGTTAGCTGGTGATGTTGGTAGATGCTTAAACTAACTTAGTTCCTAATGTTTTTAAAACTATAGAATATATATCAGATTGTGTAGATATGCAAAATCATATTAATGATATTATACAATGTTATACTGAAAATGGAATGTCCATTAAAAAATAAATGCCAAATCTATCTCTTTTACAATAAAAACCAATCTATATTTTGCACTTAATACTTGTCAACGATAACATAGTTCGCAACCTCTGTATAAATGATCTGATTGTTCTCTAGGACTACAAACTTTAGTCACACATTCATGTTGACCATACAATACCACGTTATTGAAAATACTTGCATTTATTAAATGTATTATTTCCTTATTTAATAATATCCTTTACCATGCCTTGGTTAGGTCTAAGTAGTTTATTAATATCGGTCTTCTTTTCTTTTAGTAACTGTCTATAATATGTATTGACATAACTATTAATTTAATTGATTCATTATTTGTAAACCAAAAACAGCCATATTGAATCAAGAGAAAATGTATTATTCAAGATATTGATTCAAAATCAAATGAATCTCTTACGTTAATATATTATATAGAAAACTAGGAAAAAAGGTCAACATCTGTTATTAACTGGTTCAGCACTAAGTCAAGAAAGAACAATTAAAGAAGAGCAATTAAGTATAGTATAAAGGAGAATTAACGTCTGAGATTATTGTTTTTAGTTTGTAATTATTATAATTTTAATTTTAATAGTTCAATCATATATTGTGTTTACATACATTTAAAAAAACTAATTATTAGCTATCTAGCTACTTCTCTTGATAATACTTACCTTAGATTATACTATTTCATTTCTTGATTTTTCTAAAATTGTATTTAAGTATGGATGGATTACATTATTGAATGGAAGGATAATTACAGTAGTTAACCACTAGCATATTAAATTTTATACACACACCAAGTGGAAAATTAGATCTTCTTCCAACTACAAATTATTTATTACACTGCGGTAGTTATCAATTATGAAATAATTTTGTGTAAAAAACACAATTCATTCCAGACATTATAGTAATCATGTTTCTGATGAAAGCCATTAGTGAAGTTTTATAAATATATATATATATAATTCACTAATGGCTTTATGAGAAACCTAATCGATAAATATATAATGTATATATAATATATATATATATATATATATATATATATATATATTTATAGAGAGAGAGATGAGATAGATAAGAGAGATAGAGAGAGAAAGAGAAAGATAGATAGATAAAGAAGAGAGAATTATTAATAAATGCTTGAGGAAAGTGAGACTAAATACAATTTGAATTGCTATGTTCTTATCTGCAAGGAAATATTTATATTTACTTTTTGACTAAATATTCTTAAGTATTATATTGGTAGATACTCGCTTAAGTGGCCTTGTGGTCTATCGCACTAATCTCATGTTGAACTAAGCTGCTGAAGATGGGATGGATTGGGGTTTGATCCCTGTCTGTTGCACTGAGTTTTGTTTCCCTTAAATAGTTTTCCACTCTTCCTCCAAGCAAATGTGGAGTCACTCTCACAGGCGTATAACCTGAACAAGTGCCAACAATATTGTATTTAGGGTCTTATTTTATCATTTTGAATGCCCAAATGTGGAAATTTATTTATATATATTCTTAAAAATACTCGACTATTTATATTTAATGGTTTTTTATAATTACTTTAAACTGCTTTTCACAGCAACTAAACGCTAATATCGACTCAACAAAAATGTCATTATTTCATTTTTAATCAGTAACACAAATATGCAAATATACCTGAAAACATTACTTTCCGGAAATCAACAAGGCATTATATTGTTTCTGCGCCATTTTAGTAATATTCTATTTTTCAAACTATAATGAAATCTCTACAAAATCAAGACGCCTACCCTAAAACAAGTAGGCAATACGCCAATCTAATGTGTATGAGCTGTTGCCAGAATGGCTTGAATTCTATCGTTAGAAGAAATGTGGTTAACATTTCACGCAAACATGGAATATATAAATTCTCTTTCTTCTTCTCGTATTTTAAACAAAAAAAAAAAAACACCAGTTACTTATTTTAAGATATTTCATGATCTAAGATCATTGAATTTCATTCTGTTAGAAATGGGATGCTCTTATTGATCAAATATCAAAAGTTTACTTTTTTATTAAATTGAGATGCCAATAAATACAACAATAATGAAAAAAAACATTTCATATTTATATAAATACATTACTGTAACTGCTGAAGATATGGTAGCTATTTATTAATATTTCAAGCACATCTAATACAAGTCTACCTTATTTGATAAGAATGTTAGGTTTTATATTCTAGATAGTTAATGAGGAGTATATTATATTATGGAGTACTCTTAGTAAAGATAAATTATGAGCTTGACCTTTGTGAAAACATACTCCGATAAGATAGTTTTTATCAAAAGAGATAATACAAATGTATGTGGAATCATAAGGGCACTGTCTCGATGAACGATCAATGCCTATCATTGCCGGATCAGATATTATGTCGGTATGTTGTTTACTGAAACCACCAGCCAGTTTCTGCAATAAATATATATATTACTCATACATTACTCCCATCCAGAACTAAGAATACGTCTTAGCAGGCTAACACTTAGTCCCTTTGAGAGATTCCATAATGTTCCATACAATACATTGCTATAGCTTCACAATACAACTGTGTTGTTGTAGTCCTACTATTAAATTAATTCATTTTTCTGCAACACACTATATTTAATGTATCGTTTAAATATTTATTATGTGTTAAGTTTTTCAACAGGTTGTAACGAATGTGAATGATAGCTAATACTATAGTATTATATGCAGATTTAATGAAATAAAAATGTATCTTAGCAATGGAGGACTAAACCTATAGGGGATTCTTATAAACCGTATATATATATAAATTGTTACAGTGAACCATTATTCATCTAGACAACAGTGCAGCCAAGGTTTTTACCATCTTGACCCACAACAATGGAAATACCTTTTAATTGAATTCATTATAAATTAACAGGCAATAATTAAAATACTGCTCACGCACACACTCATAGTATTCGTGCAGAATCTAAATACACCTAAAGGTGTATAAGAACATACCTTTGTTAATGTAATAGTAAATCTTTACTTACCTTAATTTTGGATATTCGACTCGGACCAATTACAAGTGAAGGACCGCCATCACTTTGAAGTTATAGCAAGCACCACAGTTCTAGTTTAACTACGGGCTCGTTATATTCAAAGCGCTATTTATAGTTTATTTTACATTTTAAAAAGAGTTTGGTTTGAAGTTTCTTATATGATTAATGTAATAAAGTCTCAGGGTTTAGATGTTTGAGGATTAATTCCTTATTTATGATATAAGCTTAAATATTTTCAATCATCTGGCATGAACATAAAATTGGCAAGCTTCATGCGAGATCGGTAAGGTCTTTCTTTTAGACTGTGGTCCAGCAATGTATAGAAAAATTAATTGTGTTATTTTAAGTTTATTTAAAGATTTTTTTTGTAGTTTATAGATCTAAATTAATAGTTTTGTTTTAATTAAAATAGCTGTCATGTTATGATTGGACGAACATTTAGGAAATACATTTCTATGTTTAAATTTGAGGACTATCCTTGTAAAAATGTTTAGAGCAGTGTGTTTTAATTAGTAGGTTTGAATAAAATGTAATAAGATCCGGAATTGATCATCTGACTCTCGGCAAGAGATCCCAGTGTCTGAGTGAAACCTGGTTTGGGAACGTAGATACATTTTGTGTGTCCTAACAATAAGGTACTTTACCTAACTAAACATTTCCAAGTAAGCGTCCCATTTTTGTCCTATTTAACACTGTTTTCGTCAAAATTATTCAAACTCAAATTAAACAAACTTAATAATTACATTTGATTTCCCATTTATCAAATTAATTTCTACAGACGAACTAAATTTATTTACCATTTATACATGGATCAGAAGAAACTATACCTTACGATGATCTTATTAATTAATTAAAAGCTTTGGGTGGCCCGATTAATTAACCACTATGCTGAAATATTCTACGCGTGCTCTTTACAGCAATCTTGGCGAAAGTTGAAAAACCTACTCACATATTTATTTTACTCAATATTAATACAAAATTTTAATGATAAAAGGACATTTATTTCAAACCCTGATAAAAAAAATGAACACTAACTCGTTATAATTATATAGATAAACTTGGTGTTTATTAAATTGTAAATGAACTGTTACTATTGGTATTCACGGTAACAGCACAAGAGATAATTAAAATACAGTGTTTATAATATGTAAGAGGCCATAACAATTCTTATTGTAAAATACAGTGTATGATATATTAATAGTTTAAATTGTCCAATGTCATTTAATTAGTAATACATTTCCGATATAACGTTAATAGTAAATTATGAAAAAAGGAATTTACGTTGACAATAAACAAATATGAACAGTCACACTATTGTCACTCCTTCACATTATTCAAGTAGCCTTAGCTTCAAGTGGTGCGTATCTCTGTGTCTAGAATCATATAAGACATCTAGAGGTCTAGATAGAAGTGACAGTAGTTTGTGTCTAGAATCATTTTAGACATCTAGAGGTCTTGAGAGAAGTGACAGTAGTTTGTGTCTAGAATCATATAAGACATCTAGAGGTCTTGAGAGAAGTGACGGTAGTTTGTGTCTAGAATCATATAAGACATCTAGAGGTCTTGAGAGAAGTGACGGTAGTTTGTGTCTAGAATCATATAAGACATCTAGAGGTCTAGATAGAAGTGACAGTAGTTTGTGTCTAGAATCATATAAGACATCTAGAGGTCTTGAGAGAAGTGACGGTAGTTTGTGTCTAGAATCATATAAGACATCTAGAGGTCTTGAGAGAAGTGACGGTAGTTTGTGTCTAGAATCATTTTAGACATCTAGAGGTCTTGAGAGAAGTGACAGTAGTTTGTGTCTAGAATCATATAAGACATCTAGAGTTCTTGAGAGAAGTGACAGTAGTTTGTGTCTAGAATCATATAAGACATCTAGAGGTCTTGAGAGAAGTGACGGTAGTTTGTGTCTAGAATCATATAAGACATCTAGAGTTCTTGAGAGAAGTGACAGTAGTTTGTGTCTAGAATCATATAAGACATCTAGAGGTCTTGAGAGAAGTGACGGTAGTTTGTGTCTAGAATCATTTTAGACATCTAGAGTTCTTGAGAGAAGTGACAGTAGTTTGTGTCTAGAATCATATAAGACATCTAGAGGTCTTGAGAGAAGTGACGGTAGTTTGTGTCTAGAATCATATAAGACATCTAGAGGTCTTGAGAGAAGTGACAGTAGTTTGTGTCTAGAATCATATAAGACATCTAGAGGTCTTGAGAGAAGTGACAGTAGTTTGTGTCTAGAATCATATAAGACATCTAGAGGTCTTGAGAGAAGTGACGGTAGTTTGTGTCTAGAATCATATAAGACATCTAGAGGTCTTGAGAGAAGTGACGGTAGTTTGTGTCTAGAATCATATAAGACATCTAGAGGTCTTGAGAGAAGTGACGGTAGTTTGTGTCTAGAATCATATAAGACATCTAGAGGTCTTGAGAGAAGTGACGGTAGTTTGTGTCTAGAATCATTTTAGACATCTAGAGGTCTTGAGAGAAGTGACAGTAGTTTGTGTCTAGAATCATATAAGACATCTAGAGTTCTTGAGAGAAGTGACAGTAGTTTGTGTCTAGAATCATATAAGACATCTAGAGGTCTTGAGAGAAGTGACGGTAGTTTGTGTCTAGAATCATATAAGACATCTAGAGGTATTGAGAGAAGTGACAGTAGTTTGTGTCTAGAATCATATAAGACATCTAGAGGTCTTGAGAGAAGTGACGGTAGTTTGTGTCTAGAATCATATAAGACATCTAGAGGTCTAGATAGAAGTGACAGTAGTTTGTGTCTAGAATCATTTTAGACATCTAGAGGTCTTGAGAGAAGTGACAGTAGTTTGTGTCTAGAATCATATAAGACATCTAGAGGTCTTGAGAGAAGTGACGGTAGTTTGTGTCTAGAATCATATAAGACATCTAGAGGTATTGAGAGAAGTGACAGTAGTTTGTGTCTAGAATCATATAAGACATCTAGAGGTCTTGAGAGAAGTGACAGTAGTTTGTGTCTAGAATCATATAAGACATCTAGAGGTCTTGAGAGAAGTGACGGTAGTTTGTGTCTAGAATCATATAAGACATCTAGAGGTCTTGATAGAAGTGACAGTAGTTTGTGTCTAGAATCATTTAAGACATCTAGAGGTCTTGAGAGAAGTGACAGTAGTTTGTGTCTAGAATCATATAAGACATCTAGAGGTCTTGAGAGAAGTGACGGTAGTTTGTGTCTAGAATCATATAAGACATCTAGAGGTTGAGAGAAGTGACAGTAGTTTGTGTCTAGAATCATATAAGACATCTAGAGGTCTTGAGAGAAGTGACGTAGTTTGTGTCTAGAATCATATAAGACATCTAGAGGTCTGAGAGAAGTGACAGTAGTTTGTGTCTAGAATCATTTAGACATCTAGAGGTCTTGAGAGAAGTGACAGTAGTTTGTGTCTAGAATCATATTAAGACATCTAGAGGTCTTGAGAGAAGTGACGGTAGTTTGTGTCTAGAATCATATAAGACATCTAGAGGTCTTGAGAGAAGTGACGGTAGTTTGTGTCTAGAATCATTTTAGACATCTAGAGGTCTTGAGAGAAGTGACAGTAGTTTGTGTCTAGAATCATATAAGACATCTAGAGTTCTTGAGAGAAGTGACGGTAGTTTTGTGTCTAGAATCATATAAGACATCTAGAGGTCTTGAGAGAAGTGACAGTAGTTTGTGTCTAGAATCATATAAGACATCTAGAGGTCTTGAGAGAAGTGACGGTAGTTTGTGTCTAGAATCATATAAGACATCTAGAGGTCTAGATAGAAGTGACGAGTAGTTTGTGTCTAGAATCATTTTAGACATCTAGAGGTCTTGAGAGAAGTGACAGTAGTTTGTGTCTAGAATCATATAAGACATCTAGAGGTCTTGAGAGAATGAGTAGTTTGCTGAAATATAAGACATCTGAGCTGAGAGAAGTGAGGTAGTTTGTGTCTAGAATCATATTAAGACATCTAGAGGTCTTGAGAGAAGTGACGGTAGTTTGTGTCTAGAATCATATAAGACATCTAGAGGTCTTGAGAGAAGTGACGGTAGTTTGTGTCTAGAATCATTATTAGACATCTAGAGGTCTTGAGAGAAGTGACAGTAGTTTGTGTCTAGAATCATATAAGACATCTAGAGGTCTTGAGAGAAGTGACAGTAGTTTGTGTCTAGAATCATATAAGACATCTAGAGGTCTTGAGAGAAGTGACAGTAGTTTGTGTCTAGAATCATATAAGACATCTAGAGGTCTTGAGAGAAGTGACGTAGTTTGTGTCTAGAATCATATAAGACATCTAGAGGTCTGATAGAAGTGACATGTAATTTGTGGTCTAGAATCATTTATAAGACATCTAGAGGTCTTGAGAGAAGTGACAGTAGTTTGTGTCTAGAATCATATATAGACATCTAGAGGTCTTGAGAGAAGTGACAGTAGTTTGTGTCTAGAATCATATAAGACATCTAGAGGTCTTGAGAGAAGTGACAGTAGTTTGTGTCTAGAATCATATAAGACATCTAGAGGTCTTGAGAGAAGTGACAGTAGTTTGTGTCTAGAATCATATAAGACATCTAGAGGTTCTTGAGAGAAGTGACAGTAGTTTGTGTCTAGAAATACATTAATAAGACTATTATGTAGGTCTTGAGTGAGAAGTGACAGTAGTTTGTGTCTAGAATCATATAAGACATCTAGAGGTCTTGAGAGAAGTGACAGTAGTTTGTGTCTAGAATCATATAAGACATCTAGAGGTCTTGAGAGAAGTGACGGTAGTTTGTGTCTAGAATCATATAGACATCTAGAGGTCTTGAGAGAAGTGACAGTAGTTTGTGTCTAGAATATATAAGATTCTAGAGTCTTGAGAGAAGTGACGTAGTTTGTGTCTAGAATCATTAAGACATAGAGGTCTTGAGAGAAGTGACGGTAGTTTGTGTCTAGAATCATATAAGACATCTAGAGGTCTTGAGAGAAGTGACGTAGTTTGTGTCTAGAATCATATTAAGACATCTAGAGGTCTTGAGAGAAGTGACGGTAGTTTGTGTCTAGAATCATATAGACATCTAGAGGTCTTGAGAGAAGTGACAGTAGTTTGTGTCTAGAATCATATAAGACATCTAGAGGTCTTGAGAGAAGTGACGTAGTTTGTGTCTAGAATCATATAAGACATCTAGAGGTCTTGAGAGAAGTGACGTAGTTTGTGTCTAGAATCATATAAGACATCTAGAGGTCTTGAGAGAAGTGACAGTAGTTTGTGTCTAGAATCATATAAGATCAGATCTGAGAGAGTCGTTTGTGTAGAATATATAGTTAGACTAGTAGAGTAGTAGTTGTGTCTAGAATCATATAAGACATCTAGAGGTCTTGAGAGAAGTGACAGTAGTTTGTGTCTAGAATCATATAAGACATCTAGAGGTCTTGAGAGAAGTGACAGTAGTTTGTGTTAGAATCATTTAGACATCTAGAAGGTCTTGAGAGAAGTGACAGTAGTTTGTGTCTAGAATCATATAAGACATCTAGAGGTCTTGAGAGAAGTGACGTAGTTTGTGTCTAGAATCATTTAGACATCTAGAGGTCTTGAGAGAAGTGACAGTAGTTTGTGTCTAGAATCATATAAGACATCTAGAGGTCTTGAGAGAAGTGACGGTAGTTTTGAGGTCTAGAATCATATATAAGACATCTAGAGGTCTTGAGAGAAGTGACAGTAGTTTGTGTCTAGAATCATATAAGACATCTAGAGTTCTTGAGAGAAGTGACGGTAGTTTGTGTCTAGAATCATATAAGACATCTAGAGGTCTTGAGAGAAGTGACAGTAGTTTGTGTCTAGAATCATATAAGACATCTAGAGGTCTTGAGAGAAGTGACGGTAGTTTGTGTCTAGAATCATATAAGAATCAGTCTGTAGAGGTCTTGTTTGGAGAATAGATGAGTTGAAGGTGAGTGTTTGTGTCTAGAATCATATAAGACATCTAGAGGTCTTGAGAGAAGTGACGGTAGTTTGTGTCTAGAATCATATAAGACATCTAGAGGTCTTGAGAGAAGTGACGGTAGTTTGTGTCTAGAATCATATAAGACATCTAGAGGTCTTGAGAGAAGTGACGGTAGTTTGTGTCTAGAATCATTTAGACATCTAGAGGTCTTGAGAGAAGTGACAGTAGTTTGTGTCTAGAATCATATAAGACATCTAGAGTTCTTGAGAGAAGTGACAGTAGTTTGTGTCTAGAATCATATAAGACATCTAGAGGTCTTGAGAGAAGTGACAGTAGTTTGTGTCTAGAATCATATAAGACATCTAGAGGTCTTGAGAGAAGTGACGGTAGTTTGTGTCTAGAATCATATAAGACATCTAGAGGTCTAGATAGAAGTGACAGTAGTTTGTGTCTAGAATCATTTTAGACATCTAGAGGTCTTGAGAGAAGTGACAGTAGTTTGTGTCTAGAATCATATAAGACATCTAGAGGTCTTGAGAGAAGTGACGGTAGTTTGTGTCTAGAATCATATAAGACATCTAGAGGTCTTGAGAGAAGTGACGGTAGTTTGTGTCTAGAATCATTTTAGACATCTAGAGGTCTTGAGAGAAGTGACAGTAGTTTGTGTCTAGAATCATATAAGACATCTAGAGTTCTTGAGAGAAGTGACAGTAGTTTGTGTCTAGAATCATATAAGACATCTAGAGTCTTGAGAGAAGTGACGGTAGTTTGTGTCTAGAATCATATAAGACATCTAGAGTATTTGAGAGAAGTGACAGTAGTTTGTGTCTAGAATCATATAAGACATCTAGAGGTCTTGAGAGAAGTGACGGTAGTTTGTGTCTAGAATCATTTTAGACATCTAGAGTTCTTGAGAGAAGTGACAGTAGTTTGTGTCTAGAATCATATAAGACATCTAGAGGTCTTGAGAGAAGTGACGGTAGTTTGTGTCTAGAATCATATAAGACATCTAGAGGTCTTGAGAGAAGTGACAGTAGTTTGTGTCTAGAATCATATAAGACATCTAGAGGTCTTGAGAGAAGTGACAGTAGTTGTGTCTAGAATCATATAAGACATCTAGAGGTCTTGAGAGAAGTGACGGTAGTTTGTGTCTAGAATCATATAAGACATCTAGAGGTCTTGAGAGAAGTGACGGTAGTTTGTGTCTAGAATCATATAAGACATCTAGAGGTCTTGAGAGAAGTGACGGTAGTTTGTGTCTAGAATCATATAAGACATCTAGAGGTCTTGAGAGAAGTGACGGTAGTTTGTGTCTAGAATCATTTTAGACATCTAGAGGTCTTGAGAGAAGTGACAGTAGTTTGTGTCTAGAATCATATAAGACATCTAGAGTTCTTGAGAGAAGTGACAGTAGTTTGTGTCTAGAATCATATAAGACATCTAGAGGTCTTGAGAGAAGTGACGGTAGTTTGTGTCTAGAATCATATAAGACATCTAGAGGTTTGAGAGAAGTGACAGTAGTTTGTGTCTAGAATCATTTAGACATCTAGAGGTCTTGAGAGAAGTGACAGTAGTTTGTGTCTAGAATCATATAAGACATCTAGAGGTCTAGATAGAAGTGACAGTAGTTTGTGTCTAGAATCATTTTAGACATCTAGAGGTCTTGAGAGAAGTGACAGTAGTTGTGTCTAGAATCATATAAGACATCTAGAGGTCTTGAGAGAAGTGACAGTAGTTTGTGTCTAGAATCATATAAGACATCTAGAGGTCTTGAGAGAAGTGACGGTAGTTTGTGTCTAGAATCATTTAGACATCTAGAGGTCTTGAGAGAAGTGACAGTAGTTTGTGTCTAGAATCATATAAGACATCTAGAGGTCTTGAGAGAAGTGACGGTAGTTTGTGTCTAGAATCATATAAGACATCTAGAGGTCTTGAGAGAAGTGACAGTAGTTTGTGTCTAGAATCATATAAGACATCTAGAGGTCTAGATAGAAGTGACAGTAGTTTGTGTCTAGAATCATTTTAGACATCTAGAGGTCTTGAGAGAAGTGACGGTAGTTTGTGTCTAGAATCATATAAGACATCTAGAGGTCTTGAGAGAAGTGACAGTAGTTTGTGTCTAGAATCATATAAGACATCTAGAGGTCTTGAGAGAAGTGACAGTAGTTTGTGTCTAGAATCATATAAGACATCTAGAGGTCTTGAGAGAAGTGACGGTTGTGTGTTTCTTTTTTGCCCTAGCTGCATTGAACAGAATATATTTCTTTTCTATCATAAAATAGAGATATTTACTAAAAACTATTAAGATTTGTAAAACTAATTAATAAATATTGTTTTAGATATACTCATACAAATAGCATTAATTAAACAATATACACTGTTACAGAAACATTGAGTAAAGGGGAACATTATTTACAATGAAAAGCTATTTTATATCTTAAATTGTTGCGGATTAAGATAATAATGGGAAAGTTTCGTTCATGTAAGGAACCGTCAAGTCCTTTTCATGGAGAAATGAGAGCTTCCATTTTGTTTGTAACGTTAAATAATGATAAATACGAAATATACGATATAGATCATGAGAGTGGATTTGGATGTGTTTACTCCTTTTTGCCTTGAGTAAAACACCTTTAATTTGAGAATTAATTATTTAATCCCAAATATACCCGTGGGAAACTTGATGAAAACACTAGTTATAAAGTTCTAGCCTGATTGGTAAAATGGTTTATTATTTAGTCTGAGATACAAGCAGACAAAGAGAAAGAAAAACGACATAATGAAAACAACTTTTCCTGATTCAGGGGGTCATGAAACAGTAATATTTTCAAAATATCAGTATTTTTTGAAAATCACAATAATTCTCTCTCCGAGGAGTTGAGGTAAAATAAAATATCAAAGGTTTTTGAATGAGGAAACCATAAATGTTTGTAAGTAAAAGTGTGAATCAAGCTTAATTTGATGATGACGATGATAATACGCTAGTTTATAATTTCGCACAAACATTTCCTTTGGTATTTTAAAATGCATCTTATTTAGCATAAAATTCAAACATGTTATTTTCAAATCTCCGCTCGTATAACGCAGATACTTGACAAATCACTCACGCAAGTGAATGTGTGTATTTATAAAATATTGTCAACATGTGCCGCACATAATTAATTGGCTGCTAAACATTATGTGTGGAGACTTTTTTGCTCCTGTTTAAAAATCCAAGTAATATAATCTTGTTATTGGCAGGTAAAAGGTCACCGGGTACAGCCTTGTACAGTCAAACCACTTGATGTCGTTCTCTGTGTCCGAGACCCACCTTTGTCCTCTTGTAACTCACTAGGGCAGTGGTTCTCTAACTTTTTAGTCACGTGGACTCTCTAACCAGGGAACAGCTCATCCACGAACACCTTAATGTGGAATAAATTATTAAAAACTGAAAAACATAAATTTAATAACCATTTACTCTATTCAACACTGAGACGATTTCATTTTCCATTTTTTATAACACAAAGAGCAGAAAAGGCTTGCACGCACAAATATATTTTGTGTTTATTTATTTAGCACCGTGACTTACTACCCATTCGGATTATACGCTTAAGTACTAATTACACTAATCGGTTAGGAATTGGGAAGGATGAATATAGATAACGTTAACCCGCGTTTGCGTGGAAGGAGAGTGGAAAACAATTTAGGGAACACCACCCCATTTCACCTGACCGAGATTCGAACCTTGATCACCCCATCCTCAGTAGTCTGGCTGAACACAAAACTAGCAGTGAAGCTAACCACGCCACTTAGGCGGGTCTCGCACAACTAAGTTGTTGGAAAAGGCATCAAATTAGTATAGTATTTTTTCTGAAAGTTCTAATGGAAAAATTACATGAAAGTGAATATCCAAATTCTCCTATCAAGGGTGTGGGCACAAGGGGTGTGTCCAACCCCCTACTTTTTAGCCTCGATTTCTGCCCGGGCTTTTGTATGGGAAGACATCCCTATTGTGCTTAGTATAAACCAGCGTTTTAACCTTTCATGTACAATTTTATAAGATCTAGAGGTATGTTGGGGATTCTGTGGCGAGCCTCGGGGAGCTAAGTTACGTTTCTTACAGTTCATTGTATCAACGTTTTGGCATACACCTGCCAGTAAAATGTTGATACACTGAATATAATTATAAAAAATACTCCATGGTGTGAGCCCGCAAGCGCGCTAAGCCGACCGAGCGGCCGCCGCCGTTTATTTTGGAAGTGCTGGAAATCAACTAGTTTTAGGAAACACTAGGACATATTTTCCTGCCAGCCTCGAACTCTGTCCCATAGAACACGGAGCCGGCCTCGAACTCTGTCCCATAGACCACGGAGCCGGCCTCGAACTCTGTCCCATAGACCACGGAGCCGGCCTCGAACTCTGTCCCATAGACCACGGAGCCGGCCTCGAACTCTGTCCCATAGACCACGGAGCCGGCCTCGAACTCTGTCCCATAGACCACGGAGCCGGCCTCGAACTCTGTCCCATAGACCACGGAGCCGGCCTCGAACTCTGTCCCATAGACCACGGAGCCGGCCTCGAACTCTGTCCCATAGACCACGGAGCCGGCCTCGAACTCTGTCCCATAGACCACGGAGCCGGCCTCGAACTCTGTCCCATAGACCACGGAGCCGGCCTCGAACTCTGTCCCATAGACCACGGAGCCGGCCTCGAACTCTGTCCCATAGACCACGGAGCCGGCCTCGAACTCTGTCCCATAGACCACGGAGCCGGCCTCGAACTCTGTCCCATAGACCACGGAGCCAGCCTCGAACTCTGTCCCATAGACCACGGAGCCGGCCTCGAACTCTGTCCATAGACCACGGAGCCGGCCTCGAACTCTGTCCCATAGACCACGGAGCCGGCCTCGAACTCTGTCCCATAGACCACGGAGCCAGCCTTCCTAAACATAATTAAATACATTTTAATGACTGAGCAATTATTGTTATATTACAATTATTATAGTAGTTTTATGAATGTCACGATTTGAAGAAAGCTTTCTTATTTTATAAAAGCAGATGAAATTGCATATAAATGCCACAGAAATAAATGGACTTTGTAATGGTTGTATAATTTCTTACACCCAAGAAATTTTACTCTATAGGGTATAGAGTATAGATTGGCCCAAATGTTCCGAACGATTCTAAATACGTACAATTTTACTAACATCTTAAATGCACTTTGTATTAGCTATAATAACAATGTAAACAATTTAATTAATCACGAGTATTCACAAAGATCGTCGTTCTTCTCCTGAATGTGAGCAGATATAAAGAGAATAGTGTAACACTAGCAGTTTCCTTAGGAAAATGGTAAAGTCCATTCACGATAGGTCTTTACCTGGATGACAGTTAGAAAATCATATGTTTAGGTTTTGGGTTGCCAACACTTGTAAAAGATCACTGTTTTGTTATAGATGTAAAAGATTTTTAATTATCTGTTATATATTTCATTTAAATAATGTAAACTTAAGTTTTCTCATACAATTTCATTTTTTTAAATAATTTCTTTTTATCCAACTCGAAACAATATCTTAAACATAATTAAAAGTACTTATTCTTCGTTTTGAAACGTTACTGATTTTGTTTAATAAAGTGCACACATCAATACCTTTTAATACAAACATCGTATTTACTTGGAAAAGAGAAAATTGTTGTCATTTTTCTTACATACTATAAATGATTTTATGATTATTTTATCGTATTTTGAAATATTGAACTGAATAAAATATTTTCATCAACTGCGTGTCTGCATCATTGTAAAAAACTTTTTTACCGTTATGTTCAATTATATGGTTTAGATTCGTCAGTCGACATTTTGAAGCTATGTTCGTTAGAAGTTTTTGTGAAGGTGGTGTGAATATTATTTTAAGGGGAATAAAACTATAAATAAACTTTGTGTCCGACCCTAAATAAATATATAAATAATATTGGCCTAAATTACTGTGGTTAACTATCACATTAATATATTACCACCCGTTTTTATTACAGTAATCCAAAGTGATAGATGTCTGCTATTGGCATAGTGATATATTAGGGATTACTTCTAGTAACATTTCGAGCTGTCATCCAGGTAAACTTAGCTCGTGAATGAATTAGAGTGATGAATCGGATTCAATATTTACCAGTTTCGTTATCACTTCCGTATCTCTGCAACTATTTGAGATACTAAATAACTTATCATTGCAAAATTGTAGTACTATTAAACATAAACAACTTTTATATGAAATATATTTTTATAAAACCAAAAGTTTCTGAGATATTGGCAAATATATTAATACAATTTTGTGAGTTTTAGTTGCAAAGAGAAATTTATAAATGAGGAATTTAATAGGAATGCAATGGCATGAAGATGTGCAACACCCAATAAAATGTAGACAATTTTAACCGGAAGTTGAAATTTTAATACGAAGTTCTGACCCTTGTAGACCCAATATTGATCTTTTTTATCGGTCCAAACATACAAATGAGGACATTAATTCTTAGTAAATAAAATTATAAAATTTAAAACCGGGACTAAGTGAAAAGGGTTTTACATGAGTATAGTTATATTTATACTTTGGTTTGCTAGTGTTTATTATTTAATTTCACATATATTACGAGTTTCGGTTAAATGTCTCCATTTTTAAACAATAGAGCGAGAAAGTCCGTGCGGAGCTCCGTACCATTTATTTTTTATTAGAATGTTACTATCATTCATTCTCATTTAAATAAATAATATTGAGCATATTTCAAAAATTAAGAGGTTAAGTTGTTAAGTTCGTGTAAATATTATCCAAGATTTGTTACGTACATAATAAAATTATGTTAAAATATATTTTAGTATAAAATGATAAATTGATCTTGAATAATGTTTGGAAATTGCCATTTTAACTATTTAGGTATGGGTTTTGGTGTTCCTCTTTTTTTTTTTTTTAATAATGTCTTTTGATGTTAATTTTATTTAAATACTGAATTTTGATGATCATTTTTGCAAATAGTAACACAATACAAATACTTAATAAGCTATGTTTTTATTTTACCGCTTAGTTTGAGGATATGATATTTAAAAGTAATGTTTTGGCTACCCCCTCCATCTTTTCACATTATTACAAATACAGTAAGTTCAGTTATGTTTCCATGTTGATACTTAATTTTGAGGATATGATATTTTAAAGTAACACAATGTTTGGTGTACCACATCTATATCTTCACATTTTCTTTCTATCAGACACTTTCTCTCAGGGTCTCACACACTCAGTCTCTCCCCTCACACACACACACATTATAACACAATCTCTCTCATATAATATTCACTTATTCTCTCGCTCACTCTTTATCCCTCTCTCTCACACATACTTTCAACCATCACATACACTCTTTATCACACAATTTATTTCAGATTATCTTTATTATACTCTCTTTTAAGCTTTTTCTCAAACGCTCTCTTTTCTCAAATATTATCTCTCTCTTTAAAACGTTCTACCTCTTGAACTCTTTCTAACGAATTCTAACTTTCTCTCTCAAACACTCTCTTTAAAACTCCCTTTTTCTCAAACTGCTTCTATTTTAAGCTCTCTCAAAATAACTCTCACTTTCTCTCTATCTCAATTTCACTCTCCCTATCTCATTCTCACTATCTCAAACTCACTTTCCCTCAAGTTCACTCTCTTTCTCAAAATCACTCTCTCAACAGAACAGATTTTGACAATGACCTCTTATTTTAAAGGTTAGGGATCTAGGATGTCGGGAAAAATAGTAGTTTCCAACAAAAAGCTGAGAGAGAATTGTTAGTTTTTCATTCATACCATGGAAACCCTGATTTGTGCATGAGTGTATATATGTAGATAAACTATTTATCTATGTTGGTTACAGATAATACCAACTCAACTCTTACTTTAGTGGTATGGTGCAACAAGTAGAAAGATTACGGTAGTTATTTGTATATTTATAGAACAAATCGATATCAGGTTTTATAAACACATACATATTTATACTATTGATTTTAATACTTCCTCTTCTTTGTATTTAAAGGTTTACCTCTGCTCTTATGTATAGTTTGATAAACCCTTTACGGTAAGTTAAATTGTGAGAAAATTTAAGAACAGATTTGGACAAACGTCCACTTAATTTAAACGTTATGGGCCTGGGATGACGGCAAAAATATTGTCTTAAGAAAAAACATATTTTTCTAGCGAATTTTCCATGTTTTCATTCTGTGTACGCAAGGGACCATCTGTACAATCATGATTTGTGTACATCACCATGGAAACCATGATTTGTGTAGATCACCATGGAAACCATGATTTGTGTACATCACCATGGAAACCATGATTTGTGTACATCACCATGGAAACCATGATTTGTGTACATCACCATGGAAACCATGATTTGTGTACATCACCATGGAAACCATGACTTGTGTATAGTTGAATATGGATAGATAAAATATTTGTATTTGGTTAAAGTATTAACTAATTTTTACTTGAGTGTTTTAGTGCAAAAATAGATAGAGAGCTGAAAGTGGGGTCGTTTTAAAGTTCTCGTCGTGGTTTGAAGGGGGAAAACAAACTTTTTGATTCAAATTAGACACCAAACGATCTATGTAAATCTTGACAAGCAAACTTTTAGCTAGTAGGTCGAGTGAATGCTTTTCATAGATATATTTTTCCAATAAAACGCTTAGAATACATTTTAGTTCAACAATCTGCAGAAATCGCTATAATGATCCACTAGTATATATTTATTAGTGCTCCACTTCTTTTTATTGTCTAGTTAACCTGCTATTTTCACTAATGCATAAAGAATGTTGAAGGTATAATTTAGAGGTGTTGCATATTTGAAATTTAGAAAAGATTTTTTTTTTTGTAATGCCAAAATAGATGACAAATTATTAGAGCTATCTTAAATATAGATATATCAAAAGAGACAAACTTTAATCCGTATATAATAATTTTGGTATAACATACATTGATTTAATGAGCCAGTGTTTAAGGTGCATATACAATTAAATTTGAATTGAGACTTTTTTGGTAAAAAAAACACCTTTATTAAACGAGTTTATAAATTTAATATTAGTCTAAATATAATAATTCTTAATGTTTTTCTTGTAATAAATCAAATTAACTTTTTAATACTATTCTAAATAAGATTATGATAAATCTATTTATATGTTAATGTTTCTAAAGGTAGCTTAGTGTTCTTATTTACTCTAGATATTTATAGAGCTAGTGTAAGGTAATTTTTATTTTGTCTCATCTTACTGCTCATTCGAGATTTCTGTAACTTAAATTAAATTACCAAGGAATACGGAACCCGGTGGGTGAGATTCACTTTCTGTAAGTAGAAAAGTAAACCATGTGTAAGAAACCAAATCTACTGAGTAGGGATACAAAGTTAAGTAGGCTGGTCAAGATATTATTCTGTCAATATAGGTATATGTAGCTCAAAATTAATGACATTCCTTAGATTCTTCCATCAAATACACACACTTGAAACTATATGTCTATGGAAGCCTATTACCATTCCAGGTGTGTCTAAAATAAATACATAATGTATGTTTATCTACTACTTTTAACGTTAATTAAGTTAGCAATGGTTACAATTAACTAATTTGTCTATCTTAAAAGAGGCTATGTTCACTTTCTATGGATATTTTTTTCAAATTAATTTTGAACTAACACCTTGGCACATAAATTATTCCACCCAATCAATTTCTATACAATTCATTAATTAATATTTATAAACTATTTAAAAAATGTTACACTATATTACATCTTGAATGGTTGAATACAACTTCTATAAACATGTTATTTAAAAGATTTACTCAATATAGCTTGTAAAATATATAATATTTTTGAACAGAGAATCCCTTTAAGACAACCGGTTTGTCCAGAAAATGGCTCTGGTTGAATTGACTACTGACTGTGGCAAATATCCAAATAATTTAAACTTAATATTCCAGTGTGAAACGGGTAAGTTATATTGGCAAATGTTAGCAATGATGTAGATAGGGTTGACATATACTCAAGGCCGATTGGTCAAACAAGTTGGAACAGCCATTATAGAGAAATACATGTTACATATCAGCTGGTGTGGATACCCTTTCTTCACACGGGGAATTTAGGAAGAATTTATTAACTTCATGTAAAAGTAACCAAATCTGAAATTACGTTTAAATATTAATCATTAATCGATAGGCTGATAAAACACTTTACAAAAATAGAGATATAATTAGTATTATAAGCTGAAGTTTTGTTTGAAGGTTAAGTTATAACTTCTTTATTAAACACAATATTTGAACTCTGACCTGTTGGCGATAGTAAAAATATAAGAAGAGTCACACAACACTAATGGTTGTTAAAGAAGAATCACACAACACTAATGGTTGTTAAAGAAGAATCACACAACACTAATGGTTGTTAAAGAAGAGTCACACAACTCTAATGGTTGTTAAAGAAGAGTCACACAACACTAATGGTTGTTAAAGAAGAGTCACACAACACTAATGGTTGTTAAAGAAGAGTCACACAACACTAATGGTTGTTAAAGAAGAGTCACACAACACTAATGGTTGTTAAAGAAGAGTCACACAACACTAATGGTTGTTAAAGAAGAGTCACACAACACTAATGGTTGTTAAAAAAGAGCCACACAACACTAATGGTTGTTAAAGAAGAGTCACACAACACTAATGGTTGTTAAAGAAGAGTCACACAACACTAATGGTTGATAAAGAAGAGTCACACAACACTAATGGTTTAAAGAAGAGTCACACAACACTAATGGTTGTTAAAGAAGAGTCACACAACACTAATGGTTGTTAAAGAAGAGTCACACAACACTAATGGTTGTTAAAGAAGAGTCACACAACACTAATGGTTGTTAAAGCATTAAAAAGAAATAAAGCTACATTGCACTGTTACAGTTTACAGTTTACAGTTTACAGTTTACAGTTTAGAAGAAGAAAAAATCTTCATTGTTTAAATCTCTGACTTGATTCGATCCGCTATTATGGATATGCGATATTAAATATTTTTCCTTGGGCAAATCAATAAAACATTATTTTAAAACCTATCATCATGCCAATTTTCCAATGTCTAAGATATTTGGAGTGTTTGAATATTTTATGCGAACAGATATATTTCAAAACTATATCGAATTAGGATGTTCAACATGTAGCTAGGCTCTTTATATAATTTATTTCTGTACAATATCAAGATATCTATGATACCCCCAAACGAAATATGTCAATCAATAACATTTAAAAACATATTTTGAAATAAAACATTAAAAAGGCTATATATTTAATAAACAAACGAATGCAATTCATAGAAAACGCAATATTTGCCTAAAAGCGATCATAAAAATGTAGAAATAAATGATATGCATTTTTATTTATTTAGCATCGCGTCTTACTACCCATTCGGGTTCCACGCCTAAGTACTTATTATCGAATAGGAATTGGGAAGGCTTAATTTAGAGGAAGTGAACCCGCATATGCGTGGAGGAGAGTGGAAAGCCATTTAGGAAAAACCTTCCCCAGTTCGCCTGACCAAGATTAAAACCTTGATTTCCCCGTTCTCGGCGGTCTAGCACAACATTAAACTAGCGCGTTAGCCAACTACGCCACTAATGCAAATATAGACATACCTTGTTACAATAACATATTGGAAAAAAATATAACATTTTAACAAAGAGCATACTTGAAATAATAAGTTGTCATAGAAACCATTTTCTACCAGAGATAAAAGCTGTTTTTAACTTCTCTCGACCCCTCAAAGAGAAAAGTACCTTGTCTGGTACAACAACAAACACTCCGAACACAAGATTATACTGGGCACGGACAACTCGACTACGAGATCGAACGATATCCGTGTTCTGGACTCAACCCAGCGGACATCGCCTCCAGAGCAGAGCTAAGAGAGACCATTGCAGAATAGGACACCATTGAAAATATATTTGAATGTATGTAAGATTTGAATAAAGAAACGGGCCGTTAGAAGCCCTGGTCTCCCTCTAAAGGACTCGCCCAAGAGCGGGAGTGAGACCCGGGCTTCTAACAGCCCATTTCTTTGAGGAGAATACAAAGATACAATCATAAGTACATTTTATACATTGATTTCATTAATCTTCTTTATTCTGATGAAGGCTGGCGGCTTAAGACCCAGGGTGAGTGGAGTCCCAGTCCCAGTATATCACTTGGTGTTGGCCGTCCCAGTATATCACTTGGTGTTGGCCGGTCCCAGTATATCACTGGGGGATGGATGGCAACCAATGCAACGTCCCCCGCTCCCTGTATTGCCTCGGCCCAAGACTTGGTGACTGCGATGAACAGCATATTAGTCCTGTGGAGGAGTTTCTGCTGGACGTTCTTGGGTAGTCTCGGGTAGTCCACCATCATACTGACCAGGAACTTCAGTTGATGTGAGTCTCGTACAGGTTGAAGATCTAGGAGCTTCGCTTTGGCCCCTAGCGCTAATCGTAGGGCTTACTCCTCGGAAGCGGCAAGTGTCAGAGTGCCTGTATTCTCTAGCGAGGCCCAGGTGGTGTCCCGGGACGCGAGACTCGATGTCAGCGGGTGTGCCACCGTAGAAGGAGGTGCTGCCCAACACCACATTCAACACTAACAGTAGTGCGGCGGGCACCAATTACTTTTTCAAGGTAAATTTATAGCCTAACATAATTTATAATGCAAATAACATACACACAAAACAACATGTTGTTAAAAAAAAAATTGTGAGTTTAAAATTCAATTATCTTTTTTAATTCGCATATAAAATAACGCAAATGGTACTCACCCAAAGTTAGTCTAATACCATTTTAAACAACTGAAACAGTTTTTAACCAACCAAAAGTCACTGTCAATAAATAAATCAAAAAACTGCTTTATTTACGGTTTTAACAAGACCAAAATAAATACACAAGAAAATAATTTAACTACTCACCACCATTTTGGTGCCTAGGTACATTTTTTAAATGTCTGTGTTTATTCAGGCAACAAAGCTGGGTAGACCCATGTCAAGATAATTTACAAAGGAAATAGAAAGTATTAGCATGGCATTAGTGATTATAATGATAGTTCCGAGTAAAAGTACACTTTGTAAATGTGCCAGCAAAGAAAGAGGAATGAGAGGGAGGGATTGGAAGGGGGGGGGGGGGATTTCAATCACCAACTTCTTGAGAACAGCATACCTGCAGATAGGCACAAACTTGATTTGTTCGGAAAATTGACAGATTATAATTATTATTCAAGAACTTTCTAGCCGTGGTCAAAAAGTGGCGGGAGGCGTAAAAGGCTCGATGGGCTGCTAGGCACCCACGGGCATAGTGTTGGGGACCCCTGCCTTAAACATTTCTTACGACATCAGCTTCTATAGCTCATACCCCATAATGACCCCAGACAATAGTTTATGTTTTTAAACAATATAGCTATGACAGATACCTTTTTTAACCGTAATCTAAAGCGTATTAGTGAGGTTTCTTGATTGTCTAACAGATGGAAGCACAAACTAAAGTTGAGCTAAAATTGGACTTTCCCTCTGTACTATTCTACTGTGATTGTCAAGAGAGAAAAAAATTGAACACAATAGTTGGATAAATGTCGACGTTTCATGACCCATTGAAACAAAAAAAGTTGTTGTTTTTGCCCTGCTATTTGTCTGTATCTCTGACTCGAGCCCAAACCATTTTACTGATCGGGCTAAAACTTGGTATCTAGGGTTTTCCCCGAGGGGTTTTTGGAATCAAATATCCAACGCACCTACAATTAACAGTAGTCTTCTGAAGGTCAGAATATATATATATATATATATATATATATATATATATATATATATATATATATATATATATACATATATATACATTATATATATATTATATATATATATATATATATATATATTATATACACACTCAATCTACTCTATAGATTGGGCTTAAATTATGTCTCTAGGCATTGTTTGACTTTACAAATAAAATTACAATTAGTTTTGTTTTCACATGAAAATAAATTTGCAGGTACCTTACATGGGCATACATTTCTAATTTTGATCACAACTTCGCAACTATTTAATATACCAAATAACTTACTATTGTAAAGTTGTAGTAATATTCAGAAAGAAAGAAATTAGACTAGTTTGGAATTTATTTTTATAAAATCAATAGCTCAGATCTATTAGCAAAAATATTTTGGAGTGCTTTGAAATATGTAATTGGTTTGTTATGCTCTTTGTTTGACAAGGATCTTTCCTAATATTTCATTGTATATTATTTAATTTATGCTCTTTATTGGAGTGTTTCTGCAACAATGTATATTATTTAGTTTAACAAATCTAACTAGTTTTTGGTAATAATCTCTATTCTAAGATTAAATTGATAGAAAATCTGAGTGGTGCGCCGTATCTTTATTTCTAATTTGTGACATTTTGAGCTCCCTTTTTCTTGGATTCAATTTTCACATTAAAATTTCTCAACATTTTATGATTATTTGGGGTGGTCTTTATACATGATTGCAAATATTCCTATTATCTACTAAACATAAAATTATTTATTTCTATTATCAGTAGGGGTTAAAATGACAGTTATGGACCACTTTCTCCCATAAGGTTAACATTGATCCTCCACATTGCAAAGTTGGGTCACTTTCTCCCACATTGTTTCTCTTAGTTGGGGAGGTATGCCAATTTCTCCCATAAGAATAGCATTGATCTGCGAAGGATAGGGAAATAAAATTTTGGGTTGTTGACATGAATTCTATCAAGGCTTATCTTGGGCTCTCCATACTATTGAGGAGGGTAACTTTCTCCAATAAGGATAATATTAAGTCTTCTCAAAGTGAGCCAGTGGTGGATTGTGGAATATTATTTTGAGGGTTTTAGCACTTGATAATGTGAGAAGAGGAATTTTCTTTTAACGTCTACATATATTCCTAGACGCACACATAAGACTGTGGGACAATTCAATTTGTGTTTTAAGTACCAAGAAAAAAAGCGAAATGAAACTTAAAATAAGCTTACATATTCAAATACATATCAGGGTATGCTCCAGTTTTGATTATTTTATTACATATATTTATATTTTGTCAACGAGTTTTAGTGTGGTGAACATCCATATAGTAAATTTGTTTCCATACAAATACATTTCAATATCTGTTAAAAATGTATTTTATAATGAACAGTCAACCACGACTCTAGTGAACCAAAATTCTGAAACATCCAGGAATAATAATCAAGCTGACACTTTTTAGCTGTTTGAAAAGGCTTGGAGAATACATTTCGCTACTAGATTATTATTATATTGATAAAACGTAGAGCGACTGGAGGTGGACTCCACCCTCCGAGCTTCATTCCACAGCTGCAGCTAGTAAGGACAAACAGACAGCCACTTCACTCCACCCTGCGAGCTTCATTCCACAACTGCAGCTAGTAAGGACAAATAGACAGCCACTTCACTCCACCCTGCGAGCTTCATTCCACAGCTGCAGCTAGTAAGGACAAATAGACAGCCACTTCACTCCACCCTCCGAGCTTCATTCCACAGCTGCAGCTAGTAAGGACAAACAGACAGCCACTTCACTCCACCCTCCGAGCTTCATTCCACAGCTGCAGCTAGTAAGGACAAACAGACAGCCACTTCATTCCACTCTCCGAGCTTCATTCCACAGCTGCAGCTAGTAGGGACAAACAGACAGCCACTTCACTCCACCCTCCGAGCTTCATTCCACAGCTGCAGCTAGTAAGGACAAATAGACAGCCACTTCACTCCACCATCCGAGCTTCATTCCACAACTGCAGCAAGTAAGGACAAATAGACAGCCACTTCATTCCACCGCTGCAGCTAGTAAGGACAAACAGACAGCCACTTCACTCCACCATCCGAGCTTCATTCCACAACTGCAGCTAGTAAGGACAAACAGACAACCACTTCATTCCATCCTCTGAGCTTCATTCCACAGCTGCAGCTAGTAAGGACAAACAGACAGCCACTTCACTCCACCCTCCGAGGTTCATTCCACAGCTGCAGCTAGTAAGGACAAACAGAAAGCCACTTCACTCCACCCTCCGAGCTTCACTCCACAGCTGCAACTAGTAAGGACAAACAGGCTTCTGCACTGTACGCTATAGCTATTTCTGTCAAAATACGGAGGCGTATATCAATGAACACCAAGGAAACAGCTTCAGGAACACTGGTTTAACTATTGGATGTGTGATATTTGAGGGAAAGGAGAATGTCATCTAAGGAACTATTACAATTCATCAATGGCGATTGTTTTGAAATAAAAACCTCATTATTATGGAATATTAGGTTATAGAGAACTAGATCTCATTTGATAGAAGATGGTACTAGCACGGTCACATAAGAGGGTTAAGATGAATAAGATGAGAGTCAAGAAAGTGCAATGGCAACTACACGGGTATTGGACAATTTAGACAATTTTCAAAGCTTTTTTTTTGTTTGTGAGTATAATGTAGAGTATGGAAAAGTCACATACTCTAGAGACGGATACAAAAAAAGGATTAACTAAAACGTTATATAGCATGCCAATTCATACAACCAACTACTTAAATGTTAGTTAAAATATTTCAACAACATTTATTTTGTTTATAAACTTTTTTTTTGTTTGTCACTAAGCACTACCCTTCTCACTTAAGGTTAAGGGAAATAATATCTAGTTTTTAATTAACTTTAGGAATTATATACTAAACTAGTGGACCCGACAGACGTTGTCCTGCCCGAACGTTGGCTTTTCTTTTGGGTAACATAATTGATTTAGATAATAAAACAAACACTATGTGATCATCACAATTACAAATTCACAATAAGCTACAATTAGTGAGTTACAAAACTATTAAAAATTCAGGGTTTGTCAAGACAACATACAAAATAAAACATCTTTTCTTTCCTCAAAATCAACTATATTGAGACAATAGTACATTACAAATACTTTGTTTCACAGTAATGGCAATGCTTTCCCATTCCGTCTGTGTTTCTGAAACTAATAAATTTTACTTAGAATAGGAACTGCTAGACACTTATACATACATGGTATCCATTATTAAAAATAATAATATATGGAATAGTGATCCCTAAAATTTTTGGAATCTCGCCCACAACTCCACAAATATTAGCTGTATCGAAAAAAATTGCGAAGCTTGCTTACAAATTTGTATGCCAGGTACAGCTAATTTTATTTTATTGACGTAACCTTAAATATGACAAATGTCAAATTACTTTTTAATTGTTTCTATTTTTATAGTTCAAAACATATACTGTCTTGGGCCAAGAACCTTTACGGGCTTAAGCAGAACAACTTACCTATATACGTACCATCTAAATAGTATGTACATGTAGTACGAAATACATATATTTCGATTATACGTACAGTCAGCTGCATAGAAAACTCACCCCCTCTTATACCTAAGCTTGTAATGTTATAAAAAACGGTTAACCAAAATCAATAAAGTTTGTTTTGATTTTATCTTAATGCGAGTTGATGACCAATGCTTTTCGTCAATCCCTGAGGTGTATAAATGAACAAACTTGATGGTTGCCAACGCTAGAACACGCAACATATAATTGACCATGTGAGAAGCACTAATTTTCTAGAGCCAACCCACAAATGGACATTGTTTGGCCTTATGACTTATTAATAGTCATTGCGAATGCCAAGCCAATTGGAAATTGCAAGCGTCTGAATGGAATGGGCGAGTCTGAAGGGATCATTGGGATCCATGGCAGGAGAACTACCTCACCTTGAAACTTGCCGTTCAAAATGGTAACTTCAAGAACATTAGCCATACAATTTTTTTTATTAAAAATCGCGTGCCATTGCATAGATTATGTGAATTTAAATTCCGAAGCAAAATGATTGGTGAACCAATTTTTAATCGCAAACTCTGTGGTGGCATTCCTGGTAAATCCAGTGAATTCAAAAATTCAAAAAGATAATTGACTGCTTCGTCAGGATCGACAACAGACAACAGTGTAAATCGATTTAAACGACATCTCATTGCCAGGCAATAACTGTTGTATTTTGAAATTAATAGCGCCAACATCGATATTTTTACGGCTAAAATAGCTCGTTCATGTAGCCACGCATGATTAATGTAATTAGCGTGCAAATCTGGGAATATGCTTTCAATCAAATCATCTTTCATGGCTACCATGTTGCAAAAATTGTCTGACAATTTTATGCATGGTGTATTTCCATGCAATAGAATTTTTACATTGCCGATTTTAAGCAATTGTTCTGAGAATGACAGTGCCAATGGATCGTTTTGCAGTTGAACACGTATATTTATGTTAAGGTGTAATTTATTGACATTTCGCCATAGGTATGATTGTTTCAAACATGCGTTAACTTCGTCCGCATATGTAGCGCGTGGAATGACCGGCAATGTCTGTCTAAAATCACCGGACAGCAGTAGTAGAGCGCTACTGAAAAGTCTGGTATTATCATTGAGATATTTCATCGTTCTATCGAGAGCTTAAAGTGTATGCTTGTGGGCCATAGTGCATTCATCCCAGATAATAATTTTGCATTTTTGGAAAACTTTTGCCATGCCGGAATGCTTCTTTATGTTGCACATTGCGTTTGGATTTGTGTGAACGTTCAATGGCAGCTTGAGTGCTGAGTGTGCAGTCCATCCACCATCAAGCAAAGTCGCTGGAATGCCTGATGAAGCAATTGGCACCGCAATATGATTTTGTGATCGAATGCGTGCTAGTATCAGTGATATGAGGAATATTTTGCCAGTCCCCCTGGTGCGTCCAAAAAAAGAATCCACCTTGTAGCGCTGCAATTGACAAATTAATTCGATCGTATATGTTCTTTTGTTCAGCAGTGAGCAGTTGCTCATTATTTGCAACGAGAGGAGTCAAAGAGGCTGCATCGAAATGTTATTCGCGCAGAATATCGCTGTTAATGATGTATGTTGCTGGGCGGTTAGGCAATGGCATACCGAAATGAATAAGTGGCATATTAGAAATGAGAATGCAAATATCCTCAATCTTTATTAATGACTCATTATATATATTTCCGGAGAAAAATCCATATTGGGATCTTGATCAGCGGTCCAAATGCGATGCAGAATGTCGTCGCTCATAGTCTCTATATATTTATCCCAGAGAACAGAAGCTTGCGACAGAAAACATGTCAATAATATTGCGAATAATTGGCAAATTTGATTAGGAGAGGAGCTCAGTACTGCATCTGCAAGTGTAAGATCCCAATGGTTGTTATCTTCCATCAAATGCAATTCGCGACACGCATCGTGGTACGTGTCGTACAAAATACCATTGACTTTTCTCAAGTATTGGAAGGACGTAGGTCCAGGAACGTTAACCAACAACAAATGCAAGAAGAAGCATTCGCGTTGCTTTGGATGGACTGTGTATAATCGGCCTAATGTATTTCCCATAAATATTCCGTCGTATCTTTGGACTGAAAGGCCTCGCTTTCGTGGGTCCCACTTTTTTGACTGTTGGTTCCACGTGAAAAATTGTGGCACATCAGTATACAATTAATGTCTTTGTGAATCGACCGAAAATATCTGGTTGGTTGCATAGTTCGAAAAACTAAGTTAGTGTGGTTTTGGGGCAGTTAATGCTCGTTGTAGAGCAGTTCTTCTGCGAAATAAACACGCTGTCCATTTTCAAGGTGCAGGGCCAAATGTATAACAGCAGGGTCTTTTTCGTGTATGGGAAAACTCAAAATGCGCCATACTCTTCATTGCTGCTAATGTATCGGCCCATTTGATAACGTGATATTTCATCGTTATCATTTACATTTTGAAACAGTAAATACCGCCATATCGCTGCCCTATGAACGTATTTACAAATGTATTTTATGGACTTCACCGAACTGCAGAACTCAAAGTTAATGTGAGCTTTGTAGATTTTGCACAGTAATGGCGAATACGGAACCAGCCAGCAATTGTCAATGTCAACCATTCCACCGTTTGACATGTGCAATTGATATGATTATCTACCATTATCTCTGTCTCTACGACAATACAATTGATAACTGTCGATATTAGTGACAATATCGTTTATACATGCTTTTGAGAAACGTTTCGTACATTTTCCTTTGTCCATGCACGGCGCTGTAATGTTTAGATCACCGCATAGACCATGGATCATGTTAGCGGTAACAATGTCAAACAACTATTTATCGATATTCCTATTCGGAATTTCTGGTGAAATAATTTTATCAATTTATTTGACATACTTTGTCGACGAACCAAATCAAAATATGTGCATGTGGCAAACCTCGTTTTTGCCATTCAACAGAATATAGCCAGCAACGTGTGTCGCCGAATACAGAGTGATGTGTAATCAAGTTCATCAACGATTTTAATTTTTGTTTAGAGACACGTGCAGTGATATAATGGCGATGCATTGCTGTTTGACATGGCAATAACAAAATTTTAATTTCATCCCAGTTAGGATTTTACGTAAATGTAATGAACAAATCTGGTCGGCCGTACGCGCGCAAGAAAGTCATGGCTTCTTGAATGTATTCTTGCATATGATGCGGACTACTAATATATGATGATGGAATAATATATGTGGTACTGATGTCGGTGCTATTAGTGGTTCCATCAACGTTACCGACGTTACCGACAATAGCATACGTAAATGAATGTACTCCTCAGAACGCAGCTTTGCTTGATTATACTTGATGTACCGTAATCGCTCGCTTTCAATTTTCTCATACACATCAACGATGTATTGATGAAACAGCTGGCGGCATTGGAGAATGTTGTTTTCTTCATTGGCACGAATCATCAACCGATATGCGTAGAAGTTCATCACGCTCACTTTCTTGTTGGTTTCTGCACCTGCAAAGTAAAAATATAAATAAGATAAAAATATATTAATCTTACAGAAAAAGAAAAAGTAAATAATATGTAGATTGTACCTGTCACTGGATTTATTTGTTTGATGTTAAAATGATATCCATCTTCTCCTTCCCAAATTATCAACGATATTGCAAAGCGTAAGAACTGTCTTTAATTGTGTGAACCGTGTAATCTCTGTGTTGGATCCGTATATCTCGACGTTCATTTGCGTCGCCAACCATAACCACTGCAACTTCATTAACGGTTGGTGAATTGTATCTGCCCTCATGCTCTCCAAATGGTACTTTGTCTGCTTTGATGACGATCATGTAGTTGTCATTTTGCAGTCTGTTTGAAACGGTATAAAACAACTGAACCAACTGATTGTGATTTCGCAAAAACAGTTCCAAATTCGCCACAATTTCTCGCTCCTCTATCTGCTCGATGTGGTTGTACTCGCAGAGTGCGTTTATTTGTTGCTCCTCATCGCCCATGAAGTAGATTTGCAAGAATTTTGGATCGGCATCAGACATTGAGATTAAAGAACCTATTTGATGATATACTTGGCCCTGAATCTTAAACGTTGATTCAAAATTGCGACCATCCTCATTTTGAACGATTTTTGTTGCTCCAAATGATGTCATTTGGAAGCAAGAATTGAATTTCGAATTTTACGCAAAAACAATTTTGATTGAGGTGTGGCTTAAGCCAATATTGTTTTCAATGGTTCTGGAGGCGAATTCAATGGTGTAAGTACAACTTTTCCAGACGCGCAGTAGAAACCGGCCGATTCACCTTTGTATCTGAATGCAGGGCAGTGTTGGCATTCTTTGTCCATAGCGCCGATGACAATTTGTGAATGAGACGAATAGTCGATGTCCGACTCATATTCGAACGCAAGACGGAGAAATGATGCGCGTGTCAATGCGCGATGTACTTGCAGGCGCTGTTGTTCATGTGCTCTTTGTGCGTCAGTGGCTCGTTGACGCGCCTGTCTTTGTCTCAATGCATTAGCTCGAAGGCGTTCGTTGCGTTGCTGTTGACTTTCATTTTCACGTGTGTTTGCAACGTGGATTCTTAAATTTGAACTGTCCGCCAATTGATCTTCTGCCGTTAAATTTAACCGATAGGTGTGGACTATTTGTGAATTATGTGTACGTCGACCAATATTTCCGCCTCGTCCACTAAGACGTGGCATTGTTCTTTAATAAACACACAACACCAAAATATAAGCAACTTATATTTGAATTTAATGGATTAAATGTTGTTGTTTTTTCGATAAGACGTTTAACACTCCGTAAATTTTCATAAAATCATCGACACAAATAAGCACTAAAATAAAAATTTGCAGGGTAGATTGATTGTCATTGAATACGCATGTATATAATTTAAATTTATGGATGATCATGTAAGATATTCACTTCAACACAGCACCTAACACATTTTCCCAATGTATGTATTTGAGTACACTTGGTGAAAAATACACTCAATAGTCACGCGATTGTGATACATGGAATATCGAAACACATCGTACAGAAATTGAAATGTCAAAACAATGCCAAGCCACGACGCAAGAGACTTGCGCATGTATTAATGCGTACGTCAAATACCACAGAATTCGAAATCAATGCCACCTATGGTACACAAACATAACTATGAATTATTCTCAGAAGTTCAATTATTCACTATTCAGAAGGTTTTACCGATCAATTATTCATATTATATTCATTATTATAAATATTGGGTCGTGGTGATGGGGAGTGAAATTGTGAGGTTTCATGTTCTGATATGCAAACAATCTTTAAAAAAAATCCCCTCAAATAAATTCCCTAAAATAAATCCTAGAACCCGATTGCGCGCCACCTACCAGGATCAATTGTGAATCAAAACCATCCATGAACACACTCAAACACACACAAAAAATTTCATCAAAATCGGTCCAGCCCTTTAGCAGGAGTTCAGTGACATACACACATACAGAATAATTATATATATATTAAGATATATATATATATATATATATATATATATATGACCCGTAATGTTTAATTATAAGTGGATGACCATACATAGAAATAATGATGCTTTAAACCCCGTGGCAATTTGGTAGGGTAGGGGGGAGGGGGTGGGGAAGGGCGATATTCCAAAACAGAGAAACATAGAAATGTGATATTTTCATGTGTATTTAGTGAAACTCTAGGGTGTGTATCCCAGGCGATTTAAAAAATAATAATATAGTGAGCCTTAAACCACATAACTACTAGGTAGTGTGTAGTTAAATTCAATTAAATAATACATTTTAAATTTAACATAAGTTGCTAGTAAAATATTTAGGGTGTGCATCTTAGATAACTTATGTACAGTAGATCCATAGTGAGCCAAATGCATTAGACATCTCGACTACTGATTCGGGTAGCCAAAATCCAAGAATCATGAAATCAGAAACCTTGCGTGAACCAACGTCATTAGTTTTAGTTTCTGCTATCAGAATTATACTTATTGTGAGCCCTAAGTCTTAGCTTGTGTTATTGCTCATGTATGTGTGTGTGTGTGTGTGTGTGTGTGCGCCAAATGAAGGTTCATTTCAATCCTAAACCTTATATAAGTACTTAGGGAAACAGCGTAAGTGCACCTATGACGTTTATTTTATTTTTATATTTATTGTAAGTTTTACACCCTAGATTGTGTGATCTATTTTATGGGTGATAACAAAACCAAAAGACCTAGAAAAGTGAAACATTGCACATGAACTTTTTTACATCCATTACTGTCTCCATCTTATGAAAGTGAAATAAATGGAACGGAACTCCGCAAAGACTTTCTCACTCCGTTATTTAAAAATGGAGATATTTACTCAAAGCTCGTAATATATGTGAAATAAAACAATATAAACTAACAAACCCGAGAAAAAAATTGCGTTATACTTACGTAAAACATTTTTTGAATGCTGGCCTAAAAATCTATAATTATATATTTTTTTAAATCCTCATTTGTATATTGAGTCCATAAGGGTCAACACTTCATATTAAAATTTCAAATCAAATATTTTTCCACTACCGTCTTTCCAGGCCTGTAGCTCCATATGACATAATCTAGGACAGACACAACATCCAGTCTTCAGCCGTTAATTTATCCTTGTGAAAGGGTAAACCCATATTTTCATCAATGATACATTTGTGGCTATGCAAGGAAGCGAGCCCGGGACCCTTAGCTCAGTAGGCAGACATGCTATCAACTGAGATAAGGTGCACACGTACTAAAGGAGAAAAGTTTGGTGCAAAAATGGTATTTTTAGCGTATCTATACATCACGATCCAGAATATTTTAACTACGGGATCACCGGGTTCGACAATATTGACGTCTTTCATTAGGGTGTGGACCTTGGACTTATTTTTATTTATTTTTACAATAAAATCTTGATATATCCGACACTATGATCACCAATTATGGTATCAAAACAAACAACATTGAAAACTTAAAATTGATACTATACTACCTACTTAGACTAACCTTATTTTAGCTCTTACACATATGCCGAGATTGACGCTTTAAACAATGTGATAACTGGTGCTGGGAGCTCTGAAAACAAATAACTTAAACATCAGAAACTTGCTATGAACAATAATTTGGCGATAATAGCAATACTGATCTAAGGCATTTATTTTAGCACAAGCCTTATGCTGAGGGTGAAAAGGGAGAGTTTTTTTAAAACCAAACAATCTCGTCAAGATGATATTACACATGCTTACAAATGAAAAGTGCCGACGTAAAACTGCTTTTTATTTTAAATTTTACGAAATTAAAGATGTAAATTATGGGAACATTGGTTTGTGATGTTAAAAAGGTATCCAATATTGTTCAACAAAATATTCTCTGTTGAATATCGTTGTGATATTTTTTTCTTCCCGTACAACGCCATGCTGTTGAAACTTGTGTGTCTATGCATTTCTTTGTGCCAACATTTTCTCTGTAAACATCTATTATGTTTTTTTTGTTTACTATGAAATTAAAATGGTTACATTGCCTGGTTCCACTAATGTGTAGCTTATAAAATGAGGCTATGATGTAACCAATCAAATAACTTTTAGATTAGGCAGAATGTAAGTTCCGAATATGGCTAGTATCCGATCAACACAAAAAACCAATTAAAATGGACGAATACGTTTTCAAATACTTGTATTCTTATTTCGAGTAGCACTTTCGAATAAAACATTAACATTGTTTACTGGCATGATTGTCACAGATTAAATGGTTTTCCATGTTGGCTAGTATTTTGGTGTTCTACAGACCTAGCGTGTAATTTATTAGGTTGGTTAGCCTTGAGTATTTGTAGTACCTGTACTGTACATTGATAATTATTAAATGGCCTTCAAAACTAGTTATGTGGATTAAATTATACTTAAGGCTAGGTTATTTATTTTAAAAAGATGAAACGTGAAAATGAGTAGACTCGTACGATTTATTCATTTATATGACACTTATGTACAGTATGTTTTCTAGAAAATTGTAAACTAATTTGCGATATATGTTGAACACATTAAAATTTCTATATTTATTTTTATAACTAAATAAAAAATGTATGTTAATAATAATTATTAATTATAATATGCATTTAGGATAAATTCAATCGAAACCATTTTTATTTCGTTTGCATAAAACCTAACTAGTATTAAAACAATCTGGACTAAATAAGATGCATTCTTGAATAATTTAATTAATTTTCTTCATTGAAAGCTAGATATAGTTGCCATTTTTGGAAAAAATATAATGTAAAAACCTTCATTCAAAATGCACACATTTAATACAGTTAACGTGCTAGGATTTTAATTCATGTGGAGAAAAATATTGAATCCTTTTTAAATAGTTCTACAAGACATGTAGACTATAAAACATATCATTGTTAAATTTCTAGATATATTTATTTAGGTTAATCAACTTTCCACTAATACACTAGAATCTCTAAATGAAATATGACACGTATCTTAAAGAAATATTATATTATTATTATTTTTTGACACCCTCCCAAAAAATAAATGAAATAATGTGTTAATATTTTCGAGATACATTTTTTAATAAGCTAAACTTACGTACTTTATTATAATTACTAAATATCCAAGAGCCACATCATCATAGTTTCTCACCTACTTGCTTTGTATATGTTGCGGGTGGAAAGGGAAATAGGGTAACCTAACTTTACCCGGCTAAACTCCGCACTATACAAAGGGTATGGGTGAAGCTGAAATAAAATTAAAGTTTCTAACTTTCCCCGGGTAATATGCTATACATATATATTCGCTTGGATAAAAGTGAATTTTAATAATAAAATAGAATATAAAGAATGAAAATAGATCTTTTTTATCTATCTTATAAAAATTATAACATACGTTGATGATATTAATATAATAATGAAATGCGAAATATTAAGATTGGGTTTATGGTGGATTAATCTCTTCATATATGATTCAGTCACGATACTTGTTTGAACAGGATATATTTGAGTGACATTTAGGATTACGTAGAATACCGGAAGCCCTACATTTAAATTATTTGGCAGTACACCTCACTTTACAATAACATCTTTGCTAAGCTTGACATCCCAAAAATGACATTTTTTAACAAAGCTGATGATCTTTTTTCTAGTGATACTGTGCTTAAGTTGACTATGATTTTGTCGAAAACCGTAAATTGTTCTCAGAAAAGCATTCGGAAATTGTTCCATATTGGTTTCCTAGCTCAGTGTATGGCTCCTTTTGGTTTCCTCTAGCTCCTTCCTCATGGTTCCTCTCGGTGTTTGGCTCTTCCTGGTTTCTTTAGCTCCTTCCTCTTTGTTCCTCTCGGTGTTTAGCTCTTCCTGGTTTCTTTAGCTCCTTCCTCTTTGTTCCTCTCGGTGTTTGGCTCTTCCTGGTTTCTTTAGCTCCTTCCTCTTTGTTCCTCTCGGTGTTTAGCTCTTCTTGGTTTCTTTAGCTCCTTCCTCTTTGTTCCTCTCGGTGTTTGCTCTTTCCTGATTTCTTTAGTCCTTCCCCTTTGTTCCTCTCGGTGTTTGGCTCTTCCTGATTTCTTTAGCTCCTTCCTCTTGTTCCTCTCGGTGTTTAGCTCTTCTTGGTTTCTTTAGCTCCTTCCTCTTTGGTTCCTCTCGGTGTTTGGCTCTTCCTGATTTATTTAGCTCCTTCCTCTTTGTTCCTTTCGGTGTTTAGCTCTTCCTGATTTCTTTAGCTCCTTCCTCTTTGTTCCTCTCGTGTTTGGCTTTTCCTGATTTCTTTAGCTCCTTCCTCTTTGTTCCTCTCGGTGTTTGGCTCTTCCTGATTTCTTTAGCTCCTTCCCTTTGTTCCTCTCGGTGTTTGGCTCTTCCTGATTTCTTTAGCTCCTTCCTCTTTGTTCCTCTCGGTGTTTAGCTCTTCTTGGTTTCTTTAGCTCCTTCCTCTTTGTTCCTCTCGGTGTTTGGCTCTTCCTGATTTCTTTAGCTCCTTCCTCTTTGTTCCTTTCGGTGTTTAGCTCTTCCTGATTTCTTTAGCTCCTTCCTCTTTGTTCCTCTCGGTGTTTGGCTCTTCCTGATTTCTTTAGCTCCTTCCTCTTTGTTCCTCTCGGTGTTTGGCTCTTCCTGATTTCTTTAGCTCCTTCCTCTTTGTTCCTCTAGGTGTTTGGCTACACATGGTTATTTATAATTTTTTTCACTCAACCAGGTACTTCCTTTATTGGGCTCACTTATAACTTCATCTAAACCTTCTTCAGTGCTGAGACCATATTAGATATATTTGGGTAAGTACAACGAAGCACAACCGACTTTGATATCATGGCCAAACATAGCTTATAAAGGAGGAGGCTTTAATCCATCGTGATAAGCTCTGTTTTTCATGCACTGAACAAACCTTTGCCCTTCAGACCACTGGTTACAACTTCTACCATCCATCTACGTCACGAGACAAAATTATGTATTTGTATGATTCGCGGACCGTAGGAACTCACAATATTTCTCATCAATAATGTGGAAAATATTCTACTCAATTGAAGAAATGTATTCCTTAAAACTATTATAAAAACGCTCTCCAAACGCAACTTGTGTTTCACTCTTAGCAGCCATTGTTGACTGATCAGCTATGGTGAATAGCAACAATCTTACAAAACAAAGAAACAGATTTAACCAGAGGTATGGGGGTATTAACACTTTATCCAGCTAAATCCCAATGTTAATAGATTGATAATCTCATTAACTATGTATCCTAGTGCGTTTTTCACACGTAATCCTAGATTTATCTTCATTTCCAGTTCTTCCAGTAAGATATACACATGTGTTGTGTTCAATCGAGCCTAAGTAATCCTAGATGAATCAAATACCATAATAGTAGTAAACTACTACTTTATGCACTACTGACATGGGATATGGACAATCCTTGTGTTTGTCATCATTTTCACTATAAACCAGGAAGAGAAAGGAACATCAATAGTGTATACATTAATGATGGGCTAATTTACAAGCCAATGGCAAGTAAGATGTATCTCATTATGCATGTTTTCATAGGAGGAGGTCAAACGTTATTGGACGGGAAATAACTATTTGGTAGCTCTGTCTCTCTCACTTGAATAAGTGGTTGTATAGAAATAGATGTATGAGACATCACGCTAGAACAACTGGTCTTATAAGAACAAGTTGTAGCCAATGTCTGCTCTTATAAAGTTGGCTGTATCAGACATACAACTGACGAAACTGGTTCTATTTTACTAGATGTGGGTTACATACATGTACAATGAAAATATTAAATCAGCTATAGATGAAATTAATTAGCTTTCTTTTGAATCGTCACCATTGTTGATCACAATAGCTCTCACATTAATGCGATTGAAAGCAAAGTTGCTTCGAGGTTTTCCACTTGAATTGCGCGTAATTATCTCGGCTTCACTTTAATTGAATGCTTTCATGGAGTTAGATAAGTTTGCGCTAGTACTTTAAATATACCAGTGAATCTTTATAAAGTACACATGATACAAATGATAATTACGTACAAAATAAAGATAATAATCAATCCATTTATAATTAAATTAGTCAAACATACAAAAACATATTTTTTCTTATAGTGTCATTGCATATTTTGTTCAGAAACCAGAATGTTGTGAAAAAACTAAATGTGAATATTAAATATAAGCTAATTTGTTAGAGCTTCTATCGTATTCAAAGTGATATGATAAACAAAGTGTTTATCGAAGAAAGTGTAATGAAATAGAATTTTATTTGATAATCATTCTAATAAAAATTTACCACCTTTCATATATATTAAAATTAATGAATATTGCCAAAATATAAAACGCAAAGCATCCATATGTGTTAGGAGATCGTCTCACAGTTGGGTGACTAAAGATATTAATTTTTTTATTGTTGACAACTAAATTTCATCGCTAACAGTTAATTCCACCCCTATTGCAAACATTTGTGAAACATGATGACAGACATACTCTTTTTCTATTTTCTTCGATCCATCTCCTTCTTTCGCTTCTCGATAGATCATGATGCAACTTTAAAAAATACCATGGATGGTTCTGGAACAATTTTCTTCTAAATATATACATAAAAAGAAGGCTTCTATACACAATAGTCCCAGTGGTTTTATAATCTTACAGAGAAACGGTCCACGTCAAATTAATCTCTCTATTTTCAAAATTAAAAACGTTTCGAGTGAAATAAATAGTCATTGAGCTACCGTACTGGGTTAGATTTATAAATAAAATAAATAAAGAAGATTAAATTGATAGAAAACAAGTTCTGATATATAGAGAGTAAGAAGCCAGCCCTTACTAACATTAACACTCCGAGCACAACAAGACTCCAACCTCCGAGAGTCCATCTTCAACACCTCCACAGGAACAACATTATAAAGTGGAACTCAACAAGCAGAGGACTTATCATCATTACTATTATCATCACACATCACAAAATACACTACAAGTGGTTTCAACAACGAGGGAAGGTGACCGGGCGGTCTAGGGGCTAGGTGTCAGACTTCTGTGTTGGTGGTCCGGGGTTCAATCCTCAGTTCCAGCACAGATTTTATCTTATTGCCAAACCCTTCCTTCACCTCTGACAAGACGTGTATTAATCACAACTTGTGAATGTGAGGAATGCCAGGCCTCCACCGTGGTTCGGATTCCACGTTAAACTGTAGGTCCTCTACAACTCGTACAACTCGAACGGGTAGTAAGACATGGTGCTAATAATAATAACAAATGGGGCCTCACCAGCGAAACTTAATGTATCAAAAGCTAGTTTATTTTAGTAAATGTGTTAAAATAAACACAAATATAACACTATAATGAACCTTAGGCCACTTAGCACTAAATGCTTTCTCCTTCACTGTTGCTGTTGTTGAGCACTTAGCACTCAGTTGATGGTTTGGGAAACAAAAATAGACATTACATTTTATATAATATATATTTTATTTAGATAGATAGATCATTGCTGTACAAATATTTCCCCTAAGAGGTTTAAGAAAACTGAACATAAACTTTTTGAGGAGACTTACTTATCTACTTACTCTATGGATTTAGTGAATTATTGCGTTAAATCTTAAATGGTATCTCTTTTAACAAATAAAGCTCACAAAATTGTTTTGAAATATTTGCCAATATTTAAGAACTTTTTGGTTTTATAGAGATGGATAAGGAAATCTCCGCTTCTGTAAAGTACCCTAAAAGTAATTTTCATTGGAAAATTAAAATAGTGATTTTGTTTATAATCTTAATCAACGCCTAGATACGAGGTTTAATCAAAATCGTTTGAGTCGATTGTAACAAAATGTTTTTTTTTTTTAATTTTTGCCCCTACTAATCTTCTATTAATATTTAGGTTAAACATACACAAATATAGACGGCATTGCAAAGACCAATTTTAGGGTTCGTAGGTTCATGAAACGTTGACATCCATAAACATCTCTGGTTAGATATTTTTTTTACGGTCGCAATACTTGACCTTTAGTGTTCGAAAAGTTAAAAAAATGTATATTTGCGTTTAGCTTGAAAATTATTCGTTTATAAAAATATGTTTCAAATAAAATATTTGTAATAAAAATAGACCCACACATTTGTAAAGATAAGTAATTTCATGTCACAAATATTTCGAATATGTGATAAAAATGAGAGTTTACGCTTAAAGTAATTTTGCCGAAAAATTAGAGTATCCATTTTATTTATGATATTTATCAATGCTTATAAATTAAATTTAATACAACTTTTCATAGCCCCTTTTGAGAAAGCTGGGTTCAAATCAGGGTTGGGTGTACGGATGTTTTTTTTATTCCTTTATAGTTTTCTTATCTTCCATCTCACATATTGGGTGCATTTACTCTAAAATCTACATGGCTATAGCTCACTTCAGTAGTGTAAGTTATACGCGAATATTCCTAACGGGTGATAAGACGCGGTGAATATTAAAACAGTATTCCTTTGTCTCCAAGGCCAGAATATCTGTGAATGTGAATCTCCCTGTGCTCTAATTATAAAATAATGTGGTCTCAGCAATAATAGTCGAGGTTCTGGTTTTGTCAAGGTGGTGGGCCTGTGGGAATAGTGTGGGAGTGTACCAGGTCAACCTTGGCATTTGGCTACTGTTGGTCGCCATGTTTCCTATCCGTGGTCCGTCTTGATCGCTCGCTCGCATATCTTATGATAATGAATGATGTAACACGTCCATAGGCTCATTGATGTATTATTCCTCTTATTCCTACTTCAGTTATATATTAGAGAAGTCGTACCACCACGTGAGTCTACCAAAAGTTAAATTCTCTTTTCCATATGATACCTTTGGCCAGGGTGCTCTATATTTGGGGGACATGAGTATTCTGCAGCCTTATTACGATCCAGTTTCATACGAAAAACCTTTTGGAAAACACAAACCCTTTTTTTGCGGAAAAACTTGATGGCATTTATTATTGTATTAGTTTTTCTATAAGTATTTATATTATCTATAAGCAGTGTCAGTTGAAGGTCACATGAATTGATGTATGAAGACATAAGGTAGATCTAGTAACTCTTTTAGCTCTTAGATAATGCCCTTCATATGATAATTGAACTATACATTAATAGTACAAACTACATCAGTGGGTTGGACAACGAAACGTCAGTCTCATATTTATTTGATTTTCTGTTGATGGGCAGGTCAGACTTTGAAACTTAGCCTGGCGAACTATTTTCCCTTCACGCAAATTTGTTAGCCATTCTTATCATGCCTACCTTCCTCTTCTCTACCTAATTGATGTAATTAAAATGTTAATAGGCTGAACAGGTAGTAGGACGTGGTGGAAAAAGAACTAAAATATATTTTCTCTCGTGGCAGAATCAGGAGGTATTTCTGTATTACGTTTTATGTCCTTTAAACGTAATAGAGTCCTGTAGCAAAGTAGGCCTATTTTCACTTACCTGGATAGGGAACTCCTCAAGACAGTAAATTGAAAACATGTAGCGCAGTCGATTTAGGAACGAATTTAATCGAGATTCAATTTATGGCTTATTTTTGCCATAAAAAGAAATCTGCTGGGCACTATCAAAGCTCGACCTTTCTTGAGATTATTTTACTGGTTTGTTTGAAATTCGAAACTATTAAAAAAGTTGGTTAGCTTGAATTTCGAAAGGGTTCCACTAAAAAAAAATAGTTTTAGATCTTTGATGATATTTCGTAATAATATATAATATATATATATATATACACACACACACACATTCATTCAAGTTGACTGAATTATGGTTAAATAAGGGCAGTTTGGGACATGCGTACACCTAAAACTAAGTCCTAATATTATCCTTGACTTTATGAGACCTAGTAAAACAGATTTAATTAAAATGTGTAGTTTTATCTCAAATTTGTTGTAATAGAGAATATTAGAAAAAATGGATTAACAGCCAAGCTATTATATTTGTTAGTTACGGTTATAACTGTATCAAAATATTATTGAAGAATTACCCTGGGTAAGGGATGACGCGACGCCTGGATAGATCAGTGGTGAGAACATTGGCGTACTAACCCAAAGGTCCCGAGTTCAATTTCTGTTTCTAGGTATCATTTTTCAACTTAAAGAATACAACAATACATAGTTTAACCTTTATCTAGTAAAGTACTTTCTTATGGGTTGAATTATTAACTGGCGAGCTAATTACATTAAAGACATAGAGCTGAAATATATGGAAGTTAGAACAAATATACATAATTTCATGGGAAAGAATTGAATAAAAACCATGCTCAATACGCTCAGCTGAGGCTTGAACCCCAATCTCCCACCAACAGTTATCCACACTAGATGAACTAGATATTTAGATCGCGTACTAACCACAACACATAAAAAAATAATAAAAAAATTTACTGACTTTCAAATGGTCACCATTCTCCCTACTCCCCTTCCTAATGTGTGTTTTACTATTAAGTGGGTGTGGGAGGCTACCCAAGCTATGATTCTTAGTTTTAATGTATTTATATTAAATGTATTTGGTAAAATAAATATTGCCTCAATAAATACATATTTTCCACATATTGTCACGTCGACAGTTATCATTTTAAGAGGAGCTTTTTGATTTTAGAACAAAATGTCCTGTTAAAGTTCTACGTTTTCCATGACAAATAATCAACCACTGTTGCTATCACTTTGTGTGGAAAGTTAAACTAAACTTATCTGCTGCAGGAATATTTTAGTCGGTCAAAAGAGTTTGTTTTTAACTAACATTATCTCATGTTCCATCCACCAGTATTTAATAAACACAATATACAAGGCCAGCCCTCTGTTGTCTGTCTTAACGAGGAGATATTAGGGCCGTATAGTCTGGTCTACTGACAAAGAGGAGGTATTGGGTCCGTATAGTCTGGTCTACTGACAAAGAGGAGGCTCGAGTCAATTCTAAACGAGATGTACTAAGGTACTCCTACAGATACTCATTCATTAAAATTTGGGTGCATTTTATTAAATATTCTACCTTCATCATCTCTGCCCTTCTAATGAAAATATGAGAATAGTAGTAGCGTAGCGTGATTTGTGGCCATGGTAATCAAAGTTTTTTGAAGTTTTTCTTTGAATAGTACTCCTCCGTCAGTAGATCACTGCGTCGTCAGCTGTCAACAGAAATGTATGACCCTCTGAGACATGTGTAGGAACACCTATGTATGAGGGATCTAATTGGGGTCAAGTGAGTGATAAATTAACAACTGTATAGTTTTAACAAACTTTTCTTTACCTGGCAGCTATTGGAGGAAAAGTTTGGATAACCAAATTAAGGTTAACCAGACGTGTATTAATCACAACTTGTGAATGTGTGGAATGCCAGAACTCCACCGTGGTTTGGATCCCACGTTAAACTGTAGGTCCTCCATTTCACCTCACAATCACCCTACCACTACACATTAGTGTAAGTGCGTATAAACCAAACGGGTAGTAGAGACGCGGTGCTAACAATAATAACAATAATAATGTGTTGGAAGTAAAAAGTATTCAATTGACTAGCTTTGGAGTAGATTGAACTTCACATTCTGGTGGCGTGGTTCAACCACCCTCTCTTAGAGAATAATGGATGGACAATAGAGAGAAGACATAACGCAAGTACAATACTTGCGTGAAATGTTTCGTCAGTTTTGACAAACACGACACTAAACATTCTAGACGTATTGTTTTAAATTTGTTTTCTGACTCGACGGAATTAAACACTCACGATTTCCTCAACCTTTATCACGAATATCTTGTCTCGAACCTGACCAAGGAGTGAAGTCCACAATGGAATCATCTTGAAACTGCTTGTCAATTATTCCACCAAACAGAAGGTGGAAGAAATTCATTTAGTTGGAAAAAAGCTTCGGTAAAGACACTCTGGTTACAGAAAAATGCATATTATTTAAATAGATTTTGATGTTTTATATACCCGAAATATATATATTTTTTAATACTGAACTCCACACGAAATATCTCATTCCATTGTTTAAAAATTTGAGAAAAGAAAACTCATGATATATGTGAAACGAAATAATATACACTAACAAACCTGCGCAAAACTAAGTTATACTTACGTCAAACATTTTTGATCCCCAGTTCTAAACTATATAATTTTATTTTTAAAGAATTAAAGTCCTCATTTGTATATTTGGCCCAATTACAAATATTGGTATTAGTTCTCCAAGGGTCAACACTTCGTATTAAAATGTTGACTTCCGGTTAAGATTTTCAACATTTTATTAGAGGTTGCACATCTTATAGTTATCATATTTATATTAAATTCCTAATTTATAAGTTTATACCATTAAAAAAGCTAAATATTGAATATTGAGTCTCAAATTACAGAGATAGATAATTGCTGTACAAACACTTCCCCTAAGAGGTTAAAGATAAATCACATCAACATTTTCAGAGACTTAGTTATATACTTACTCTATAGAATCAGATAATTTTTGCGTTAAGACTTAAGTAGTGTCGTAGTACAGTTAAAGCTCACAAAATGGCATTGATATATTTGCCAATATCTCAGAAACTATTGGTTTTATTGGATATATTTAAAATAAAAGTGTTTTGTTTTTAATAATACTACAATCTTGCAAGCTAAGTTATTTAGAATCTTAATAGTTGCGGAAATAAAGAAATTTCCGCTTTTGTAATATACTCTGAAATTCAATTTTATAGGAAAATGAAAATAGGAATTTTGATTATAATCTTAATCAAAGTCTGGAAACGAATTTTTGTCAAAATCGTTAGAGCTCATTTGAGGAGTTGGATTTTTTTCTCTTTTAGATCTTTGCCAAACAACTCTTAATTTTAAGATTAAACAGACTCACAGACAGAAGGCATTTTAAAAATCCCTTTTTAGCTTTCGGGGGGTCATGAAACGTCGACATACATTAACATCTTGGTAAGATTTGTTTTTCTGTCGTAGCATTCGATCTTTAAATTTTCTAAAAGAAAAAAAATATTTATATTTTCGTTCAGCTTGAAATTGATTAATTTTATAATATGTCTAAAGAAAATTGGTATCTTACGATGACTTTCTTCCAAGCTAGCATCTTAAGTTGAGTTGAAAGGTATTGGGATTTAAATTTCAAGTTTAGGTAGTTTTTTCGACAAAATTTTTTTTACAAACTAAATCAATGTTGCTCAGTATCAATACTAAGTGATAGTTTTCAACATAGAATATTCTAAAATTTTATTGAATATTGTCTCTATTGTGGCAGTTTCTTAAAAGCCTTTTGATTTTCTTAAGAGCGATTTCACCGTTCTACAGAAAACGTCACGTGTTTCAAGCGTGTACAGCTTACAGTAAGCATGTATAGCTCACAGTAAGCGTGTATAACTTACAGTAAGGTGTATAACTTACAGTAAGCGTGTATACTCACATAATGTAATTAAGAACGTGTATAACTACAGAAGCGTGTACTACAGTAACTTATAACTTACAGTAGCGTGTATTCACATAATGTTACTTACAGTAAGCGTGTATAACTTACAGTAAGCGTGTATAACTCACAGTAAGCGTGTATACCGCGTTACTACAGTAAGCGTGTATAACTCACAGCGTGTAATTACGTCGTGTATAACTCACAGTAAGCTGTATAACTTACAGTAAGTGTATAACTACAGTAAGCTGTATAACTACAGTAAGCGTGTATAACTCACAGTAAGCGTGTATAACTCACATAAGGTAAATACAGTAGCGTGATAACTCACAGTAAGCGTGTATACTTACGTAAGCTATACTCACAGTAAGCGTGTATAACTTACAGTAAGTGTGTATAACTCACAGTAAGCGTGTATAACTCACAGTAAGCGTGTATAACTTACAGTAAGTGTATAATCCGTAACGTGTATAACTCACAGTAGCGTGTATAACTTACAGTAAGGTGTATAACTCACAGTAAGCGTGTATAACTACAGTAAGCATAAACATTAAGCGTGTTACATAACGTGTATACACAGTACGGAACTCACAGTAGGTGTATAACTCAAGTAAGCGTGTATAACTCACAGTAAGCGTGTATAACTCCATACAGTATAATACAGTAAGCGTGTATAACTTAAAGTAAGCCGTGGTAGAATAAATCTGTACCTCACACACTTCTCGGGCCTTTATTTGGAAATGGAGACTTTTACTTCAAGCTTGCAAGATGTGTTAGTGTTATACTGTTTCAGAATCCAAAGAGTATAATTAATGAAGTAAAATATACTGTTGCAGCAAATAAAACTCTGTTCATCATAGAGCATAGCGATCAATCTTCTGTGCCTCAACAGGTAGAAAGACACGATTCTAAAGAATGTTTATATCTTGATTTAAAAATATATATTTGTTAGAACCTCAGAAGCTATTGGTTTCATAAAGTAAAATTTCAAATCAAGATACTTCAAATTAAATAGACCTACAATTTTGCAATTATAAGTTATTTCATATCTTAAACAGTGGGAGGAATTATCAAAAGGGGAAATCTAAGTAAATCTAAATTACCTTTAAAGTAAACTTCTTGGGAAAATTAAATGAGAAAATTTATTAGTAATACTAAACAATGTCTTGATTCGAGTTTAATCAAAATTATCGAAACCAATTTTGATCAAATAGATTTTTACTATTTTTGATCTTAATAGAACTGCTCTTAATCTTAGGGTTGTATAGATAATTCCAATGATCCTATGAATAACGTTATAAAAACCCCAGATACGAAGTTTTAAAGCCCGATTGGTGAAATGGTTTAGGTTCTAATCCCGTTAACAAAACTGACTGACGACATTGAAAATATCAACTTTTGGGGTATAGAGGGTCATGAAATGTCGATATTCACCAAACTCTCTAGCTCTATTATTTTGATTATCAAAAAAATGTATCCACCCAAGAGGTGTGAGGAAGTAAAAAGGCAATTTGGTTCAACTAGTTTAAACTAAAATAGCATTATACTTTTTATATTTTTCATTTGAAAAGTATCCAAATTTATTTCCACAGAAATAAATATAGCTAAATGAAACATAAGAAACTATATAAAACTCAATTTTGTGTATTAATTTAATTATGATAAAATGGCCCTCCTATTAATTTAAAAAGATTTCACCCAAATAATTATGACCAATATTCAATAACTTTTGTGGTTACAATATGTATAAAATTATATAAAGAAATGGTACCGATTCATATTTATTTTTGTTAACATTTGTTGGGATAATCATTATCAAAGTACAAAAGTAAGTTCAAGATCTCGGCTGCCTCATCTTAAAATATTTGGGAATGGGGAATGCCAGGCCTCCACCGTGGTTCGGATTCCACGTTAAACTGTAGGTCGTTCATTTCATCTCACATTCACCCTACCATTACACATTAGCGTAAGTGCGTATAACCCGAATGGGTAGTAAGACGCGGTGCTAATAATATTAATAATAATAATAATATTTGGGAATGCCAGGCCTCCACCGTGGTTCGGATTCCACGTTAAGCTGTAGGTCCTTCATTTCATCTCACAATCACCCTACCATTACACATTAGCGTAAGTGCGTAGAACACGAACGGGTAGTAAGACGTGGTGCTAATAATAATAATAATATAATAATAATAATAATAATCTTAAAATATTATCGAGGATATTGCAGTACAACATATTTTAAACTTAATTAACAAAAGAGTATAATACATTTTGGAGGTCCTACATTGGGCTCTGAAGAACATATATAATAACTAATATGTTCAATACCATGCTTTAACGACTTACTTTAAGGAAATAATATCTTACAAGACAATAACTAGCATTAACTTGGGTTGAGGACATAAAATATACACGAATAAATCCGATATAGAAAACCACTTCAGTCCTAACATAACGAGATTCAGACCCTGACCTCTCTATCAGGGACAACCCATGCCTCACGAGCTTGACAGCTTAGACCGTAGGACCACCAAAGTGGTGAGCGCATCCATCCTTAGTGTATGCGGCTTGGCAACGTAACGACCTTTTAAAATGCAAATTCCAGCCCAAGCATAAAAAATTATATAACCCGTTTGAAGGAAACAATATCAAGTCATCCTCTGGATAAAGAGCTACTTGCTCCCCTCAAACCCACAGAGCCTTCGGTCAGCTTCTTGCGGCAGTGGCCATGAAAGGGGTTGGGGAGGTGTCCCACATCACTTGGAAGATGAGATGTTGCCTTGTTTCGTGATAATATCCGGGACACAGTAGGGGGTCTGGGCTGTTTGCTCCAGCGCGACCAGTTGTAACATCTCTGGAGAGATTGAAATTACGACCAAGGCTGAATGAAATCCACCATCTCACGAATCCTGATTTCAAACTCCAGTCATCATTTTACCTACGAGTCCAGAAACTGAATCAAATTTATGTCAAAAACTATTAAAAGAGGAGGAAAAACATAGTTAAAATATTATTTAGCCTTACATTCTTACTTTCCCTTGACCCCTCGTAGAGAGACGTATTGTGATAGTAAAAAATATATTTAAACTCAATATTTTAGTAAATGTCGACGTTTAATGGACCCGCTAAACCGAAAAAATGTTTTTTGGGTGGCCGTCTATCTGTGTGTGTCTCCGAATAGAGCCAAAAACATTTTACTGATCGGGCTAAGATTGGTATTTAGGGTATAAGCCCCCCACCCCCAAGGAATTTTTGGAAATATACATCTAACCTTAAAATGAAGGTTAGTTTACCAAAGGGAAAAAGTAGAAAAATTAATTTTCACAAAATCCGCTCTAACGATTTTGATTAAATTTTATATTCAAATAATGTTTAATATTACTAACGAAATGGAAATTTTTATTTTTCCATGATCATTACTTTGAGGAGACTAGTATACTTATGCAAAGATTACCAATTTTAATCATGTCTCCACAACTATTTAAGGTACAAAACAACATACGATTGTAAGTATTTAGTACTGTTAAAGATAAAACTCTTTTTTGTTTGAAATATATTTATAAAAATAAATATTTATTGTTGATCTATTAGCAGGATTCATGGGACAGATTTTGGGGATTCTAGGGTCCCACAGCCAGTAATAGCTCGTTTATCTAGATCCTATAGACACTAGTCCCATAGTATTAGCTCATTCAATTAGACCCTCTAGACACTAGTCCCATATAATAACTCATTCAATTAGACCCTCTAGACACTAGTCCCATATTAATAGCTCATTCAACTAGACCCTCTAGATACTAGTCCCATAATAATAGCTTGTTCAACTAGCTCCTCAAAGAAACTACTCATGCTAATAGTTAGAAATTGCTTTCAAGACAATTTTTAAGTATTTTACTTCAATGAATTAAAAACGTATCCACATTTTATACATTGATAGTTACGTGGGCTACGGTGTCAGCCTCATCTGATATGGTTTGATGGTATTGGGAGAATCCCGGTTAAAATACAACTTTCTGGCGTAGTCCTGGTGTTTGTTTCTATCTTGGTTTACAATTTTCCATCCACGCTAATGCAATCATATTTCCAATAAAATCTTTTTTTCTTCATTCCTATCAAACAGGTGTAGATTGACGATTAGGATCGACGACTAATAACTACTTACATTATGTCACTAGGAACTCAAAAGTTCATTGCCGCACCTACAGAAGTACGACATCTATCTCTTTCTTGAGCTAGTTCTATCCAGTCAACCTCATTACACCCTACATATTTAATGTATATTATAATGTTTTCTACCATCTATGTCCAGATCTCCCCATTAGGCTTGCCAGTGAGTACTCTGAACACAGTTATATATTTTTCGTTCACGCTGCATGCCCTGCCCACCGTAATATATGAGATATTATTATTCCAATAAGGTCTTATAATAAGTACAGGGTATGTAACACATTATTATGTAATCTCTTCCATTCCCTAGTAGACTCATCACTTTTTGGACCAAATAGCTTATATAAAAACTTTGATATGTTACTAATCTAAAATAATTACTTCTATTTTTCAATACTCTTTGTTTTTAATTTATCGCATTAAAACAAATTATTGTGATCGTGAAATTTGACTTCAAGAGAAGCCTTTAGTGAATATTCATGTTTTATGTGCCTCAAGACCATTAAAGTGGACTTTATAATTCTGTATGTCCCCAAGTTAATCTGTCTGACCCAGATTAGAAACGTTTTATTTATTTTGTTCTAATTTGATATTTAAGTGTTACATAGTTATAACTTAGGTTTTTGTTTCAAATGTTGACCTTGATCTTTAAATTAAGAGTTAAGATGAGATATTTTTGAAAATTACTATTACCGTTCTTTCTAAAACATACACCTGGTGAGTGTTTGATATGAATATAAAATATAGACTTGTATTTCGTAGGGAAATAATCAATTGTTAGTTTAAAGGTGATTTACATCCAACTGATTTGTTTTAAAATCTAGATATATTAATAATAACTTTAATGAATAATTATTAGAAATAATTTTCTGGTAATTATTTTTGTTGAAAAATAGGAGCATATTTTTACTTTTGAAAGTATTGCTATAATCTGAGGGTAGTTTAAAAAAAAATATTATTGAAATTTTGAAATAAAGAAAATAACAATAAATGTGTTTAAGATGTATTCATGAAGAGAGTTATTGTGATTAACAAGTTGATGTGAATATTCATAGCATTAATTTATCATTGTATATTTACCTATTTATTATTTTTTATTATTATTATTATTATTATTATTATTATTATTATTATTTATTTATATTAATTTTATTAGCAACCGCGTCTTACTAATCCGTTTTGGGTTATACGCACTTACGCTAATGTTTAAAGGTAGGGTAGATTGTGAGATGAAATGAAGGACCTACAGTTTAACGTGGATCCGAACCACGGAGGCCTGGCATGCCCACATTCACAAGATAACTTGTCAGAGGTGAAGGAAGGGTTTGTAATCAGATATATCTGTGCTGACAGCCGAGGATTGAACCCCGGTCGCCAGCATAGAAGTCTGACACCTTACCCCTAGACCACCAGCTCACCTTTACCTATTTAAAGATTTGTCTTTTCATTTCACTAATTTTTAGCAGGCTCTACTCAAACTCATCCAAAGCTTAATGAACAGTACTTGAAGTTTAGCCCTACATTGAATGCTTTAGTAAACAAATAATGTTATCTAATCCTGTAATTATGAGGTAACATATTGTAGAAAATATCATGATACGAGGGAACGTAAAAAAATAAAATAAAAATAGATATAGCCTTCTCAAAACATATTTGACAATGTTATCAATTAAATGGGCCTAACTACAATTTGACAATTTCATCAATTAAATGGAATTTATTACAATAAATAGTTTAAATCCTTGACTAAGCCGATTTAGAACGTATCGGAAAGGACCATATTGCAATCAGCAGGGTTATTCTGACCGCTCGGGAACATGACGGCTCGAGTGTCGTCAACCACGCTTCACGACGTGTTGTCGTGAAAAGTTATCGAAACAGTGATTCTGTCCGAACATCGTTTCCTGACGGGAAGACCATGGTTGCCATAGCAACAGGTATTTTATCCATAGTTCATTGCTTCTTGTTTACTTTTGGTTGTATTTGCAATTTCGAAGAAAGCTGACGACATGGTATTTATTAATGGTTAGTATTTATTTTTATATTAGTTATCACATAATTTTAAAGTCTTGATCTATCAATTTATTAGTTACTATTTCTTTAATTTAGTTACTATAAAAATGATATTAATTGCGGTGTTTTAATATTTTATGTACGTCTAATCTTGTGTATAATTTCAAGTTTGGTGTAATAGTATCATTATTTATAACTATACTGCGTATAACCCGAACGGGTAGTAAGACGCGGTGCTAATAATATAATATAAACTATACCTAGGCTTACAAACAGAATGCGATGCTTATTAAATGCATTACCGTACGTTTGTTTTATCTTTATTGGCGGAAAAGTTAATATTATTATACATTGTGTGCCAGTTTGATGGCCGGGAATAAAGAAACGTGAGTAGACCCAATATAATTATATTCAACAAATTTAAACCAGTCCTATTTGATTGTGCATAGTTTTATAATGTGTTGTTAATGAAGTACTAGTTTTCGAAACAAAAACTATCTTTAAAAGACCGCTAATCTCTATTAAGATGTTTTAACTTAAAAGTACACCTAAGCTACGAGTTCTTGTAAGACTAGTTAAGTTAGCTTATAATGTATTAATACCCTTTTTATTATAGACAAAAGTGGGCTGCATTACTACTACAAACAAATATGTTGAGTAGGTTGCTAAAATTGAATAATTATCCTAGGTTATTTGTCATATATACCGGTTCTTAGTTAATATTAGTTATATATAAATGGTAGTTTATCAATGTTTTACCAATAATAAAGTGCCACAAAACCAATACATTTTATTTTAGTAAGAGAATGCTAGTGGAGCTTAGGCCTACAAAACTGTGTGAAAGATTTTATTAAGTATTTACTAAAAGAAACAAAGATTATTGTTACTGTAAAATAATATAAGACTCGTCCAATTACTTATTTTGTTTATTTTAAGTTGTTTAACCTAATCTCATTAGGGCCAAATTAGTAGTTCTTTTTTAGGGGATGGCGTGCAGTAACAGATAGATATAGGACTCTGTTTTATATAGAAAATAGAAAATAATAAATAATTTAACATCATCATTCAATTCAAAAGGATACGGAAATCCAATGATGGTAAAATTATAATAATTATTAAAATATTTGTTATGCCTATGATTAAAACAATTGAATAAGAATTCTTAAACCAAGCACTAAATTCATGTTTTCTTTATGATTGAAAGGTTGTGTTTTGTTAGTTTGGGCTAGCTTAAAATGATAAAAAAAAGCCAATCCCTATTTTAATACTTTATTATTGGAGTATATTACCAATAAATTGGTATAACCTTTCTTGTATAGGTCTACATAAATAACAATTTCAAACAGCAGTTATCAAAGAAATAATATAGACGTGATAATGTAAAGGATCATATAAACCCAAAGCTGCACACAATATGTTCATCAATAGATACATTTCTGATATTTTAGATGCGTTAATGCGCTTGTCATGTTGAGCTCGACCGCCGAGGACGGGGAGATCGAGGTTCGAATCTCGGTCGGGTGAACTGGGGGGGGGTGGGGTTCCTAAATGATTTTCCACTCTCCCTCCATGCAAATGTGGGTTCACTTCCTCTAATTCAACCTTCCCAATTCCTAATCCATTTACGTAATTAGTACTTAAAAGCGTATAACCCGAACGGGTAGTAAGACTTGGTGCCAAATATTAATATTAGTTGCGTTAAGTGTGGCAAAATTAAAAAAAAATTTCTATACCCATAATTATAATTTTAGTATCACTTGATTTGCTGTTTGCTCGTGAGTAGAATTATTGTTTTAAATTATTTATTATTTTATAACAAAAAAAAAGTTTTGTATACATTGTATTTTGCGCATCATTCCTAATTTTTTCTATATCCTTGTTTGTGATTGATTAAAATCATTTAAATATCTTTGAAATCATTATTTTGATAAAGAATTAAAAAAAGTTGCTTTGATGAGATCAAACTGGTAGTAACAGCTTTCGCTGTTAGTTAAATTGTATCTTTGTGCTTGGTTATAAAAACGAAAAAAATATTAAGCCTACATAATTGGGTACATGGGCTAAATCATCAACATTGTCGGGTTTGTCATTGAAAGAGAGAGGGTTCAAATTATAACCAAGTGTAGTAGGATACTTTCATTCTCCCTTTATGTAAATGTAGACACATTTCTTCTCATGCTTACTTTCCTCATCCTAATGTAATCAGTGTAAATATCCAAATATCTTTGAGAGGTAATATGGCTTGGTGAATAAAATAATATTCAATACTTAAACACACATAAACATTTATAGATATTAAGAAAAATCCAGTCCACATTCTTATTAGATCTAGTGTAGAAACCCTCCAAATTTTAAGTACTCCAATATTCATTTAGCTCGGGTCACCACTATCTTAGTGCAAATATTAATACTTTAGGCTATGTTGTTTGTTATTTTTACAAATTGATTGTATTTTGTCGCAGTTTATGAATAGAGGTTTGAATTCTACACGAGCTTATAGAGTATTTTTTCCACCCTCTTTCCATGCTAATGCAAGTGAACTTCCTCTTAAATATCTTATTCATGCCTACCCTATTATAGTAAAATGCCATGTATCAAAGGATATTTGTTTTTATCATGCAGTTTTGTTTCAGATATTATTGAACTACCGCAGACAAGGAAGGACAAGTGAAGCTTTTTGATTGTAGTTTTGTTTTATTTTTATAAAATAAACTGTATGGGACATACTATTGTACATATATTTTATTATATATATATTCTTATACATATATGCTAGACACGAAATACAGTAACGATAATTGCATTTAAAAAAAGTAAAAAAGTTGTTTCAGCTAAAATTAACATTCATAGGGCCAACTATATTTATAAATAAATGAACATTCTCTGAAAACAATTCATTAAGAAACACAATAAGTAGAGCTTAAATAAAATATAAGATGGTTTCGTTTTTTTAACATGTATTCCCATTGTTGTTTTGCTTATGTTAACATTCTCGTAAAGATGTCAAGAACAGTGTTGCATGCTTTATGCTGCTTGTCTGCCACGTAAAGAAACATCAAAGGTTATGAGTGAACAAAATGTCAGGTTATATTTTTATACACACCTTACAAATGTAAGAAAAAAGATGTTTTCATTAGCATAGAAGGTAAAACTTGTTTAGTATTTATTATATAACAGTCATAAATTCTTCGAAATCAGTTAATCAGTTTCAAAGGTTTTGTTTCAAAAATGTTTGTTTTGTTCTAAAACTTTGATTTATTTATGTCTAAGAATATTTAGAATCTCATTTAATATAGCTGTTTTATTTAATTCAATAACTTAAACTAAAATATTTAGATGACTAGATAGATTGAAAGAAAAACCCCAAAAAACATTTCATTTTAAAACAATGGAACATTTGAACGCATATAAGATAAAGTATATTCATTATCTTTATATTATGCAATTGTTTAATGATGTTTGAGCTCCTGCATTTTGAGACATTTTTAACTAGCAGATCTTTTGAGAACATTTTAAAATATTCAACTTTTATCGATAGAAAAATCTATTTTCTTAATATAGGTGTTTCGGTGAAACATTTAATGAAGTTCAAAACAGACGTAGGTAAAATAAAATTAGTGTATTACATTTAGGGATGGTTTGAATCAGTTCAGCTCTTTATTTAAGAACTGGAAACAGTTTCTATTATCAGAAAATATTTCTTGGTTTTATGTATATATATATATATATATATATATATATATATATATATATATATATATATATATAAAACTCATTAAATTAATATTATTAACTTCCTAATAGCTTCCATATTTAATTAAAATATTTGTTGTACCTATTGCGTCTTTTATTATATACCAGAAAGACGAAAGAATTGATCACACATAGCCTTAGATTAGTTTGTATGATCAAGTGGAATATGTGACCAAGAACCAAGAACCGAAATAAAAGAACTGGCATTGAAATAGTCCACATTTTGGAACAGATCCAACATTAATAATTGTATTGCACAGTTATAATAATGCTAGCAACTGTTTTGTAAATAGACCCAACTTAATATCCAGAGCTACCTTTGTTGCTGGAGTATTCTGAGCTATTGTTGGCTGATTACTTTCTAATCAAATTTTAGGGATTAATATCTGGCCAGTTGACATACAATTAATATTAACTAACTGTCTTTATTAATGTTATTTTTTTAGACCCATTTGTATTATCTTGACTAACATATTTATCATCTTATGTAACATACTTTGGCGCTTCCTTTACCTTTGTATGGTTATTATCTTCTTCTTCTTATCTTATAAATAAAAATAATGGCTAAATTTGTTGCTAGCCGCAAAACTCAAGAACGGTTGGACCAATTCGGCTAATTTTTTTTCTTTAATATTCGTTGAAGTCAGAGGAAGGTTCTTATGAAGAGAAAAATTGGAAAATGCACTAAAAACGTAAAAACCACATTTTCAACTCGACTAGTTGAGACTCGTGTCTACTTGTAAGGGGACAGAAAGGTTTTGCGTGAATAAAACACGATACTACAAAAATATATTTATTTTAAGGTTTTACAGACATCATACATCATATTTATTATACACTTTTATACAGGAATGCCACATATATTCGTTCATACGTTATTCTACAGTGTTTCTCAGATGTGTTAGTAAAATTGTTTTTATTTCACAATCCAGCATGTAATAATCCAAACCGACGACCTGACGTGTATAGTAGGTAGCACTGATAAGATCCAGGTTTCTGATGTCCGTTTCAACCGTAGGCTGTTGGAGATCAATGAAATCCGCTGATTCTGTTAGCGTATTGCATACATCCATGACAAATGTGTCAATCAAATTGTTGCAATAGCGTGCGACGGGTGTCGACCACATATCCCGGTGGTCGATGGCAACGTCAATGAGGTCCCACACATCACGAATACGCGCCCAGCTAGGTGCTAGATAGGTGACTCACTTTAGTCCGGAGTCTTGTTTCTCGCTGATGAAGAACATACGGTCATCACACATGCATCTCAGGGAGATTTCATGAATAATCAGACTAATCTTCTGAGAAGACTGCGTGGTGCTGAAAATTTTTGATATGACTGAATGACTGGCCCAGTTATTGCCACTGCATACGGTTAAACACCACACAGTTCCCTCTGCATTTTTCTTGATGGTACATAGGGCGTAAAGTTGTTATTGACTCTCATGGCGTCGACTTCATCCAGCGGGAACAAAGTGTTGAAAAAACTGATGATGGCGAGTGGATTCACCAGCTTTGCTTTATGGTTGCAAGGGTCTTTACCCTCCATGATGTTTGTTAGCTTCGACAACTGTCAAGGTTATGGTCAGCATGCCACCGGGACCCCTTTTAAAGGCACATTCTGATTGGACGCAGCATTTTGAGAGGCAGCAGGACCTTACAGTCTTGAAAATTGTTTTGTAATATCTCGCCACCTTAGCGTAGTTGCTTGTATGATTGGTGGGCGAGAATAGGGTTAGGAAAGTTTTCATCGGATTGTTTTAGGCGCGATATTGAAGGTACATGAGACAATAATGGCCGCAAACGTCTGAGGTGATGCTTTGAATTTGTAGTGTGTAATAAGACGTGCGGGAAGTGTTTTAGCGTATAACTGCTAGATGTAACTCTATACGGAGTGAAAAATCATAACTGTCAAATATTCTCCCATGCCGTTCTTGTCGATAAATATGGCAACCCAATGCGTCCCAGGCTTGTGTGTAGATCATTGTTGATGACGAGTGCGGAAGGTTGAGCTATTCTTGTGGGTAGTTGATCAGCAGGGAAAACACCCGTCTGTACAGAACGGAACCACAGGGTGGTTTTCAGCGCACGTCTTATGTGTGCGTGTCCATCGTCAATCATCCAATCTCGAAGTCGCTAAACGATGGAGGCTGAACAGAAATTCCATACAGAAATATGTGCCATGCACATGGTGTGGCACAATTTCAGTGTTTTCAAAGACAAACAACCCCTGCTGTACAGCTTTATGGCGGGTGTAGAAGTGTATTTGATTAGAAACTTTTTCTTTTCCACCCCCTTGACGTAGACAGTTTCTGTTCACGTTTGGCACGGGAGATGATGGATTCGAGCAGGTTATAATCCACTTCACCACTATCCCAGGGAATACCATAAGTTTGTTTACGATATAGCCAGCTTGCTTTTTAGCAGCGGATGAAAGTTCCTAGATAGCAGAGTGGGGTTTTAACACCCAATGTTAAAGTAATGTACCGCATACAGATAAAACATTCAGTTCTTTAACAATAAACTCTTTGTTGTCACAGATGAAGCTCTGGAAATCCACAATGACGTCCATGATTTAAATGACTAATGTAAGGGATGGAAAGTCGCTTATATTAACTCCCATAATCGGCCAAGACGTTTCTGTCCTTGTCATGGTGATGATGTTTGCAAACTCCCTGTACACGATATAGTTGACGGTTTCAGTGAGATCTCTGGTGAAGCTCACTTCGATACTCAGAGAGACATGCCTCGACAAAATCATATGCAATGACTTGTGGGTAGAGAGATTAGGTGTGAGATCAAAAGCTATGCGATGATATACCTTAGGGAAGACTTCCTGTGGGAAGTCACTACTTTGTTCATGAAATGTATACCCGTTCCAAAAACAGTATATGTTAGGACATGCATTGTTGCCGTTTGAAAAATCAAGCTGTAATGGTTTTGACGGCAATTGTTCCCCGTCCACATACAGCGAGAAATGGGTCATGGCGTAGGTTTGGAAGATGAACGGATTCTTGGTAGCGTCTCCATTGAACGCCGCGCTTGATACAAATCCATGATGTATCGTTTGGGTAACTGTCCGTGAATACTTGTCAGTGATTGCCACCGATAATTGATGTTCAGGTGATGGGATAATTTGTGGGACTGGCATTTAATGCCTTGGCATTTGACAACATATAGAAGGTGTTATTTTGACACGTCGCACTAGAAGGCCGGCTTCAGCGATGTGGATCTTGAAGCGAGGGATTTAAGGGACGTCCATAAGACTTAACCCATCTCTGGAACGGGACACAAATTCATTGTTACCGGCGTTAGTCTCCTCAAAGTTTCCTTGCTATCTGTGAACTACAGACCGCAATTCAAATGTGTTCTTTTGACGTCACAGTTGTTGTTGATCAGCATCTCAATGTACTAACTATAAGCATACATGTTGCTGGAAGGTAGACTAGTTTTTTGTTTAAAAACACATCCACCTGTGTGAATAGCGAATGCAACAATTTGTTGAAAGAAGCAATTTGATCCATCCCCTGTGAAAGCACCACTGTGGGTATCATTGTGGCCGCCCTGGGATAGAGCATAATTGTGAAAGATCAATGGGGAACTCACCTTGTCCGGTAACGGTAAATTAGATGGGCGAATCATCGGTGAGGAAAGAAACAGGTTTGTACTGGAGCAATTGCCCAAATTAAAGACTGGTTAACTTGGGTGGGATGGAAAAAAGATCGACTCTCACGCTCTTGTAAAGGCCGCTGAAAAAACTTCCTATCACGTGCCCACGTTGATAGAGAACACCGTGTTAGATTGAAGATATTACTGTTCTAGCCTGGTTGACGCGGTAGCTTTGGCAGGGACAGTTCATGTTAAGCAGCGTCAAAAATGAAGTTTCACGTACACTTTGCCAAACACGAATGGTACAGTTTCACCAGGGACGGTTCTTATTTTGATTTCTAGGCTTTCAATTTCCCATCTAAGTACGGGAAGTAGTGCAACGGGCTATATCTAACTGTCTTATGTATAACGTAGAGATAGTTATGTGTTGATATTGATGATACATAAAAGCGGTTCCACAATGTCAACCACAGGATGAGGATCGACGATATCCGTGTAGATATACATTTGCGAGGGCAAGCCTAATATAATGTTGGCGGCGTACGGTGACTTTGGGACTTCTATCAGATCAGTCTGAGGATCGACACCTAGCTGTAAATTTATTTGATAGCAAGAAACTATATATGTGTCGAACAAGGAAAAAAGTGCACGTTTTTGTTAGAGTTTGTGTAATTGAATACATCTCCGGAATCCCGTTTATATGCCTCCACTTTGTTTAGGGCTTTGATCAATTTCATGGAAGTGCTGTAGTGTCCAGGAGGGATGTGATTCTTGAAAATTTGTTCCATCCATTAGCGTCCACCAGTTTTACCAGACAATATTTTGGCTCTCGTGTACGGTGGTTAAAGAACACGGATATTGGACTTCGGCAAGAGGGACTTTCCACCGGCCTTTGAGTGTAAGACGATAGGGTAGTTGTGTGGTGAATTTCGTGAGGGTATTTTTCGGGAAATATAACATAAAGCTGTCGCGCGGCAAAGTGATTTAAAACTGGTCCTTCATGATAAGGCACTGACGTAACTGATAGCAATCTGAGAATTAAACTTGTCGGGGTAACATATCCACTGCATATACATTTTCTTTCTGGCACCTTTACCCTTGACACATAGTAATTTATCAACTTTAAATGTTTTGGGAAGACGTACGCGTTGCAATTTGGGTTCGTCAAACGTTCCATCCACCTCCTTGCTGTCAATATCGGTCAGCCTGTAGACACTTCCTGTCACAACATGAAACTGTCGACTTTGAAAACTTCTTCGCTCCAATTGCTTTCGTAGCCCTTTTCAAACAGCATTTTGGATTTGATAATACGCACCATATCACCGACTTTCATTTTTGGCTTACTATTCGAGTTTGGACGTCGCTTTCTGTAAATATTATCTCTTACTTGAAGCACATATGTTTCTGAAACGTCGGCAGGAACTATCTTGATACTGGAATGTTTGTGCCGTTGTAAATGTCGACGAGATCTTTGAGGACTTCCACATACCAATTATTGTATTTTTGGTAATTTAGCACCACATGTGTCCTTTTAGAGTTATTTTGAATCGTTCCACAATGTTGCTTTCACGTCCGGATTATGAGAGGTGTAGCAATGCACGCCTTCTTGATTGAGAAATTTCTGCACTAGAGGTGCCGTGAACTATGTCCCATTGTCCGTCTGTAAACTAGAGTTTTACGGCCACTTTGTTTGAAAATGTCCAAAAAGGCATCTCTCACGACACTCACCGTCTTGGATGGAAGCGTCCTCGCCCAGGCGATATTGCTAAGCATGTCAATGACAGTGAGCAAGTACACTGCAAAGTCGTTGTATTTTTCTAGAATTTCTATATCGTTGAGATCGGCTTGCCAGATATAGTCAAGGTTTGACACCACGTACTTGTTGCGTGGAAATTATTTTATCACTGATTTGTGTAAGGTATAGGCGTTCTGTGCACGAAGCCATTCTCGTACTTTGTCAGGATCTTGCTTGGATGCCTTTATGAGCGACGCTGCTCCTGCAAACCCAGCAGGATGAGAAGAGTCGTAGTAGATGTCGGCTAAACTGTTCATTAAACTTGGAACGGAAGCCACATGTTTTTGTTACCCTTTTCAGTTCTTTTCTTAAGGCGTTGCGATGGTGTAAGTGGTTAAGTAGGGCATCAGATCTTTAATGGGATGCCAAACGTTTCGGATTTACAATAAATTATTTCTGAACGTTTGTTTTTTTAAGTGCCGTGAGAAACTCTCTCCACCCAGACGGATCGCTGTGTCTTCTTACTCTGACCAGATCGTTGACTAAATCCACAATATTGGATCCACGGAGAGGCGTATCGTGAATACTCACTTCCCCGTTTTCGTCCCAAGAGATACCGCCTTGGAAAATAGTATTTTATAGTAAATTTTCAGCTTTGTTACGTGATTTTACTGGTACAGAATTAAGTACAGCCGGGATGAGAAGTACAGACACTTCAGGCGTGGTGGTGAAGGTGGTGGTGGTACTTTTAGGTGGTGGAGGGTGTTGACTAAAGTGCTGATAGCGCTGTAGCACTTGTTGGTATAAAGTCAAAGTAGACTTGTACGTTAAGTTTTGAAGCGAGGGTTTTTTCCATTTTCTTATCCAGCGCGAAAACCACTATATTTGTGGCTGATGCCACTTGTTGCTGGTTTAGCTCGTAATGGTGTAATGTTTCCGGGACAAAAATATCATCTTTTACGTGTGTTCCATTATCTACTTGTTGAATAAGGACCTAGACATTGCTAGTTAACGGGGCTAAAAATAAGGGCAGTAATGCTCCTCCTTTCTGAACGAGCAGTTGTCTCTTCTTCTCCCAGAATTCGCCTCATTTGACCAGCTTTCTCAACAAAGCTTGCGAGTACGTAACTTTGTCTTCAGCACATTTTTCATGGAACCCTCCTTTTTATAGGCACACTCGCAAACAGAGTCAATCTGTTCCTTGTCAACCATTTTCAGCAAGGAGACACGTTGTTGCGCGTTCATGCAATGCATTGCACGTAGCAGAGGGGCTTGCTTAAGCACTTTGGGACTCATGGTTATGAAATTATCTCTAATCGGGTAGTGTCAGTGTTATTATAGCTTTTTCGTGGTAGGTACACGCATCACTCTTTATTTGTGTGGGTTCTATATCTGAACCATTGGGTGTAACTGGTTTGAAATAAAATAATATATACCGTGGGGAGTACTTGTATCATCAGCGTAAGCCTCTTTTAAAACACGGGGGTTTTCAGGACATACCTGACGTGCAAAGTGTTGAATCTGAGCTTTATCCCGTGGATTTTTAAAAAGCACGATGTAATGTGCGTTTAAAGAAACGTCTCTTAGGGCCTTGCCCTGGTGGAATCTATTTTGTGTAAGGAACATGACGCTATTCTTTTGATGTTTTTATTACTTGTTGAAATGATCGATGACCACTTCGTTGGCTTCACGCATCAGGTCATCCAAGATAATCAGTTGTAGAGAGTCATTACAGGTGTCATCAATTTCAGGCAAACCCTTACAGAATATGACGTGGGGACTTGCACCATCTTGTTCGAATCCCGGTTGACATAAAGTATAATACAAGGTGATTTAATCAAGTATAACGTCACATATTGTGTCCAAGTGACGGATAAATTCTGCTACAAATGTGACTTTCCACAGCTGGAAGGGCCCCTGATGATGGCCAAAAATAGTTGATTCGACTTGCCTATAATGTTTGAGACTGAGTTTATAAGCAAATGAACTTGTATTTATAAGTTAGGAGGGAGGTGTAGACGTTAAAACACAAACATAACAGTTTAATAATATTTATTCACACAAAAATAGATCACACCATGAAAAGTATACATTGAAAATGTATTTAAAAATAAATCTCACACTGTGGAAAATATACTTGGAATATTTATGTGACACAAATAAAAGTTTTTAAATAATGGCTCAGGCCATGAAAAGCATACTTGGAATGTTTATTTACACAAATCAAAGTTTATAAATATATATTTATTTCCATATAAAGTATGCTTGTATTATTTATTTATACACATATAAAAGATTATACAAATATATCTCCCACCATCAAAAGTATACTTGGAATATTTATTAACACACAAATAAAAGTTTATACAAATATATCTCAAACCATGAAAAGTATACTTGATATATTTATTTACACACATATCATGTTTTAGAAATTTGGCTCACCTCATGAAATGTATACTTGGAATATATATTTACAAAAATGATATTTATAGAATATTTCTTACACATTGAAGTAAATTATAGATATTTAGGTGTAGAGAAAATAATAATAAATTTCTTGAGCTCGTAGAGGGAATAGTGCCGTGGTATAAATTTAAAAAGTCCAATTTAAAGAGTATTTGAATATATGTAAGCAACCAGATGGTGTCAATTTAATATATGTACAAGGAAAAAATTGACTAGAATTAAACTATAAACAAACAACTAATTATATTTGACTAGAGATAATTAAGTAGGCGAAGGTTTGTAATTGTGTTAAAAAATATAAAAGAGGAATCCCAGGTGCATAAAATAAATCAATAAAAATATTTTTCATGTTTTCATGCAGAAAACAACCAAATTCTATAAAAAAATTGTATGTCATTGGAACTGTCTAGAGTGAAAGAAAAAAGTTGATTATTCACCCTTCTAAATGAATAGCTTTTAGTCGTGGTGAGCCTGTTTACAAGGACTCTGATAACCAAATGGCAACGTATTACAATCATCGGTTATCCGCTTTTTGGTGTACACAGGCCGGTAGACTTTAGTCTGCGAAACGGTACATACAGTCTCTAGACTTTTTCTTACAATTTTGTGCAGTATCTGTATGTATCTTTCATCTGACTGTTCGGTGGCCATCACTTTTAAAAAGTCAAAATTATCGTCGTTCCAGTTGCCGTAGTTTATGGTGATCCCGCGAATCTTGCACACCCTTTTTGGTTGGCAGGATCGCCACCAACACAAACTCGGTACGCGTAATTCTTGGGATCACCAGATACGAAAGCACTAATGTAGCTTCCCCGACTGTATTCTTGAAGTTCATAAGTGAGGTCACCTAAAAGTCTCCGGTCGGTGGACTCCAATCACCGGGCGTTTCGTGAATATGACGCTATTTGTAACGTGTTACTAAACGCGGTCCCCCAATTTTTCAAGGATTCTGTATAAGTGCAACCTAGCCATAGCAGTCGTTAGCATGCCACCGCCACACTCGAGTTAGGGTTAGGGTGCAATGCGTCACGCGCATCCTTGTAATTGAGGAACATAACTTCATATTTAAGAATAATGATGCTGTCCGTGGTGATGTAGGGATCCGTCAGTTACTGGTGGATGCCCTGATAATCGTTAACAGCGTCTACGTGTGGTAGATTGGGTCTTTGCCCAAACTTTTTCCATAGCGTGTTTAAAAAAGTTTTAGCCAGAGTGCGGAGACCAGGGTTTTTGCAAACAGAGCTGATATCGAGTCATACCCCCTCTCTTTCCTCATAATTTTGAATGTAAGTTAACTTTTCCTCTTGTGAGTTACATAACTATGGCCATCCACTGGCTTCTTGTTTAATTTTCAAAAACGTATCAATGTACCCGTGAAACAATCCGCCCCAACGTATCTGACGGTCATAAACAGATATATTGTACTCCCACACTTCGTGTACGCTTCAATGGTGTAGCTTTTCTCAACGACTTTTTGGATCTCGTCAATCACCCATACGCTTGTCAAACAGAGATCTTTTTCGTCGCTGTGCTAACACGCAACTTGGTTTTTCTCCTCCCCGCGTTTCCTGCACAAGATGAACATTAACTTGTCGTGCATCCATGTAGGCAATACGGGCATGAATAAATCCCTCAAAGGCGTCACGGTAACTTTGGCTATGTCTTCTACTTGATCTATAGACAGACAATTTGGTTCCAAGTGAATTTTGGGATGGCCGATGGGATATTTTTTTACTTGCAAACTTAAGAATACAATGAACACACATTTAAGTACTTGATATTCTCTCCACAAGAAAGGTCTTCTTCGTGGAACAGTTTGATACAACTTGTACGCCTGCCAAAGAATGCGTCCCTGGGACTGAGCGGCTCCTTGCTTATACCTCGTGCTAAAGTAAAAATTGTTTCAAGTCCTCGTCTGCATATTTCATCGCATTAATTATACACTCCCACATCTCTACGACTATTTAGCTAGCATTCTTAAACTGTTTCACTCAAGTCATGTTCGCTTCATAGCGCGTCTCCATGGTATCGTGGGTTCTGTTTTTGCTAGGGGTGTTCCTGTCAGGATAATAGAAAGTGACCCGTGCCAATAACAGCCCCAGAATTGGAAGTTCCATGAAGGATAAAGACACCAAGTCACTGTGCTCCCAGCAGAGCCATTGTATGGCGTCGTGCGACTGTTGGTCTTCACACCGTTTGAAAACTTTAAGGATAATACCGATGGTATTCTCCTTAAGATGACTTCGGCAGTAAACCAACATGGTAACTCCTGCGATCGTTCACGCCTCTCTGAAAGAATCCACCTTTGCTTTTTCCAAAAGCATGTATCTAAACTTCAGGCAGACCTTTTGTAGGATATCTACATCTTTCACGAAATACAGTTCTAACTCGCGGTTAAAATCAAAGACATAATTTTATTTGCCCAACTTATTATAGCACTTCTAAAAGTTCTCATTTCTCTCAACCGACATCTAACCGATGCAATAGTCCTTCTTTGGTGGCAAAGGTCCCCTATACTCCGCGTTTTCTCTTTTGGACGAAGACTCATACAAGCCGAATGTTTGGGGCATATTGGACAACGACATCGGGAGAAAAATCAGCGAGTAAATAAATTTAGAGGACCGTAACGCATGGACATGATTTTTCCACCGGTCATTATTAAATATATTCCAGTTTTTTACCTCCAAACTATATTTTAAAAAAATTCCCATCATAGCCTTTCGCACTATGACCTAGTTGAGTGATATCCTTAAATTTTGTTAATTTAATTTGCTCTATAAATCTGAGAAATTGGGCCATTGTGGTATCACCCTTGAATATACGAGTAATACCTTCGCATTAGGTGCAATGATGGTCATTGACATTTATATAAAGGCAGGCCTGGCAACACGTCTTTACGTCACAGAGGTTAGGTTCATGCAATTACGTGTTGACCACACCATGAGCAAAGAGTTTCTTGTCTGCTTTCTAAATCATAGAAAACAAACATGAAATTGCTCTTTTCCAGAGATGGCTTGAATGTGTCTTACTTCATATAGCAGAAATGACCAATAGGACGATATAAATCGCATACTCTATAAAAAGTATTATAACACCTGTGTGAATAATTTTATCTTTCCACACTGAAAAATTGCTCAAAGACCTCACAAACCTTTTTGACATCACAGACCGACCTGTGACCTCTGCAAAAACAGGGACGTTTATGGTTATCAAGACATGTCTGGTTTGTGAACCAACGCCCACAGTCTTTACAGACCACAGATCAGCCTCCACTACAAACCGCTTTAGCGTAGCACTTTTTGCACGCCGATTGGTATTTGTGCTCGTTCTTATGATTAAATGGCACACGGCACTCGCGGCAAAGTACAAGCACTTAAAGGCGGCTGTTAATGATGTTATGACATCATATTGGTTTGCTTATAGCCGCGAAAATACAAATCAAGATAGCCCTTAAATGAATGTTCGGGAGAAATATGCCCCTCATATAGGACATGCATCCCCCGACGTTCCCTGACCACGGTGATTTTGTATTTGGTGAGGTATGTTTGAAATTTATTCTGTTAATTCATTCCACAACCACCTTTCCCAAGATTCACACGGGCATCATGGCATAGTTCCTCTGCTTCGAGATTTTGAATTTGACGAACCTTTTTGAGCTGCTTAAAAGGGTTCACGTCCATGCATTCTGGCTATCTTATCTAATCCCATATAGCTTTGGCAACAATTAACCAATGGGCAAGGCAGAGTGTTTTGCCATTTTGAATCCTTAAAATTCCTTTGTTATTATGGCTATATGTGCTAGAGGGAGAGAGTTTATAACAAACCCGTGCACCCCCACGAGGCTCCTTAAAATGGCTGAGTTTAACGTACATTGGTGCCGTACTCAAGAACAAATTATTACTTTTTAACACGCGACTTACGTTATCGAGCAAGTCTTGAACATCTAACTGATGTGCCCACCTAAATGAGACATATACAGTGTTCAACGTTGAGTCCGTGTAATTCAAAAGTAAGCCGACATGATCATCGGCACTGACACCATGATCCTGCAGCCGATTGAGCAAAACAGTAATTCGTTCTTCAAGCCAACTTAGTGCGTCACGGTCGCTTGTTAGAGCACCAAGAAATACGGTAACTTCTCTAACAATATAAAAGAAACGCCTCAAGTGCTTAACTCTCTCCTCGACGATTTGCAGAGGGATGCCTTGAGCCAAACCTCCACCAACCTGATTTACCAGCCCACTAATTCCTGTCTGGGGCACTGAAGATGGTCCAGCCGTCGCCACTGGTTGATAAAGGACCATGGACACCATCTGACTCGCCACAGTTTGGGATTGAACCCCGACTCCCTGACATGAAGGTGGTGCTGCTGCTGATTCGGGGTGAAGGGAGGACACGGCCAGTTGCAGCGCCTGAACACTTTCTCCCGGGATGAAACCACCATCCAATTGCACTAAAAAACACAAAAGCATAAACACTTGGAATAAAATTATTTTCTTCAAACTTACGCTTTAAAATAGTACCGCAAAATTTAATATGTTGTTACTATTGCTTTTACTGACACCAACATTCGCAATCTATAAGGTATAAATACATTCCATGGCAGTTAATTTATTACTATTATAGGTTAAAACTACATTTTCATCCATGAAGGGAATCTAATCTTGGATATTTCACAAGATATGTATAATAAAACAGCTCATGACAGTTAATTTATCACTATTAAAGTTTAAACACAAATTTTCAGCCATGTAGGGAATCTAAAGCTGAACCCTTCATAAAGTGTGCGGTTAATAAAATACACCTGAACCTTAGGACAGCTATAAAATACAGTCCAGCGTGGTTAGACCTACATTTTAACCCCCTCTCCAGAATCGAATCTAGGACCCTTGGACTTACAAAACAAAATATAATGTTCTGTCTCGGCTAAAGAAATAATATAATTACCATGCCTATATACATAAATATATTAGAACACTAAATATACAATATATAATTGAATAGAGCACTTTGTTTGCTCTAATCCGGCATTCAACGCCATCTATTAGATCAATAAGCAACCGCACTTAAAGAAATCTTGATTTAAATAAGGTATTGGGGAAAACATGTCTTACACAAGTTTGTTAAAAATATATATTGATTTTAAAAAGTAATTTTAATGTTCCGAATTAAGTTTTAGAATTAATTAAAACAATTTTATTTATATCCGTAACTATTTTCCAGTCTAAAGCACGTGTCACTTTTTTATTTAAAAAATGTCAAGACCAGAACATCCACAAACCCTGTCCACTGGCTGATAATTTTATCAAAGAAACATTAATAACCATGTCGGGAATATAACCTGGTACCAATAGTTTTGTAAACAGACATGCTATCCAACGAGTTAAGGTTACGGCTCTACAAACAAATTAATCATTCAAGAAATCTAGCCTTAAATAAGGAATTTAATGGCCCGAATTAACCTTTCTCTTGGTAGACATTAAATAAAACCCTTTAATTTATATTTGTTCATATTTTCCAGTCTAAATCTCGGATATATTATTTTTTTATTCATAAAATTTCATGACTTTAACATCCACAAACCATGTCCGTTGACTGATAATTTACCAAAGCAACATTTTTAACCGTGTAGGGAATCAAACCCGGTACCAATAGTTTGGTATACAGACATGCTTTTGAGCGAGTTAAGGTTACGGCCGATTCTTGATCAAGCACAATGCAAACGTGACTAAAACGCCAATTATAATTTCCTCTTTTTTGGTTAAACTTGGGAACGGGCTGTTGTCGAAGGTGTAGTAGATAGTCGACCAAACAAAGGTAGTTTGGTGGCAAGAGAGGGCACGGATAATTCTTGCGAAATAAGCTGTCTATTTACAAACTACTGGCTATAATATTATTACATTTAGATGGTACTCACATATCAGAAGATCTATCACGTCCAATTCAGCCCAAACATCTGGCACACCATTGCTAGCTTTTCCGAGGCTTGCAGCATTGTCCTGAGGGGTGGCACCTGGTGGCGGTGTGAAGGCGGTGGCACTGGATTGATTACTGACTGCATCTAGGGAGTCGATGCCCACCGCCGTATTGCCTGTCTCCAGGGGTGGCGCCCACACACCAACCGGTGAGCCCACTGCGGGAATTACGGGCCCCTTAAGACGGCATCCAGATTCTAGGGATCCCAATAATCTGAAATTAATTAAATACTTATCAATTACTATTACGGAAAAAACACAGCAAAAACTCTAAAATCTATCGCAGGACGCTAATTACCCATAGATAAGTCGTTTTCCGCCAAGCAAATTCCATCCTCGTTAAAGAGTTAAATGGTCCGGGCTACCCAACGCTACCAACACTGTGGGTGGAGGCGGCGGGTTTTCTTGAAAGTCTGTCAAAGGAACAAATGACGCTGTACACAAAAGAGGTAATAAGTAAAATAGTAACCTTTAAAATATACCAAACGTTTTAAACATACCTGAATTTAGCCAATTTTACAGCGTGTCGAAATTCATTGTGATGTTTATCACTCGCAATTATTAACTACATTGACCGAATGTAATTATTTCAAGATCTATTTATAGTTGCTTTAACGAGGGTGTGCCGCATATAAGAGTGGCGGCTTCTTAATGGTCGATAATATTGTTTCCGCATCGGTGCTTGTTCAATAAAAGTAATTAGGCATCTATTTACAGTTATCTTTCATTCGTGTTAGCTCTCTAGCCGATGTTGGACGCCTTTCTCCAGTACTGTCTTGAGGGATCATTGAAGGACACTCTGTCGTATTTATTTTTCCAACAGTGCAAATGCGTGCACACATTTCTCCCTGTGACAAAAGGAGGTAGAGGATCAAGTCCCTGCAAGGTCAACAAACGTTAATCCTAAATAAAAACATAAATAATAGATTTAGATGTTTTCAGATTTCAGCCCTGCACAAATGACTGTACATCACTAATTTTAATATTCTGACTCTCTCTCTCTCATTCGGGCAAAGATATCCATTCGGTGTTGGAGGATTCAATTCCCCAACTCGTGTTCAGTCGTCAAAGACGCGCTAATGTGGGTACACATCTAGTCCTTGACGTTAGGAGGTAGGGTTTAAGTCTCTTAAAGGGTAACAAACACTAATTACTTCATATTTCAATCCTAGGCAATTGCAGTTTCACATTTCACCTGGTCAAAATCAGTTATTATCTCACGCTTGTCTGAAGAGTTTAGTTTGAATCACTTTCCGTGCAAATGTGGGTACACATCTCGTCCTGTGATATAAGGAGGTATGGTTTCAAGTTTCATAGAGGGTAACAAGCGCTTATTGCCTCACATTTCAATTCCTGGAAAATGCTGTTACACATTTAGCCTGGTCAAAATCATCTCTTATCTAACGCTTGCCTAAGAGTCTCCACTTTGTGCAGTTTATGAAAAACAGTCTTCACTAAGCGATTAACAGTTGCCATAGGAAATTATGTTTTGTATCGAGCCTTAAGTTGAACTTACTAGATATTATATGCTGCCATCCGAAACTGTAAAAAAAAGTCCAGGATGTGGACGAGCTTCGAGAATTCATAGAGCAGATGAATATAATGGGGAGGAAAATGAGACTAGTGACGAATCTAAATCACTGGCTGGTACTCACCAACCATTATTCAGTTAGAAAGGAAGCCCAAGAAAATGTATAAAAACAGGATAGAAAAATGAAATTTATTTCTGATGCAACACATTCTTTTGTTTATGTTGGAGATAATGTCATCACACCTATGCTGGATGTAGACAGATCAAGGGAGACCTTTGAAACATCTTAGAGTACTTAATGTAGCATTGGGCCACAAGAAATAAACAAACTCGGTACTCACTCCATCACACTGCTCCCTGCGTCAGAGCGCAAAACAACTACACGCACCATCGACATAATTGAGACAGATTGTCTGTTGTTGTGAAAATAGAAGCACAGAACTTGAGTTGCAAAGAGCTCTAGCGGCAAAGACATTTCACTTGTATACAATTTAGGATGACCTCGAAATTGCTAACGCCATTTGTTATTTTATCAACAAACCGCCACTGACGTATATTTTTTATTATTGGTACGCGAAAGTTTCGTAGACTATTAAAATAACCAGTTGTAATAATGACCAAATCATAGTGGGAAAAGCCTAGTTTTGTATTATATAAGGGTGACCTGGTGGTCAAGGGGTAAGGTTTCAGACTTCTATGCTGGCGGCCGGGGTTCAATCCTCGGTCCCGGCAAAGATTTATCTGATTACCAAACCCTTCCTTCACCTCTGACAAGACATCTTGTGAATGTGAGGAATGCCAGGTCTCCACCGTGGTTCGGATTCCACGTTAAACTGTAGGTCCTTCATTTCATCTCACAATCACCCTACCATTACACATTAGCGTAAGTGCGTACAACCCGAACGAGTAGTAAGACGCGGTGCTAATAATAATAATAATAATGTATTATATAAACCCTGAGATTTTACCAGTGTATGTAGAACGAGGAGGAAAGAACCAGAAAGTCGTGCCTATGGGTCCCTTCTGGTGTCTTGTATAGTGTCAATTGTCTGGTCAATGTTCATTCTGGGACAATACCCTGGGTGCTAGAGTTCCTATATTAAAAGGGGAGTGGACCAAAGGGTCGTTACAAGGAAACCCTTCTAGTGTCTTGTATACTGTCAATTGTCTGGTCAATGTTCATTCTGGGACAATACCCTGGGTGCTAGAGTTCCTATATTAAAAGGGGAGTGGACCAAAGGGTCGTTACAAGGAAACCCTTCTAGTGTCTTGTATACTGTCAATTGTCTGGTCAATGTTCATTCTGGACAATATTCTGGGTGCTAGAGTTCCTATATTAAAAGGGGAGTGGACCAAAGGGTCGTTACAAGGAAACCTTCTAGTGTCTTGTATACTGTCAATTGTCTGGTCAATGTTCATTCTGGGACAATATCCTGGGTGCTAGAGTTCCTATATTAAAAGGGAGTGGACCAAAGGGTCGTTACAAGGAAACCCTTCTAGTGTCTTGTATACTGTCAATTGTCTGGTCAATGTTCATTCTGGGACAATATCCTGGGTGCTAGAGTTCTATATTAAAGGGAGTGGACCAAAGGGTCGTTACAAGGAAACCCTTCTAGTGTCTTGTATACTGTCAATTGTCTGGTCAATGTTCATTCTGGGACAATATCTGGGTGCTAGAGTTCCTATATTAAAAGGGAGTGGACCCCTCAATACTTCTCAAAAGTCCGTGTGTACCTCCAACCACGATATTGTTGAAGAGTCATTAAACTCCGATAGTATTTAAAGTCGTAATATCCACGCCAGTCCAGCACGCATAATCTTGAATGCTAAAATAATGATAATAGTGAGGTGCTCTTAACCTGATTACTCTAAAGTATAAACTGCAACTTGTTCAAACGTCATCCTAAACGCTACATTCTAAATAACTTTTGTTCAATTTTCTAGTAAACGGCTAAAGGACATAGTGTTTTCCCAAATGTAGCAGTGCCAGGGCTCCTTATTTGTGGTGTTGTGTCAGGACGTGGGGGAGGGGGTAATGCAAACAAATTAGCTCAAACTCACTCTTGCTCGCATATTTCTTTCATTATGCATTGAATTTACATACATCTATTGTAACTATCATTCATTTAAATAACTTTCAATTACCATTAAATGAAAATACAAGTTTGTACATACACATTAAAAGACAAACAAGTCCAAATTTTAGACAATATTGTATTTTATAGTGATAATCAGCCGGAGCACCGCCCCACCCTTCAAACCAGAGCCGGAACATCGCTTCACTCTGGCTCCACTGAGCCCCTGCTTAAAAGAAACCCACTAAAGCCTTTCCTGACAGATCTACCAATGGGGTGGATGGTGTCACAGAATTATTTTGTCGTTACATATAAGCTATTAACAAATGAATATATGCTTATAAAATTTATTTCCTATGTGATCTATTCACTGAACTTGAAGTTGAATATAGAAGCAAGGAACTTCCAGAAGTTGATGGCTTCCATGTTGAATAGCTTAGTGGCTTCAAGTTGGCATGTTTGGTAGTTATCGTTGCAGCCACCAGAGGAAGTGTTATGGCTGGAACCGAAGAGGGAAGCCATCCTGTATCGGCAGTAGCGGCAAGCAACGTCGTGGTAAGGTACCGCTATCCTGAAATATATAGGACATTAACTAATTAATGCAAATTTGCGTACAGCATGAACAGATAGTAAAACGCAGTGTTTTATCCTGTTTGTAATTAACACCACATAGTGTTTTTTATTGTTTTTTTCCGCTAAGGACTTTCAATATTGACACTCATTTCAGAAAGTCAATCGCCACTGCTGAGTTCAGCTGGGAGCAGGGGCTTGAATTTTAATCCTGGGTCAGCTCACTCTTAATTATTTTCTCATTAATTTTTTTTTAGCAATTTCTAGGTCAATATTTGTTAATTGTTTGTATTACCCTCTTTATGCACAACCATCGAAGTATTTTACAGACTTTGTTGCAGATACATGAATATATATATATATATATATTATATATATATATATATGATATTGTGTGTAGTTATACTGACATTTTAAGCTAAGCTAAGCTAAGTAGTCCAGTGTTGTGACCGCTGTGATAATAAACAACAAAATAATTTCTTTAGAATTAAATAAATTTATAAATTAAAATTATAGGATTCAAAGAAGACTATATTTTAAAACAACGCATTTATGGAATGGAGAAAAGTTTTTACCTTACTAAAAATTGGTATATTAAAAAAAAAAAGTGGCAACTTATTTAAATAATTTGACTGCTGAAAATTTCAAGGTACTTCATCTGTTGAGAAAAAATGTATGCCTTTTAGTTTTTATTACTAGATTTCACAGTGAAACTCCTAGGGGGTCCAGAGGCTGACATTACTTGGAACAACTGGTCGACAAAATCATACATAAGACGGAAAAGTGAGCGACAAACAAATGGTTGAAAAACTCATAAATAAGATGGCAAAGATAATCGATAATCAACTGGTAGTAAAAATGAAAATAAAGAATTAAAATATTGATTTGATCATATGATTGACACAAATAGAACCATGTGATTGACAGAAAAATCTTTGACACTAGATAACTAACTGGTAGACAAATGTAGATATAGATTGATTAAAAATAATTATTTTCTAGTATTCAGATTAGCTGAAATTTTGCAATGTATAAATAAAAAATACGTGAAAGATTTTGTTCTAAATATTTACTATACTAATTGTAAGATAAGTTAAACATATATATTCCATACATTAATGTAGGAAACGATATTATTTAAGTGAACAATATATTTAAATATCAGGACATGTTGTAAAGGACCATCAGAAGCATCCCTTTCTCACTTTGTATCGAAGCAGAAAGCTAATAGAAAAATTACCAAATGACAATGGAATTGGAAAAAACAAACATTTTGTGTTGTAAAAGACAGTAGGTAGCACTATGACCCAGCCCTCTCTAGCAACGCCGACAAGATTAGGGAGTGTCATTAGTCAAGGTTGTATGACCCAGTCCTCTCTAGCAACGCCGACAAGATTAGGGAGTGTCATTAGTCCAGGTTGTATGACTCAACCATCTCTAGCAACGCCGACAAGATTAGGGAGTGTCATTAGTCCAGGTTGTATGACCCAGTCCTCTCTAGCAACGCCGACAAGATTAGGGAGTGGCATTAGCCCAGGTTGTATGGCTCAGTCCCCTAGAGCAACGCCGACAAGATTAGGGAATGTCATTAGTCCAGGTTGTATGACCCAGCCCTCTCTAGCAACGCCGACATGATTAGGGTGAGTCATTAGTCCAGGTTGTATGAACCAGTCCTCTCTAGCAACGCCGACAAGATTAGGGAGTGTCATTAGTCCAGGTTGTGTGACTCAGTCCTTTATAGCAACGCCGACAAATTAGGGAGAGTCATTAGTCCAGGTTGTATGACCCAGCCCTCTCTAGCAACGCCGAAAAGATTAGGGAGTGTCATTAGTCCAGGTTGTATGACCCAGTCCTCTCTAGCAACGCCGACAAGATTAGGGAGTGTCATTAGTCCAGGTTGTATGACCCAGTCCTTTATAGCAACGCCGACAAGATTAGGGAGTGGCATTAGTCCAGGTTGTATGGCTCATTTCCCTATAGCAACGCCGACAAGATTAGGGAGTGTCATTAGTCAAGGTTGTATGACCCAGACCTATCTAGCAACGCCGACAAGATTAGGGAGTGTCATTAGTCCAGGTTGTATGACCCACCCCTCTCTAGCAACGCCGAAAAGATAAGGGAGTGTCATTAGTCCAGGTTGTATGACCCAGTCCTTTATAGCAACGCCGACAAGATTAGGGAGTGTCATTAGTCCAGGTTGTATGACCCAGTCCTTTATAGCAACGCCGACAAGATTAGGGGGTGTCATTAGTCCAGGTTGTATGACCCAGCCCTCTCTAGCAACGCCGACAAGATTAGGGAGTGTCATTAGTCCAGGTTGTATGACCCAGTTCTTTATAGCAACGCCGACAAGATTAGGGAGTGTCATTAGTCCAGGTTGTATGACTCAGCCCTATCTAGCAACGCCGACAAGATTAGGGAGTGTCATTAGTCCAGGTTGTATGACCCAGTCCTCTATAGCAACGCCGACAAGATTAGGGAGTGTCATTAGTCCAGGTTGTATGACCCAGTCCTTTAAGCAACGCCGACAAGATTAGGGAGTGTCATTAGTCCAGGTTGTATGACCAGTCCTTTAGCAACGCCGACAAGATTAGGGAGTGTCATTAGTCCAGGTTTATGACCCAGTCCTCTTTAGCAACGCCGACAAGATTAGGGAGTGTCATTAGTCCAGGTTGTATGACCCAGCCTCTTAGCAACGCCGACAAATTAGGGAGTGTCATTAGTCCAGTTGTATGACCCAGCCCTCTCTAGCAACGCCGACAAAGATTAGGGAGTGTCATTAGTCAGGTTGTATGACCCAGTCCTTATAGCAACGCCGACAAGATTAGGGAGTGTCATTAGTCCAGGTTGTATGACCCAGCCCTTCTAGCAACGCCGACAAGATTAGGGAGTGTCATTAGTCCAGGTTGTATGACCCAGCCTCTCTAGCAAACGCCGACAAGATTAGGGAGTGCATTAGTCCAGGTTGTATGACCCAGTCCTCTTAGCAACGCCGACAAGATTAGGAGTGTCATTAGTCAAGGTTGTATGACCCGCCCTCTTAGCAACGCCGACAAGATTAGGGAGTGTCATTAGTCCAGGTTGTATGACCCAGTCCTCTCTAGCAACGCCGACAAGATTAGGGAGGTCATTAGTCCAGGTTGTAGACCCAGCCCTCTCTAGCAACGCCGACAAGATTAGGGAGTGTCATTAGTCCAGGTTGTATGACCCCAGTCCTTTATAGCAACGCCGACAGATTAGGGAGTGTCATTGTCAGTTGTATGACCCAGTCCTTATAGCAACGCCGACAAGATTAGGGAGTGTCATTAGTCCAGTTGTATGACCCAGCTCCTTTAAGCAACGCCGACAAGATTAGGGAGTGTCATTAGTCCAGGTTGTATGACCCAGCCCTCTAGCAACGCCGACAAGATTAGGAGTGTCATAGTCCAGGTTGTATGACCCAGTCTTCTATAGCAACGCCGACAAGATTAGGGAGTGTCATTAGTCCAGGTTGTATGACCCAGTCCTTTATAGCAACGCCGACAAGATTAGGGAGTGTCATTAGTCCAGGTTGTATGACCCAGCCTCTTAGCAACGCCGACAAGATTAGGGAGTGTCATTAGTCCAGGTTTATGACCCAGTCCCTCTCTAGCAACGCCGACAAGATTAGGGAGTGTCATTAGTCCAGGTTGTATGACCCAGTCCTCTTAGAACGCCGACAAGATTAGGAGTGTCATTAGTCCAGGTTGTATGACCCAGTCCTTATAGCAACGCCGACAAGATTAGGGAGTGTCATTAGTCCAGGTTTTATGACCCAGCCTCTCTAGCAACGCCGACAAGATTAGGGAGTGTCATTAGTCCAGGTTGTATGACCAGTCCTTTATAGCAACGCCGACAAGATTAGGGAGTGTCATTAGTCCAGGTTTTATGACCCAGTCCTCTCATAGCAACGCCGACAAGATTAGGGAGTGTCATTAGTCCAGGTTGTATGACCCAGTCCTTTATAGCAACGCCGACAAAATTAGGGAGTGTCATTAGTCCAGGTTGTATGACCCAGTCCCTTTAGCAACGCCGACAAGATTAGGGAGTGTCATTAGTCCAGGTTGTATGACCCAGTCCTTATAGCAACGCCGACAAGATTAGGAGTGTCATTAGTCCAGGTTGTATGACCCAGTCCCTTCTAGCAACGCCGACAAGATTAGGGAGTGTCATTAGTCCAGGTTGTATGACCCAGCCCTCTCTAGCAACGCCGACAAGATTAGGGAGTGTCATTAGTCCAGGTTGTATGACCCAGCCTCTCTAGCAACGCCGACAAGATTAGGGAGTGTCATTAGTCAAGGTTGTATGACCAGTCCTCTAGCAACGCCGACAAGATTAGGGAGTGTCATTAGTCCAGGTTGTATGACCAGCCCTCTCTAGCAACGCCGACAAGATTAGGGAGTGTCATTAGTCCAGGTTGTACGACCCAGCCCTCTCTAGCAACGCCGACAAGATTGGGAGTGTCATTAGTCCAGGTTGTATGACTCAGTCCTTTATAGCAACGCCGATAGGATTAGGGAGTGTCATTTGGTCATGTTGTATGACCCAGTCCTCTCTAGCAACGCCGACAAGATTAGGGAGTGTCATTAGTCCAGGTTGTATGACCCAGTCCCTTTATAGCAACGCCGACAAGATTAGGGAGTGTCATTAGTCCAGGTTGTATGACCCAGTTCCGCTCTAGCAACGCCGACAAGATTAGAGAGTGTCAGTAGTCAAGGTTGTATGACACGTCCTCTCTAGCAACGCCGACAAGATTAGGGAGTGTCATTAGTCCAGGTTGTATGACCCAGTCCTTTATAGCAAACGCGCAAGATTAGGGAGTGTCATTAGTCCAGGTTGTAGACCCAGCCCTCTCTAGCAACGCCGACAAGATTAGGGAGTGTCATTAGTCCAGGTTTATGACCTCAGTCCTTTCATAGCAACGCCGACAAGATTAGGGAGTGTCATTAGTCCAGGTTGTTATGACCCAGTCCTCTCTAGCAACGCCGACAAGATTAGGAGTGTCATTAGTCCAGGTTGTATGACCCAGTCCCTTATAGCAACGCCGACAAGATTAGGGAGTGTCATTAGTCCAGGTTGTATGACCCAGTCCTTTATGCAAAGCCGACAAGATTAGGGAGTGTTATTAGTCCAGGTTGTATGGCTCAGTCCCCTATAGCAACGCCGACAAGATTAGGGATTGTCATTAGTCAAGGTTGTATGACCCAGCCCTCTCTAGCAACGCCGACAAGATTAGGGAGTGTCATTAGTCCAGGTTGTATGACCCAGCCCTCTCTAGCAACGCCGACAAGATTAGGGAGTGTCATTAGTCCAGGTTGTATGACCCAGTCTTATCCTGGATAGTAGTGCTCTGTGTTAGTAAATATATGTCTAGCTAGAGATAATTCTATTTGGACCCATTTATTAATTTTTTCTCAGTAAATCCTTTTAAGAAAACTATATATTAAAATATGCAATAAAAACTATTATTACCGATACCTAATAACATTAATTAATAAAGAAAATATATACAAAAAAAAATTCATCCATACTTTGTTCATAAAAATACTAACTATTATTACAAATGGCTACTTCAACCTGAGTGTTAGACCACTTTGTTTAGAGTGGATACTGCCACTAAAGTTTGTAGCTCTCAATTATTCGTAACCAGCCCCGTGTGCTAGTGGTCAGTGAATATAGGGTTCGCGGGTTCAATTCCGTCTTCTGCCTTGTGTATTTTTCGCTTAATAGGAATGATCCCACTGGACTTCAGGGCTAAGTTTTTTAGTCTTGAATTAGGTTAAGACTCACACTGACTCCACAACTTCATGACAACATTCATCACATCATCTCATAGCGGGTACGACGTGACGTGTAGATACCCTCCAAGATATACCCTGGCAACGTTCTGTTACCACGGAGCGGCTAATAGTCAACCCGTAAGGCGACCGAACCGGGAAGTTAAAATACCTCCCGGTAATACATGACATTGATGGAGAAGAGAATCCATTTTACCGACTCAACAAAATGACTCACAACATTATATATTCGGTGAGAGACCCTTTATTTTAGCCTATACTGGGATAATTAGCTGATAACAGCAGGACCGGGCTAGAATCCCGGAGGAATGTCTTAATGTGGTGTTTACTAAGGGGTCTCAAGCGTTATATTTCCTCTACAAATGTGGGCACATTAATTGTAGCTTCCGATATCCTGATGCCTATCTCATCATTGTAAATATATGTACAGAAAGATTTGGAGCCCAGAGATAAAATCAATATAAAATTGTAGGTAGGCCTACATTCTGATTGATTCTGTGCCTTAAATAGCAACTTCACAACCTAACACAGGTTGTCAGTAGATTAAATATGTTTCAAACAGCTTGAACTACAAAGATATTCTACTATTATACATAGTAGCCAAGCAAAGGTTAATAGCCTTTTCTTTAATGCATTAAACATGCGTTTTATAGTAACAGAATATGATTTAGAAAACCAACATAGCCTTGAATATCCGACCTAATACTAGTAAATAAAACACAAATAATTGTAATCACACCAATGTCTGTATGTGAGGGAATATATTTCAATTAATTTAAATTCATTTAAAAGGACACACAAACACGGAAATTGAACCAGTGACCTTTGTGTTATCTTGCAAATATTCTAACACTGAGCCATCCAGTTTTATTTAATTTAATTTAACTTTGTTCCCTCCAATGCAATAATTTGTAACATATGTTTATATTCATTAAGATTTCACTATAACTACAATCATGAATTGCATATTTGGCCTATAACAGCCCTCTCGAGTCAAAGATGGTTGCGATAGCCAATAGCTTGCGATAATATAGGTCACTCATATGTAGCTAACGGTTACCACAAGTTCATCACAGACTCAGCCTAAAGCTATAAAGTTATGAGTGAAGAATTATCCTTAGATCCTGAATAGCTCAGTGGCCTGCTAAGCCAAAGGTCTTGGGCTCAATTCCCGTGTACAGGCATCATTTTCTTACTGATTTAAATTTACACCTTATATTAGTCCCCCGAACCAAGATCCTATAAAGAGATATCTAGTATCGATATATGTATCTCTCGGGAGGAAGCCGGAGTACTCTAAATGTGTAGCAGCTAGTTATATTTAGCTTCTAAGAATAGAGTAGGCCTAAGTGTGAATTGACACTTAAATCACGTTATCACAATCACTTGTAATATAGATATATTTATTTATTTTAGCACCACATATCACCAAATAACATGTAGCGTTCCAAGTGCGAAAGACGGACTAAACGTCATGATACTGTAGTCAAAACTGACTTGTCGGGGACGGAGTGGTTGGATTTCTAATGCCATTTCGGGTGTAATGCAGGTGTTTATTGTTCAAAGGCTTTCCGTTTACCCTTCCAAAAGTCTGAAGGTAAAATGTTACCATCCTAATCATTACCACACTATAATAATTATTGTATACGCATGTAGCCCTACAGGATTGTGAGATACGGAAATATAGTAAAGTATTAATATTGAGAGCGTTTGTAATCATCATCATCATGGACAGCTTCCGGCCAATGGCTGAGTCTTTTTGGAACATGAGTCTCTCCACCACCTCCTTTCCTCCACCATCTCTTTCCTCACCATCTCTTTCCTCCCACCATCTCTTTCCTCCCCCATCTCTTTCCTCCCACCATCTCTTTCTCTCACCATCTCTTTCCTCTCACCATCTCTTTCCTCCCACCATCTCTTTCCTCCCGCCATCTCTTTCCTCCCCCATCTCTTTCCTCCCGCCATCTCTTTCCTCCCACCATCTCTTTCCTCCACCATCTCTTTCCTCCCACCATCTCTTTCCTCCACCATCTCTTTCCTCCCACCATCTCTTTCCTCCCACCATCTCTTGCTTCTCACCATCTCTTTCCTCCCACCATCTCTTTCTCCACCATCTCTTTCCTCCTCACCATCTCTTTCCTCCCACCATCTCTTTCCTCCCACCATCTCTTTCCTCCCACCATCTCTTTCCTCCCACCATCTCTTTCCTCCCACCATCTCTTTCCTCCCACCATCTCTTCCTCACCATCTCTTCCTCCACCATCTCTTTCCTCCCACCATCTCTTTCCTCCCACCATCTCTTTCCTCCACCATCTCTTTCCTCCACCATCTCTTCTTCTCCACCATCTCTTTCCTCCCACAATCTCTTCCCTAAACCTTAGCTCGGTCTTCTCCTCTTTCCTCCACTCTCCTCCTTACTACCTTCAGCTATATCTGTCCCTCGGTCGTCTATCCTCCATCTCCATATCCGACATCCTTTCCCTCTCCCTTCCTCTCACATGATCATACTACCTTAGTCGTGTCTTCTCTCTCCTCTCCTGGACCGTCCCTTCTTTCACTATTCTCTTGCTCTCTCATTCTCATCTTCTCATCCTGTTCATCCTGTTCATCTTACATCGTCACATTTTGTTTGTCAATGAAGGTAGATTTAAATTCAGTTTGCATACGTTCTAGACATGCCACGATAGTAATAACTTAGTATATTTCTGAGTGTTCAATATGATATCTTTCTGCAGCGCTGGTCACATGGTATAAGGCGGGAGTTTTTTTTTTTAGAAACGTACATGATTAACGTTGTCATGGAGCTCGAGGTTTGAATCTCAGTCGAGTAAATATGTGGTCGAGAACAATAGCGCACATATACAATGCTGTGGTTTTATCTCGTAGGGCCTCACTAAGATAGTTGATTATCTTCCCTCCTGATAAATACCAGTAGAGTTTTATATTACTTTACTTAGATACAAAGACAAAAGATAACAAGTGCTGGAAAATATTCGACTTGGTAAGACTACTAAATTATAAACTTAAGTACTATAAGAAATTCTCACTAATAAATAACTAGAACCTTAATATTTTCGTTAATTCTCTATGTTAGGTTATGAACTGGCAAGGTTGAATAACAGATGGTTATCCAAGGGATGGGAAAAGACAGGGCCACCCTTAGAGGACTTGGGGTGAGGCTCCATGGTATCTACCACACTACCACCCTTGCTTGCACCTATACACCATTTTTCAGTCGGATTGGGTTTAAGGGAATCGACCTAAAAAATAAATACATGTAGTAATTAATGCTAGAAGCAGTGTTTGTATCTCCTTCTTTCGATTTTCTTCCCCTACAAACTTGATCTTAATAAAGGTTCAAGAACAACTGTCCCAAATTTTACTACATCGGTAAATGCGTTCAAAAGTTATCGTGAGACATATTAACCAAAGACAAACATAATCGGTGGAGTTAAAACAGGGAACTCGTTTCACTCTTTCAAAAAATCAAACCACATGACTATGTTTTTATTTGTTTTTACATTCCAACACTACTTGATAAATTGCCTAGGTATATACAGAGAGCCTACATTAAGAGCGGATAATTAAAAATTTCCCAACTCCAATTTATGTTTTCCTCTCTGTCACCTCAGCAATCACGGGGCCCACCAAAACGGGGCCCTGTGCAGCCACAAGGTTCGCACAACCCTCTTGGCCAAAATTCAGTACACAAGCATTATCGTGAAAAGGGGAATCCCACAATGAAAATTCACGTGTGACACAAACACCTCTAATCCATCTAGCTTTGATTCGATCTTCTACCGACTTTCTGCCAACAATGATACATTATTTTGCTAGCTTGACGTCTTAGACTGCGTGATCACTGGTGTTGATGCTGTTATTAAGCATATTTTAGAATTATAAATGGTGTGTAAATCATGTTGCTTTAAGATGATGATGAACTGGGTTTATAAGTTTCATATAATTAATAGAGTTGAAATATCAGCCACTCATTCGTTGCTAATATTCAACGAGCGAGCAGACCTTGACCTTCTAGCAACAACCTGTCATGGGAATAATATGCTCAACAACTCTCATTCTTAATATAATGTGTGTATGTGTAAATAATACCTGGCAATTATAAGTAAATCGAGTTCCAACTTGTTGAAGATTGAAAACTTCGATAAGAAAACACTACAATAGTGGCAGTGTTCTCGGAATATATAAGGCAGTCAGCTGATAATTAGGAATATACTTTCGATCAGAAAGGCCCTGACATTTAAACTGCACAGCTTTTTAAGGTTTCCTCTGGTTTCCAACTGGATCCATGAAAACACGGGTGAAAAGAAACTCCACCATTTGGTCTCATCTGATGGATTCTTCAACTTTTTATATTAATATATTAGAACGAAGTGGGAGATGTTTGTGAACATAGTTTTGGTGTCGATATATTTAGCAAATCCACATTTTAACATGATAGCGATTTGATATTCAACAATTTCACTCTTATTATTTTAGAATTGTATTGTTATTACGGCATTTTATGTAAGCATAAAATAGGATCGGTTCAAGACTTTAGCGGAGAAAACAAAATAAAACTTTACACTTGATTCAAATATCGACTCCAGTTCTACTAGAAATAGATTCCGAGTCATTAAAAGACCTTCAAAATATTGAGTTCGCTATCACTTTGATTGTAACAGTAATCCACATATAAATGTTATACTTTCCTCCCCGGTACTACATAGGCTATTTTATAAATTTCACTAAAGGGGGAAAGTGGTACTGCTCACATTTCAAATGATACAATTACATTCCTGAAATTCCTGCAGTTAAATACTGGAAGTGGACTATTGTTTTCAATTTTGATCCCCTGTTGAGACATTGTTTGTCTAAAATATGCGTATCTAGAATTATTGTCCGCGTCCTTTAATGAGAAAGTGCTTTTTTGGAAGTGTTTTCACCGTAAGAATTAATGCTATTTTTTCGGGGTGGAGTCAAACTGGCCGTTGTAAAAATGATTTCGAAATTCAGGTGTAAGTTAAGGGAAATTTAACCGCATTTCTATCTTATTTCCAGCAGTACAGGATTATATTAAAACGCCTCTTTTGAGAGTTAAATTTTTAAAAAAAGTCGACATCCCCCTGTTCTTAACACTGTTGTAAGATCTCCCAGTAAGAGCTCTCTCCCAAAAATTGATCTCTGGATCTGCCCTTACCAAATATACATTTTTAACTTAAAATTTAACTCCATTTTCAAAATATTACAAATGTTCTCAAATTTGTCTTAAGTAAACTAGCCTTAGATAAATTTATATTAGGAAATCAACCTTCATAATTTATCATATAAATCCGAGAGCAACCTTGAATAAAATCATTAGGTTATTTAAAAAAATTAAATATAAATTTCAACAGACATAAATTGCAGAATACATTTTTTGGGTTCTGCCACATATAAGCCTAATAATTCATAATAACCTCGAGATTGAACATATTCACGATTACTATCTTTTCTTTGACATGAGAAAGTATAAGGACCTTTGTTTTCATCTCTCGTACATCGTATCAGATTTTACAAAGAATATTACGGGAATATCAGGTTTCGAATTTCTGTCTGGTGTAATGTAATTGTTTCTTTCCTGAGTAGTTTCCCTCTCTCCCTCCATGTAGCTGCGGGTAAATTTACCTCGAACTCTACCTTCCTTAACGTAACGTAATTAATGTATATACGTATGGTTATAGCCTTTAGGGAGACGTAGTAAGAATACTTATGTGAAATGAAACTGTCCAATATTCATGCCAATAGGGAAGTAAGCCTAGGTTGTATTTAGCTAGGTTTATATACTGGAGTATGACTAGCCCTCTGGCCTTTACGCATTTTAAATTCACTAATATGTTAGGAATCAATAAGGTAGAATTTAAAGGAAGTATACCCATACCTGCATTGAAGGAGAGTGGGAATAAAACTATTATATGCATCCATTGAAGGTTAGCTCTGTTCGAGTGTACAAGTACTTATATTAATAAAATAAATATTTAATTTGGTTCAAGTGGAACTATATGATTATAATACCTTGTAACTAGGAAGAACACTAATTTTTTAATAGATAGAGTTATGATTCATTTTTATTAATACTGTTTATTAATACTGTTGCATGTCATTATTAATAATAAATATAGAATGTGGGGAATGCCAGGCCTCCACCGTGGTTCGGATTCCACGTTAAACTGTAGGTCCTTCATTTCATCCCACAATCACCCTACCATTACACATTAGCGTAAGTGCGTATAACCCGAACGGGTAGTAAGACGCGGTGCTAATGATAATAATAAATATAAATTCTCCCAATTTTGAGCAATAAACTATTTTCACTTAGGATTACTCTTTTCTTTTTATGAAAGAATAAATATAAACTGTGTAACATGGTAGAATTTAAAATTATCAAAGCAAGTTTTCAAAAATATCTAGATAAGAAATAAGCATTCGCTTGTGTAAAGTTATCGGTATTATTATGATCCTCACCTTCAAATTCCAACATACTGTATTATTAATAAATAATAATGTATATTTTCTCTATTTATCATTTTAAATTATTTGTTTCTATGTTTAAAAATAAAACTATGATTGTTTTGGTCAAACTTGAGAATTTGCTATAAAATAATAGATTTCTAAAAATGTTTCATACTTTTGAAACTGTTGGCAATCTATTAGTGGTTAAGCTTTAACGAAAAAAGTAATTATGACAATTGATGATGTATAACTCCATAAATCAGTACCGAGAGGGATATTTTAACGTCTAAAATTCTCAAAAATATGGCTAAGAATCGTCATTAGCGTGTGATAGTTTGACTAAATCGGTTGGAATTAATATCGTATGAAGAAATGGATCATGGGATTGATAAGTTAGATAGAGACAAACGATCAGTGTGGAAGAGAGAATTGTTTAGAGTAGATATACAAACTCATATGAGGAATAAAGCGGGCTATATGACAGTGTTTTGGTGGGTACGATACCAAACTGGCCTCCAAGGACCACTGCTCAGATAACCCGCGTCTGACCTTGTTTTAGTAGGCAGAAAACAAATCAACGAATTATAAATGTGGGCCTTTGAATGAATAAAATATTAATTTTGACAACATTTTAATTTTTTAGGAGGAATGTTAGCAAGGACATAATATTTGGTATCCTACCCTCTCTAAATAAATAAAATAACATCAGTATAATTAGTAGTTTTCAAGCAAATCATTATATGGGGTTGGTTGATCCACAATTGTATGTTTCCAAAATTCAATTGATGGCCGTAATAGATAGAATCGAAATATTCTTAAATGAAATATTTGAACAGAATATACTCATCTATGTGAGCCAGCCTTTCAAAACTAACGTCCAATTTTCCTACGAATTTAAATATCTGACATCTAGAAAATTAATTGGATCTATTTTCCCGATTCATACTTCAAGTTACGTGATCCACAACTGACACTTTTATAGATTGTATCAATAATTATAAAATAACACTTAACATAGAGTAAAAAATATTAAAGTTGGCTACAAAGGTATTAATGTTGATTTTTTTCTAAACGTTTCTAAAAGGTACGCAAAATGTCAAGCATAAGAAAAATAAAATATACCTACATAACTTTATCCAGGATACAAACCTAATTTTTTCCGATCAACTGAGATTAACGGAGGGCTTGTTGTTCTGACCACATGACACCATCCATCCACAAATGTAAGCACTATCATCACTAACGCTGGCTGCCGCTCAAGCTGTTTAGCTCACTAGCGGGGCCAATAACATTGAATCTGTTTAATATTATTTTACTAAAGACCCAAATATCAGAGTTATTTTATGGGTTTACAAAAAATATCTAATATGAGGTATACAGATAGCATGGCCTGACGTATGAAAATGTGTGAGTTGTTCTAGAAGCTATGTTGGCTGCCAGGTTCGGCTTTTCCTATACAAATTGAACTGAGCCCATATTAGGGGAAATATATCAAGAGAATATTTATTGGGACTATTCTGAGAATGTTACTTAAATATTGAAACCAATTTACTTAGTCTATGGCAGTATGCAGTCTAAAATGCATTGCTGCATTTACGCACGTACGCCATTCATCCCTATATTGAGCTAGTTCTATCCAGTCTTTCCATTATAACCTATCCCTAACATGAGCTAGTTATATCCAGTTCACCTCATTACACAAAACTGCTTGTCTTTCCATTAGTCATTTCCCATTAGATATTTCTGTAAACATCTTGAATAAGGTTCTATATTCTTCCAATCGCTCTGTATATTCTGCCTTCCATAGCCTGTAAAAGCTAATTTTTATAAAATGGTATTTTAATAATTACAGGTTATTTAACTAATATATATGTAACCTACTCCTCTTTCCAATATTTATATACCCAATTGGATTAAATGATCTCTTAAATATTTAGATTGGAACACAATACATTTGCTTTCGTAATTTCAGATAAAAAACCATGTTTCACCACTATGAAGAACACCAGGTCTTATATATTCTAAGTTCTACATTTCTTGGCAACAGGCGGTATGTTAACTTATTCTCGTGCTATGTTAACAACCTAGAGCTATCTAAAGTCACCGCTCTGAGGTATTCTCGTGGTATTTTAACAACCTAGAGCTATCTAAGACACCGCTCTGAGGTATTCTCGTGCTATGTTAACAAACTAGAGCTATCTAAAGTCACCGCTCTGAGGTATTCTCGTGGTATGTTAACAAACTAGAGCTATCTAAGACACCGTTCTGAGGTATTCTCGTGCTATGTTAACAAACTAGAGCTATCTAAAGTCACCGCTCTGAGGTATTCTCGTGGTATGTTAACAACCTAGAGCTATCTAAGACACCGCTCTGAGGTATTCTCGTGGTATGTTAACAACCTAGAGCTATCTAAGACACCGCTCTGAGGTATTCTCGTGGTATGTTAACAAACTAGAGCTATCTAAAGTCACCGCTCTGAGGTATTCTCGTGGTATGTTAACAACCTAGAGCTATCTAAGACACCGCTCTGAGTATTCTCGTGCTATGTTAACAAACTAGAGCTATCTAAAGTCACCGCTCTGAGGTATTCTCGTGGTATGTTAACAAACTAGAGCTATCTAAGACACCGCTCTGAGGTATTCTCGTGGTATGTTAACAACCTAGAGCTATCTAAGACACCGCTCTGAGGTATTCTCGTGCTATGTTAACAAACTAGAGCTATCTAAAGTCACCGCTCTGAGGTATTCTCGTGGTATGTTAACAACCTAGAGCTATCTAAGACACCGCTCTGAGGTATTCTCGTGCTATGTTAACAAACTAGAGCTATCTAAAGTCACCGCTCTGAGGTATTCTCGTGGTATGTTAACAAACTAGAGCTATCTAAAGTCACCGCTCTGAGGTATTCTCGTGGTATGTTAACAAACTAGAGCTATCTAAAGTCACCGCTCTGAGGTATTCTCGTGGTATGTTAACAAACTAGAGCTATCTAAAGTCACCGCTCTGTGGTATTCTCGTGGTATGTTAACAAACTAGAGCTATCTAAAGTCACCGCTCTGAGGTATTCTCGTGGTATGTTAACAAACTAGAGCTATCTAAAGTCACCGCTCTGAGGTATTCTCGTGTATGTTAACAACCTAGAGCTATCTAAGACACCGCTCTGAGGTATTCTCGTGGTATGTTAACAAACTAGAGCTATCTAAAGTCACCGCTCTGAGGTATTCTCGTGGTATGTTAACAAACTAGAGCTATCTAAAGTCACCGCTCTGAGGTATTCTCGTGGTATGTTAACAACCTAGAGCTATCTAAAGTCACCGCTCTGAGATATTCTATTGGCTAGTCACGTGCCTGCTGCACAGTATCGTATCCACAAGGTTAGTTTCTCTTCTTTCAAGGCTGTCTTTCTGTTACTTCCTTGTGGAATGGAGGGTACAGCTTCCAACTAAGGAATAGAAATCAACCTCAATTATAGCTTTTATATGGAATTGTATGCTCCATCATTAAATATAAATATGTTTATAATATTTTAAGACTCAAGTGAGAGATGTAACAACATTATAACTCTTAAAGTGGAGTAATTATAGCTTAGCCTGCCTAATCTCCACATGGACACTAAACAATTATCGATGATTGAATAGGATCTAAATCCCACGGTATTAGTCCTCCTTAGAACGTCCGAGGCTCACATATAATTAACAAAATCACATTTATACTGATTATTTTCAGTGCTAAACCAAGCCACTTCAAACTAAGGATCCCTTGGAAGGGTAGTTTTGACTCAACAGTATTTATTTTAGATAATAATTTATACAGTTGTAATATATCATTAGTACAGTACTTTATTCTATTATTTTGTTAATACAGTTCAATTTTCATAAGATGGACCATATTTGATAAAAATAAAAGCTCCTGGATCTACATTCACGTATTCATACATCTAGTCAAATGATCTGCAGCTTTAAATTTTGATAGATATTATCAATAACTAAAAATAAGACTACTTATAAGTAAAATGTTATTAATGTTAGCGTAAAATTCTGTATTTCTAAAAATTCCTTCCCTACAAAACTTTACTCCACAAATCTAAAGTTAAACATTAATTAAATGGAATGTATGAAAGTGTTTTCAGATATTCATAATAGACAACATCTTAGTGTTAATTTTATTACGTCTTTATTAATGAAACATTTACCTGTATGTAACCATAACTAGTAATAATAATATTTATATTTATTTGGGTATGCCAAGTGAGTATTATTCTGCTTAATGATAATACCTAAGAAAATGTGTATTACTTTATTTTTGCTGACCATACTCATAATATTCACAGGAGCTAACAATTTGTAACTATTGTTTTATTTGTGTCTCTTAATGTTTATATTATTATGTGTTACTGTTGTTTAACCTGAGGGCATGTGATCAATAAATTATGTTTGATTATGTTAGGTACCCACAGGATCTGTGGAAGAGATTTTTCAATGGACATGATGAGAAGAACAACCACCAAATATTAAACAATTTTCATTTAATTTATCAGGTGAAATTCTGGTAATGGGGCGTACACATATTATAGAAAACTATATTTTGTTATTCTCACTTTATCAACAAAATATAACTAAATCTTCCTAAAAAAACATTAGAAATGTAAGAGAGTTCAACAAGTACACTTCAAATATATACTGCCCCCAACAACACTAACAAAAAATTCAAACTTCACAGGAACCACGGCAAAAAAATAAGTGTTTTATATATATAATTTTTATTTACAACGGACATTAATTACGTAGCTGATAACAACTTTATATGAAATATTTAAATAGAATAATATCAATAATTCACAAAGCTATACATATTTCAAAAAATAATTGGATAAAAACCTAACACAACACTAACAAAATAATAATAATAAACAGTTAAATATATTAAATAAAACTACAACTGCAGGTTTATTTAATCTAAAACAGAAATACTTTACAAAAAAACTATTTTACACCAAGAAATTATGGCAAGTATTATATCTTGTGTCACCCACCTTGGTGGCGTAGTTGGCCATCGCGCCAGTTTCGTGTTGAGCTTGGCTGCCAAGGATGGTGAGATTGAGGTTCGAATCTCGGTCAGGTGAATTGGAATGGTATTTTATTTATTATATATAATATATATATATATATATATATATATATATAAGTCATGGAAAACCAAATACCTACAATATATTTACATTTAATGTGAATACTACAAGTTTGTTCATTTTAATAGTACTTCAAAACTCGTATACACAATATTTTTTTAATACAAAAGAGTATATATAATAAACAAACTACCTGTAAATGAACATATTCTGGATATAAGTAAGTATGTACATCAACAAATTTTAAAATTTCTTTTGGAAGGGTACTTTCTAAATAATTTATAAAAATAAACTAAAGAACCTGTGTTACAAACCAAATTACACAGCAAGAACATAATTTTTTATTTCGTGTTGGATATTTACATTTCATTATTTATAGTTAAAAACATAGTTATGCTGTATTAGAAGGAATTTATATTTTAAGATGTATACATTGCTTAGCCATAAAACATGAAAATATATATTTTAAAATAAAATTATTTTATCCCAAATTCTTTGTAAAAAAAATATGTACATTTATTCTATCAAAATTTATGCGATGTTTAATTTTTTTTAAAGAAAATAGGCCTATTTTATATCCTATACAATATATAGCCTGGATTTCTTTGAAATCAAGATTTACAAGATGTTTAAATTAGTATTCTAGAAAAATGGACCGCCTGGAATTTAGAAAACATCTCTGCCAAAAATAATTTTATGATTTGTTTTGTTACATACTTACATGTAGATTATGTCCATTTACTATTAAATGGTTTATTATATATATATTTTTTGTATTAAAAAACATTGTGTATAAAAGTTTTGAATTAATAGGAAAGTGACATTTTGTTTGTGGTATTTACATTAAATGTAAAAATATTTGAGGTATTTAATATTTCTTGACATAATATATTATAATAATTGCCAAGGTTTATTGGCATAAATTAATTTTACTCTAAGGCATTTCATATTCTAGTGTATAAGATTATAATAAAACCACAACTGTAATTTTATTTGATATATATTTTTTAATAAGTGTGTAATTGACTTTTGTTGGTGTTTTGCTAGGTTAATTACTAAAGTATTTTATGAAACACGAATACTAAATAGTGTATGTAATGAGGTCCGCTGAAGATTTTTTTATATAGATTTACATTTTTTGTTGTTGTTTTTTGGCAAAGGCTCCTAAGAGGCCAGAATTTTCAGTTAGTGTTGTATGGGGTGTTATATATTAATAGTGTACTTGTAGACCGATTTTGCATTTCTAATATTTTATTAGGGAGATTTTAAATGTAACATTCTTGCAATGAGGGATCGACTGTATTTCAAAGTATATTTAAGAGATTAAGGTGCTATAAAGTAGAGTTCAACCCATGCATTTGGGAGTGTAACTAGATTGTTATTCTCTTTATGTCGTCAAACCTTGAAATTTTATGAAACTACTGTTTTTGTTACACAAACATCTCAAGAAGGATGGTAAGCTGTGACACAAGAATATTATTAAGTAGATCCTCACAATAAACGGGTCTACCCAATATTTATATTGTATTATATATTATATTATACATTATTATTCATATTATTTAACTTATTTCTGAAAACCTTTTAAAATAATGTATCAACAGTAATTAGCACGCCCAGCTGTCACAGGCAGAGATTGGCTGAATTTGATAACGTTACCACAGCCCCTCGCTATCTGATAAGCTGTTGGTTTTCCCCCTCCCCTCCTCTTGACCCGCTTTCCAGTGTTCTTAAGATTTTTATTCTTGTCTCATTTGTTTTTATTTGTGTTCATTGCTTTTTTTATTTGTGCTCAATGACTATTTATATATGTTCATTGCTTTTTTACTTGTGATCATTGGTTATTTATGTCTGGGTATAATTCAGAAGGACCGTTGGAGTTTTTTTATTAGTGTGTAAAGTTTACTATCGTAGGATTTGGAAATATTTTATTTATATATTCGCGTGCAGTCCACGGCAACGGGCTCTCTTCGCACTACATCACTAGTGCGCGCTGAGAGCCTCTTCTCTGCCCGGCCGCTTAATGAATAGTGTAACCACCGAGCAGCTATCAGAGTATCACGGCTGTTAGGCCCCTTTCACTTTTCCTTCCCTCCCCACCATCTTTAAATCGCCACGGCACAGAACGAACTAAGTTTCACTGACTGCTTCCATTCGCAAATACCTGTTGGACTGTTTTTTTTACCCCTTCCCACTCCTAACTTCATTATAACCCTTCACAGTGGTGGTAATCAGATGCCACAACAGTAACGTGTTATAAATTTCGAAAAAGGGTGACAACGACCTTATTGAAGAGTCATGAACCCCCCCCCCCCTCAAGGCCACTTGGTCCATTGGTTATGGCCTTCTGAAGGACGCAGGTTCATATGTGCTTTATAAATGCCCACTCTGGGACCAATGATTCGATTTACGCCACCAGGAGCCTGACATTTATACGGCGTGCACACTAGGATTCGATCATCAATATCTTTAGCACAACTAATGTCTATTAGAACGTTTGTACTTCCTGCACCCCCATAATTTTGTTGGTCGACCAGACTATTTTAGAACAGGTAATATGTGAAACCAATATTTACTTCAAACGTCGATCACTATGTCACCGGTGTCTAGTGACGTTTTAGACCATGTGACCATCGATGTAAGTATACCAAATTTATTATAAAATGCACATGAGGTCATTGACCCTGGAAACTCTCTCCCGGCAATGAGTTTTCCCGATGATGTCATTGCACTGGCACAACCATGATTATCCATACCTGCCACCAGTCTGGTGGCTGGGAAAGACAAGTAGAGACAGGAATAGCATAACCTTGAATGATGTCGCAACCCTCCTTCCAGCAATGAGTATTCCCGGTGTTGTCATTGCAATGTCGCAACCCCTCCACCCACTCCCCTATTTGGTATAGGGTCTTTTCCCGGTGATATTGCAACTAGAGAGCATTGACACAACTCTAATTCATGTTCAATCAGGGGCCTCACAAGCCTTACAGTAATTTATAATCTTTAGTTAGGGGCCGATATCCACCACCACAAAAGTCTACTGAAATCCGTTGTTTGGTATCGTCCGTTGACATACTTGGATGTAGGTAACCGTCATGGACTGAAGGAATAAGGTAGAAATGTTACAGTCTTTACGTGGAGTGAGGGAGAGTAGAAAACCACCCCCAGTTTACCTGAGCGAGAATCGCACTCACGACATCTCCCATCTTAGCTAATTGAGTTAAACGTACCCATTTCGTATCAAACGTCTATGTATTAATTATGATGGTACAGTAGGGATGAATAAGAAAATGTTCCATGTGGAGAATAACCAACAGTTTAACCGGCAGTGATTTAATTTCCCACGCCAGGACTAAATGAGGCTGACATTTACACTGCGTGTCCAAAAGGATTAGAACTTCGATATCTTTAGCATCGCTAATGTATGTTAGAACGGTCGTGCTTCCTTCCAAGTTAACCCCACATTTGCGAAGGGGTATTGATACTAGACTAGTTTTAACGTCCAGATAGAATGTGTACTTGCATATGTTTCGGGAAAACCCCACAAACAGTTACACTGTTTATATAGCTTTTATAAATTAACTTGGTTTGTTTTAAGATAAGGAGGCAAGTACACACACACACACACAAAATACACAAAGTCAGACATACGTTCATTTTTATTTATAAATTGTGACTGTAGTTTGCTACCCCAGGATAAAGTGAAAAAAAAATTAGTTATTTTAGAAATAACTGTTTTATTCCTTGAGCTACTTATAACACCAGAAAAAAGTTTTAATTTAATACCATCTAATGTTCTTATCTATATTTTGTCGAAATAATATATAACTCTTACATTAATTCTTAAATAATATTAGATTGAGTAACTTGAAATTAATGTCCGCAACTATATTTTAATTAAATAATATATAACCTTTAGAAAAAACATAAGTAATATTAAATACCATTTATTGCTCAAAAGTATATTTTGTTGGCATATTAAATAGCATTTACACAAAAACAAATATCCACTCAAACAAAAAGAAATTTAATATTCACGATTATATTTTGATGACTTTTACAAAAATTCATAAGTAATATTAAATAAAACTTTATATAATATTTAATGTTCGAAACTATATTTTGTTTACATAACAATTAACATTCACACAAAAAAGTTAGCCACTTAAGCCGCAAGCCAGAATTAGAAGAAGTGCACCCACATTTTACGATAAAGGCTGTTAAAGGAATCTATAATATTTTATTTAAATTAGATACTATGCCATGGATTTATTTAGCTTACCCTGAATATTTATTAAATCTTATAATGTCCGTTTACAATATACACACTACAAACACACACAGATTATCATCGTTTTAAATGTCTAATATTTAACACAAGAAAGAATTAAGGCTGAATAGATTAGATTTACTGAGGACTGCCGGATCACCAATTCGGCTTTCGGAAGGGCCTGTCGACGACCCACGCGGTCGCCAAGGTCGTTGACCTGGTGACCGGCGCGTTCAACACCGGGACCCGGACGGGCTTCGTCGTGTTGGACGTCAAAGGGGCGTTCGACAGTGTCAGCCACCGTGGGCTCCTCACCGCTCTTGCCGGGGCGGGTATTCCGCCTCCGATCCTCCGCCTCCTCGAGTCCTTCCTCGCCAACCACTCCTTCAGAGTGGGAGTCGAGGGAGCCCTCTCCTCTCCCAGACCGGTACGGGCAGGGGTCTCCCAGGGCTCCTGCCTTTCACCGATCCTGTATTCCCTGTTCGTGCGAGACATGCCCGTCTCGCACGGAACGGAGCTCTTCCAGTTCGCGGACGACACCGCTATCCTGGCGCAGTCCCCGGACGCTAAGGTGGTCTGGGCCAAACTTACCTTCGCGTTGCGGGGACTGTTGGCCTACCTTCGTACTCGGTCCCTCGCCATCCAATCCCAAAAGACGCAGGCTATTTTATTCACACGTCGAGGAACGGGCCCCCTGCAGCCACTTCGTGTGGAGGGTACCACGGTCCAGTGGTCGCCGTCAGTCCGGTGGTTGGGGGTGACCCTGGATGCGAAATGCAGCTGGGACCCGCACCTGCGTTCGGCGGAAGGTAGGGCCAGGGGCGTCATGTTGAAGCTGGCTCCTCTTTTGCGCCCGGCCAGTCCGCTGGTGTACGGCCACAAGATCAGACTTTTTCTGCTCTGTGTGATGTCCATCCTTCTCTATTCCGCTCCCGTATTCTCCTATCTACCCAGATACAGATACAATCATTTCCGTACTGTATACCACCGGTTCCTTCGTCTGATCCTCGGGGCTCCGCCCCGCGTCCCAAAGCGCGTTCTCCTGACCATGTCAGGCCTCCCATCCCTGGACAGCCGTATCCGCGGGCTGGCGGTACGTTTTTTCACACGAGCGCAGGCCAGCTCCAACATGATCGTCAGGGGCATCGGCGATTACGACGCTCCTGGCCATCCCTACCGCCGAATCAGGGACGGCGTTGTGAATCCCTTCGTCGACGTCGGCAGGTGACCTCGGAGTCGAATCTGGGGAGTCGTGACCCCCCGACTAGTCGTGTGAGACTGGGAGGGGAGGTCAGATAGCGGGCGATGCCGGCCAGTGGGCCGAGTTAGGGAGATTGGCAAATAAGTCTACCAAGCGGCCGACCAGGTCCTATGTGCCGTGGGGGGGGAGTCCAACAAACCCCCCTCGATAAGTGAAATGCGCCCTATTTGGGGATAAACAAAGGGAAAAAACTTTTATTATTTCGCCATATTTTTATTTTCAAGAACCCCAAGGGGTTGGGAATTATTATTGTTTCAATTTTGTTGTTTAGTAATGTATATAGATGATAAGTATTAATAAATAATAAAAAAAAAACCCTTATGAAAGAAAAGTATCTCAATTTTTCAGACTAGGAAGTGGAAAACGTTATATGAAAATTTACCGCCAAAAATAACTTTCTGACATATCAAACCTCGCTCGTCCCATAGCCAGTTTCTAAAATGGAAACTCAAACGTGATCTAGCGCACATATTATTTATGGATCATAAAAACTTGACATATTTTAGCACCGCGTCTTACTACCCATTCGGTTATGCTCTTGAGTACTAATTGCATTAATGGATCAGGAATTGGGAAGTTTGAAATCTCATTTACGTAGAGGTAGAGTGAAAAACTACACCCAGTTCACATAACCAAGATTCAAACCTTGATCTCCCCCGTCATAATCATACCGGTCTGTCTTGAAGGTAACGCTTTATACTATTCGACCTCCGAAGAGAGTTTTTATCAAGTTAATTTATTATTTATTAATGCATTAACTTATATGCATACAAAGAATTATCATATCCATTTCTATTGGATGGGCTTTGCCTTTTAAAAATATATAGAGTCACAAAGGAATATTATTTACAATTATATTTTTTCCATATAAATATTTTGAAGTATTTAACGACCACTTTGGAAACAGAATGGGGAAATTGTTATGTTAAAACCATGTATTTCTGGCACAAAAGCCTTTTGGAGCATTGCCATTCTGGTATAGTTCCATCCCAAATGGGCTTATAAGTTAGTGGCTTTGACTTCTGAAAAACTGATCCTGTTCAGTTCCTACCACGTTACATCGCTCGAGGGTGGGGAAGGGTGGATATATGGGGGGGCACCCACTTGGTCGTCTATTTATATGCGTTTGTAGAGCGGTTCATGATTGACAAGTTTCAGCAGCTTGAAAATATTTTTGACGCCATGCAAACCGTAAAATTGTGTTATCTAACTGTTGATCAAAAGTACACGGTGGATAAATTAAAAGTGGTAAATACAAAGTTCAAGAGATGCCTGATAGCATATCAAGATGGTAAGTTCTGTGTATTTTTACCCTGTCGTCTCGGTAATCTAACAGATTAAGACGTGTGCGAGCTTAGTAACGAAAAACTGGTATTTATCTGCGGTGGAGTAAAACCAGGTTTGCCTACCATTGTGATCTTTGAACACGCTTAAGAGACGGCGCAGAAGAGTCAATCAGTTAACAACAACAACATCGGGCATCTGGGCAGTTAATACATGTGCACTATATTACACGGTGGACCCTCCAAACCACAACTGAGGATAATAAATCAGCGTAAGGCTTCCGAGGCCCATGGTTATGCATAATTATTAGAGCTGTGTTAATGCTCTATAGTTGCGACCTCACCGGAAAAAAACCATTACCACATAGAGAATTGGGGGAGGGGTTTCAACATTGCGATGACGATGACGGTAAAACGGATGAAGGGTTGCGACAACCTTCAAGGTCGTGAACTATTATTGTCTCTACTTGTCTTGTCGAGCCACCAAACTGGTAGCAGGTATGGGCCATCAGGGTTGTGACAGTGCAATGACGTCATCGGGAAAACTCGTTGCTTGGGGAGGGTTGCCAGGGTGCCTAATGTGTATTTTATAATATTTTTTGTATACTTTCACATTGATGAATGCATGGTCTAAGCCTTCACTAGATGGCCGGTGACAGTGTGATTGACGTCTAAGTAAATGCGGGTACACATTCTAACTCTTCTAGAAGAATATGGTTGACCGGCAAAATGGTGGGGTCCAGGAAGTACAAACGTTCTAACAGATATTAGCTGTGCTAAATTTATCGAGGTTCGAATCCCGGTGTGCAAGCTATCTAAATGCCAGGTCCCTGGCGGGGTAAATCGAATCATTGGTCCCAGAGTGGGTATTCAGAAAGCATAGTGAACCTGCGGCCTTCAGAAGGCCACGACCGATGCGCCAAGGGACCTTGGGGGGGCTGGTAGAAAAGCACATATAAACCAGCGACCTTTAGAAGGTCACGACCAATGTACCAAATGGCCTTGGAGGGTTTATGATTTTTCAACAAGGTCGTTGTCATTCTCTTTTGAGATTTATAAAAATTTACTTTTGCGACATCTGACGACCCTCACTGTGAAGGGGTATGACGAAGTAGAGGGAGGAGAGTGGTGAAGTGAACGGCAGTTTAACAGAGTCTTACGAGAGAGAACAATTGGTGTAACTTAGTTCATTCTGTGCAATGGTGATTTAAGGAGGGTGGGGACGGAAGGAAAAGTGAAAGGGGCTTTACACCCGTGATACGATGTAAGCTGCTCGGTGGTCACACTCTTCAATAAGTGGTTGGGCAGAGAAGATTCTCCCAGCGCTCAATATCAATGCCATTGGAGGTGCACCTGGCGCCGTGAGCTGCACGCAAATAAATAAATAAAAAACCAACACCCCATATCAATCTTACGACAACAAACTTCCCACACCATTAAAAAACTCCAATGGACAATCCGAATCCTACCTAGACATAAATAACCAATTAGCACAAATAAAAAATCAATGAACATACATAAATTACCTTTGAGAACATATACCAAAAGCAATTAACACAAATAAAAACAAATGAGACAAGCATAAAATATTTGGAACACTGGAAAGTTGGTCAGGAGGAAGGGAGGGGGAAAATAAACAGCCAATCAGAGAGCAAGGGGGCATGGTCACTGATCAAATTCAGCCAATCCCGGCCTGTGACAGCTGGGCGTGCTATCTACTTCAACCAATATTCATAAAAAAAATATTTTTTAATGTTATTTAAATAATAAAATTATATATTAAAAAACTATTTGTTAGTTTATTTTGGTACTCTTGTTTTTTGTTGTAATATGTGAATAGTTTAACATGTCCAATTGGATCCACGAGGCGCTATGATGGTTTCGGAGTAGGAATGGAAAGGGGAGTTTAGAAGGAAAAAACCTTAATAGCGTTTAGAGTGATCAGTAGAAGCATACCTAGACACATCAACTCAAAAGGCTGGCCGATATTTAAATGTTGACCACCTGGTCACCTCAAATCTAGCATATTGTTAGACTTACACCTTGAGCTGCGTAAACATTACTGAGAAATGTATGGACACATCCTAATAAGGTTTATCTATTTTACTTACTTGAGCTGTTTTAGGAAAATATCAGCAATCGGGTAGAATTCATCAGGTTCTGAGGACAACTCGCATACCAGCTTCTCACGACACTCCTCAGTTGCAACCTGGTGTCAGAAATCCGCACTATATGGCAACTCATTTTATTCAAGACTAAAAGTTAGTAATCATGCCAAATTAATGATAGACACAAAATCCTAACCCAGACCATTAATTCATAACTGTGAATGGGGAAACCCTCAGTTCACTAATGGTAAATTTTTCGACTATGCTGGGAATCTAGCTTGGTGCCTCCTGACTCAATAGGCAGACACGCTACCCACTAAGGTAAGTGGGACTTTCCCACTGAGTACAATCGTATAAGACACATACCTTATCTAGCTCTCCTAAATTAGCTATATTTTGACTCCAGTGCTCATTTTTTCATTGTGAAATTTGAGTTGAAGGAATCCATTTCAGTAACAATAATATTTCACACAAAAAAGCATCAAAAATACTAATGTGGCAATACTCATATTACAAAAGAACAATAAATTGGTAAATGCTAAATCCAATTTTATATAATATGCTATCCCACCCAAAAGTGAAATTGGCAATTATTTCATTAATTGGGCCAATTTATGCTCATTTCGTGGACTGGCTTCTTCACTGGTCTATTTCTTTGACTGGGCAATCACTCAACTGGTTGATGAATTGGGTAGCACTTGGTTTGGTCAGTTAATAGATTGGCCATTTTAGAAAATGGTCTGCTTAAATCATTACCCAATTCATGAATTTGACGAGTTTTTTCCCGGTTCGTCAATTGGAGAAGCGAAGAACCGGTTTGGTCTTTAATTATTTTAACTGTTAATCGTTTTAGAATATAGATCATATTAATATGTGTTTGGTTAGTTAACATTATCTTAAAACGAGTTTCAGCTAGGATGTAGTAGATTATACAATAAGTTTCATTTCATGAAATTGAAAAGATTTAATCCAATGTTTGCCTAGCTAGTGAAATGATCAATAGAATAAATCAGTTCATAAAAATGACCAAAACATTTCCAGTATTTTAACTTGTCAGTTTTAATATTGGGGTGTACAGTATACATTAAATACCCACACAGCATTAAAGTATATTATGCTTGAGTTCATTTTTAGCTTTCAGGACGGTTAATATAGTCACACCACTACATTTCTGTAGAATAAAGCTCGGACGCTTCAAAACACAAAAAAGAACCCTATAATAATGTTAATGTTTTGTATTGTACATAGTGACAATAAAGTTTCCAATACTCTTAACTTTAATCACAGAGCTGTGGAAATTTCCGTAGTGTGACATTGAAAGTGATCTAGTTATTCTTTTTTTTTATATATATTTTCCTAGATTATTCGGAATAAAATATATTAATGGAGTATTCATATTGGTTCTCATATAGCATATATTTTGAAATAACTGTCCACAATTTAACAACTACAAGACAGCTGAACGTCTGGAATGCCTTTAATACTGCAGAGGACCGTCCTCTTAATGATTGAAAATTTATTGGTTTTCAAGTTATGAAAACTTAAAAGTAAATCAAGTAGAGTCTCGATTTTTCTAGACTTGTAAATTTCGATGTTCCGTTTAATCCGGACGGTCAGCAGTTAAAAGAGAGGGTCTGTAGCATATTTTAATTCGTGTTTATCATCGACTGATACTTTATGGCTGTCACAGGATCAGTCCTGATGACTGCATAAAATTCAAGCAAAGTGGAAAATAACAACCTGAACACGGGAATCGATCCACATCCAATGGTCATGTTTCATTTAGGCCATTCTGAAGTACAGTTGTGTACTGTGACATGTGAGGAGGGGTTGGTAGGAAATGTATTTTAGAGAATTGATCAATTTTCATGCTATCTTGGGTGCCTGAACCTAAAACAATAAATTACAGCTTTAGTTTCGTTAACTTGTCATCAGCGCTGTCAAATTTGTTCATTATTTATTTACCAGGTCTGTTTCTAATGTACAGTCATCGTAATGAGGTAATTTGCAAGTTTTTCAAAAATCATGTCTGTTTTGTTTATTGTGTAGTTAGTTACCTTTATATAAGTGATTTTTTAAAACACAACTACCCCAAACCTCTCCCCCCAGAGCTTGATTCACACACGGACAACTTGATAAGCGCTCGATGAACACGAGGGTAACTTGATAAGCTCTTGAAGAACAAGTGGAACACTTGATAAGCACTCTATGAACACGCGGGAAACTTGATAAGCTCTTGAAGAACAAGTGGAACACTTGATAAGCACTCGATGAACAAGCGCACAACTTGATAATCACTCGATGAACACGCGGGAAACTTGATAAGCTCTTGAAGAACAAGTGGAACACTTGATAAGCACTCGATGAACAAGCGCACAACTTGATAATCACTCGATGAACACGCGGAAAACTTGATAAGCTCTTAAAGAACAAGTGGAACACTTGATAAGCACTCGATGAACAAGCGCACAACTTGATAATCACTCGATGAACACGCGGGAAACTTGATAAGCTCTTGAAGAACAAGTGGAACACTTGATAAGCACTCGATGAACAAGCGCACAACTTGATAATCACTCGATGAACACGCGGAAAACTTGATAAGCTCTTAAAGAACAAGTGGAACACTTGATAAGCACTCGATGAACAAGCGCACAACTTGATAATCACTCGATGAACACGCGGGAACTTGATAAGCTCTTGAAGAACAAGTGGAACACTTGATAAGCATCGATGAACAGCGGGCAATTTGATAAGCGCTCAATGAACACGCGGGAAACTTGATAATCACTCAATGAACACGCGGGAAACTTGATAATCACTAAATGAACACGCGGAAACTTGATAAGCACTCGATGAACACGAGGGCAACTTGATAAGCACTCGATGCACATGTGGACCATCCTCCTTAATACACTACCCACCTGTCCCCTTGTTAGTGTAGTATTTTTACTTGCACTTCGTCTTACTACCCATTCAGGCTACACGTATACGTACTTGCTACCATATGTGCTAGGGAGAAGGAAGGTTGAGTTTAGAGGACGTGTACCCGCATATTATCAAAGGAGAGTGGAAAGCCATTAAGGAAAACCACCTTCAGTTCACCTAACCAGGAGTCAGCATTCTAGTCTATTGGAAGGGAAAAGTTATCAATGTGCGCGTTTTTCAAGCAGTAAAATACAGTTTTGGTTTGTCTTTGTTTCTTTTGCACCTTTCACATATAAAGTTAGGTACACACGACACAACTTCTTGTTAGAGAGCTGTGCAAGAAATTCGACAGTATCATGGTTTAATCGATTGTATACAAGTTTTACCTGAAGATTGTTCCCGTGAAATAGACTATTTAAACAATATTTTGAGCTATACAATGGTGCCTTTGCTTTTGATGGAATTATAACATATAGTAAACATATCTATAATAAATATGTTGAGTTTAATCTTCACATTTATTATGATAGTAATTAAAATTTAAATTGTAACCTTTTTATTAATAATTTGATGCCCAATAAATATATGATCATATACAATTAGTTGACGTCTGACATATGGGGTTATCTCTTGTTAACAATCCAAAAGCTGAATACTAAAAATGTCCAATACAGGATGTGTTCTATTCCCTGAAAATGTATATAATAAGTTGTGCAAAGCGGATCTTGTACAATCCATGGTGCTCACAAAATGCCATCCTTAGGCTACAATTTCTTATACAACTATCTGTAGTTGTATCGTGTGTACTGGGCTTAATACTACTTTTGGTACCAAGTATAGGAATTACCATGTCCTTAGTGAATCTTTAGCTCTTTCACGGAAAATTTACTTTAATGTATACTCCTGTCTGGGTACCAACTGGCGTACTGCGGACCACAGTTTGATAGACCATGCTAGACACTCTATACGTTCACTGGCATATTCATGTAATTATGAGTACTTGTAGATAGTGCATGGTACTCAAGCCAACTGAAGATGTAATTATTTGCTCCAGTCAAAGGAGAGCAGACGGAGAAGAAGTGTATGTTGTCTGCTTTAGTGGATTTACTCTCTGATATAGATTTTAAATGTATCATTTCCAGACTATTAAACATTCTGAATAGTACGTTTATCAGTACTTTATGATGAGCCAAACATTTTAGTACACAAAAGATCCAATTAAAATTAAAACCAGACACTTGTATTGTGCTTTGGGGTGCTTGTAAGAATATAAAGTTTATGTATTTATAGACGGATCCTACTGATAGGATATGATGGACAGGACATATAATAATGATGATAATATTCATATTTCAGCGTAACATAGATTTAATTTTAGGCGGGTCTGTGTGACACGCTCTCAGTTGTAATTTAATTATTTTGGAAAATAAATTCAAGCATTTTTCAAAAAAAATATCATTTTATATATATATATACACACACACATACAAAAATTTCTTTTATAGTTTCAGTTTCCCTGCAAATCCTTCCCAACTGAAATTATCGTAAATATAAGTTAAGTTATTTCTCAGAAAAACCGATTATGTAAATTTTGCTAAATTTTGAATTAATCTTTATTATAATTTTCCAAATATCCAGTTCTATTATAGATATATCTCTGTGAGACTTGATTCAAGGGAGTGACCTGACGGTCTAGGAGTAAGGTATCGGACTTCTTTGTTGGGGGTCCGGGGCTCAATCCTCGGTCCCTGCACAGATTTATCTGATTACCAAGCCCTTCTTTCACCTCTGACAAGATGCATATTAATCACAACTTGTGAATGTGTGGAATGCGAGGCCTCCACCGTGGTTCGGATTCCACGTTAAACTGTAGGTCCTCTATTTCATCTCACAATCACCCTACCATTACACATTATTATAAGTGCGTATAACCTGAACGGGTAGTAATACTTGATGATAATAAAATAATAACTTGATTCATATAATTTATACTGTAGGTTATTTGACTTGTAAGTGCAGCGGACACTTGATATGGACAAGGATGTGTGACCATGTGACAGCTTTCAGCTCAATAACTATTTTTAGCTCTATCAGTATCTATGAGATTAAACATAGATCAAAGAACTAGAGACTAATAATACCTTAGCAATATACACATTCTGGTGGTCACATCGTCAAAGGAGTCATTTTCAACTGATGACACACTGAACAAGGCGCTACAATTGTCAAAACGGCCACTATCAGTTATTTATGAGAGATACTCACATTAAAAAAAACTGGTATTATGACTGGGTTTAAGAATTCAATAGTTAACATTCTAACTATTTAAAAAAATATTGATCATGTATAATTTAATATATTTATTTTTATTCCTCTTTTTTTCTCGCTTATGTTTGATCCTACCCCAATCTCCAGCCCTACACTTGCTGACTATTCGTGGCACACCAATGTACCATGGCACACCTCCTGACCATTTGTGGCACACCAATGTACCATGGTACACCTCCTGGCCCTTAGTGGCACACCAATGTACCATGACACACCAATGTATCTTGGCACACCGGTTGAAAAAGGCTGGTCTAACATCTAAGATATCTAAATTCAAATTTTGAATCCAGGCCTGGCACATAGAAACCACCCCTATTGTTTTCTTATTCCTTTATCACCGCTAGTATGGGTGCCCACAAGTTTGAATAAATAGTTGGTCGATGATAAATATAGGTATTGTAATAAAACACTTTCAAAAATGGCCAGTAAAACATGTCTAAACATATTCCTCCTTCATGGACTCTCAGCCACTAGCTCAGTGATGTGCATTTCCTGGTAAAGAATCTGTCTAGCTCATAACTCCCAGGAGAGCTGCTGCAGTGTCATTGAAACGTCACGAATGAAGGAATACCAAATTACAGCCATCAAGGTTGCAATAAAACGACCATTCCAGTGAGTTATGCCCATTGTGTACAACACATGATGGCCAATTAACACCCAGTATTTATCACGTCCCATTTGTTTACATAATGTCGGTTCAAGTTAAAGAAAGTCCCACACTCATAAATCATAAAGCCAACTGTTTCATTCCTTTGCTCCAAACAAAGGTGCAACGTGTCTGGCAGCAGGTTCTCTTCTTGTGCAGTTAAAGTTCAAATAAATTAATTATAACTTTACTTTGCTGTCACATTGAACAAATAAACATACAAAACACACGTTAGATGTTCGAGCGATGAACCCATGTCTTTTAATCTATAAATCGACTCATTACAACCCTATTTTAGAGATTTATTAAAATTTATCTTTTCACAATAAGTGGGTTGGTGGAAAAGAAAATAATAATCTTTAGTTAGACTAAATCTGTGTGTGTGTGTATTAATATATATATATATATATATATATATATATAGAGAGAGAGAGAGAGAGAGAGAGAGAGAGATAAATAGATAGATGGATAGTTAGATGTGTGTATGTGACTTATAGCCTTCTAGCTAAATGATTAAATTCGGACAAACTTGATGGACACAAACGCCAGCCTAAGTACCCGGTAACAAATGGTTCAACGATGTCGTAGACCATAGATTATAGGGGCACCCGTCATTTGGCCTAGATGACTTCAGGCCAATTGACTGTTGCGAAGTTAATTTTTAGGCCAAATGACTTTTTGTAAAATCAATCTTTAGACCATTTATTTAAAATGTGTTTATGTTTTATTCGGAAACTTTGGTTATGATTTGTAGTGATGCTACTAGATGGCGAGGTGTGTAGTGTTTAATTAAATAGTACATTCTACCGCTTCAAAATAAATTTGTCTTTTCTCAATTTACTACTTCCCAAGGTATAGCAAGCACGTCCATTAACCTGTAGTACCACTTTTGTATATTGAACTTTTTTCAATACCAAATCTTTTAATTAGTTTTGTACCATTTTGTACCACAAATAAAAAGTTTTGTACCCGTAACCATTTTGAGTCATTGACATATAAATGTGACCACTCCATGTTAATAGTTTTGTATTATTTTGAATTTTGATTTTTTTCAGTGCCAAAGTATATTTTATCTGTCTTTCTGAGTATATTTGTTTATTAATTTGCTAAATTGAATTAATAAATAATTCATTTTTTATAATTATATTAAATTACTTGAGTTCACCCACGGCTTCACTCCCATTAAGTTGGGTAAATTAACTCATTTCTAGCGAATAATCTAAACCAGGTTTTCTCAAACTCTTTGCACTTGAGCCTTACATGAACATTAAAAGTATTGTTAAGCCTCACTTTCTTAGAATAAAAATAACAGCTTTACTTTAAAATACAAAAATGAGGCATTTGTTATTTCATTTATTTCTTTATTTTCTGATAAGAACTTTTTAGAAGATTATTAAGAATAGTAAAGTTATGTAAAATATTCATAAAATATCAAGTTTGTTTTAATATTTTATTAGGGGATGCACATCTATGGTTATCGCATTGCTAATAAATTTATCTTTTATAAATTTTTACCAATAAAATAGTTAATTATTGACTATTGAACCTAAAATGAGAGAGAGAGAGAGAGATAGATAGAGACCATTGCTGTACTAAGGGTGGATCTAGGACGGACGGGGTCATGTAGGCAACGTGGACCCTTCATTAAATTAAACCAATTAAATGAATGTTAAGGTCACTAATAGTTTTATTGTCACGTACTTAAGACAATCACATTAAGTATTCAAGAGGTGATTGGGCATTAGTGAAATTACCCAAATTCACCTTTTTGCGCAAACCTTGCTTAGGTTTAGACTTATTTTATCATTTTTATTATTATTATTTCAATGATTAATAATAAATACAGATCTTTAAAATAATCTATTTTTAAATAAAGTGCTTTAGACAAAATCTTTGAACAATACCACACACATAACGTGTTAGTATGGCTTAGTGGTAAAATTTCGTTTTAGAATGAGAAATAACTAGCTCTAATATAGAGTGGATTTAAAAATCTATGGCTTGAAATCTCAATAATACCATATATTTTGTCTAATTGATTGAATAGCTAAAAACTATTTATATAATAATTGTATCGCAAAATTCGAGTTATACCTTTCAATAGAGGATTATTATCAAGTTTAGCGTTACCCTGAAAAATTACTTAAAACTTTACTCTCATTTATGAAGTATTTTTATGTCAACATATCTTGAGATGCCCCCCACCTCCCTTCCCCAACCCGATCCCAATGGGAGCACCCGCGTCCCTACCCCCCTCACGAAAATTCTGCTGTACAAACATTTCTCCTAAGAGGTTAAAGGTAAAACATCAACATCTTGAGAGATTTACTTATTTGCCTACTCTATGGCACTGGAGAATTATTGCGTTAGTCTTAAGTAGTATCTCTTCACAACTAAAGCTCACAAAATTGTATCAATATATATGCTATTATCTCAGAAACTATTGGTTTTATAAAAATATATTCCATATAAAAAATTATTTTAATACTAATACAATTTTGCAACTATAAGTTCTTTAGTATCTAAAATAGTTGCGGATATACGGAAATATTTCGCTTTGTTAGTTTATTGATAATCTTAATCATATTTAGCACCGCGTCTTACTACCCGTTCGGGTTATACGCTTTAAGTACTAATTACGCTAATGGATTAGGAATTGAGAAGGTTTAATTAGAGGAAGTGAACCCGCATTTGCGTGGAGGGAGAGTGGAAAACCATTTAGGAAAAACCACTCTCAGTTCACCCGACCGAGATTCGAACCTCGATCTCCCCATCCTCAGCAGTCGAGCTCAACACGACAAGTGCGTTAGCCAACTACGCCACCGAGGCGGGTGATAATCTTAATCAACTTCTAGATATGAATTTTAATCAAAATCGTTAGAGCCGATTTTGAGAAATTCAATTAAAAAGACACATAGACAAACGGAATTGCAAAGACCACTTTTTAGTTAGTTTTTTTTTTTGGGGGGGGGGGGTTGATATCAATCAACATTTCAGGCCAGATATCTTTTTACGGTTGCAATACTTTTACCTTTTGTGCTCGAAAAGTTAAAATATATATATTTGAGTATAGCTTGAAAGTTATTGATTTTATATAAATATGTTTCGAATAAAATATTTGTATTATAAATATATCTACGTATTTGCAATGATAAGTAATTTCATATCTCAAATAGTTTCGGAGATATGATTTTAAAAAATGAGAATATATCCATCAGACCGGAGCCCTTAAAATAATTTTGCCAAAATATTGAGAGTAGCCATTTTGTTTGCAATATTTATAAATGTTTTGAAATTAAATTAAGTCAAGTCGGTCGTTATAACTGATTTTGAGAATATCGACTTTTCTCTTTTTTTCCCTTCAGTAAATCACGCTTAAAATTAGGGTTAAATATCCAATATCCAATTGCCAGAAATGTTCAAGGTAGGCCTTGAAAGGTACTTGTAAATGTCTGTATGTAACACCACTTAGGCGGCTTTCTTGACATTACTTATACATGGAGAATTCACCACGACACCATCAATGGGTAACTTAATTTTTATGTAACTTATCGTATATTCAATAAATTATTGTTTGTACTTGCACTGTCCGAGACAAATCTTTACTTCGCTGCTAGCTTCCAACCGGCCTCTGCAGCAGCCATTGGCTTCTCGGAAGTCCACTTGCTTACGTGTTTGTTGCCCTGGGAAGTTATCATCCTGTAAACGCTTCCGAATTTTGCATTTTTACGTTTCATGAAAAGTTAAAAAAAGACCAACGACAGTCCTATAAAACCCTTTGTATTTTTGCACAGCGTGTTTATTGCTTATATATATTAGTTAAAATAAATCGTAAGAATGCTTTGCTGATTACTAGGAAGGAAATTAGTAATTACTTTTTAAACAAGGGACTTATTGTGTGAACATAACCCATGTTGTTAATAACATCACCGTAATAAAAGTAGTTAAACTGTTTGAAAAAAACCTAATAATAATAATAATAATAATAATAACAATAATAGAGTTAAGGCTCTAGTCAAGACCATATATTATGTTTATATACATGACCATTATGATATTCACTGGGAAAAATTATTTCTTACGACACTATTATATACATTAATTATTAATAAAATAGATAAAAAAAATATGACCATATAGAGTTAACATTGCTTTAGTTCAGTAGCTCTAAATAAAAATTGGGCGCCACTTCAGACAAATTCAAAGTTGGGGGGTTAACTATTGGTTTCTACTTTTACTTTGCCTTTCTAAATAAGTTGTCTAAGGCCCCCTTCATTCGATTGTACGCAAACAATTTTACCGCGCGTGAACGCTGCTGAATTTTTTTTAAATGTTATTCGCTAATATCTTCATTCCTATTACCTTTATGACCATTAGATATACTAACAAGGAAATAATATCTGAAATGTATTCACAAAATAGGTGGTATAGTGTTTTATGAACTACTGAGCTATTGTTTTTGTTTGTATAATAAAGACTATAGGTTTGTTGGGGTAAAGCTGTGTGTTGGAGATATGTCAATATTTTTAGAAATATTGTAACTATCTTGAATCAGTTGTGCTATCTATTTTCAGATGAAAAAACTAACAATATTTTTTACTTTCCGAAGATATCCGAAGGTTTTTAATTTACATTTTAAGCCAAATGACCCTAGGCTAAATGACTTACTGAAATTAATTTTTAGGCCAAATGCTTTTAGGCCAGTTTACCATTATGCCAAATGACGCTTGGTTTCATTTTTAGGCCAACTCCCACGTCCTCAATTATAATATACGGCCATCAAGATAAGACCGACACCTATCAAATTAAACGGAGTGTACAATTGATATAGAACATGTTTGAGAGGTCAAAAAATTGCACACATTAAGAAACCAAACTATTAACTATTCACTTCATATTTGAAACTTAAAAGGGAGTACAAATAATAGTAGATATTAATGTATGGACCTTATTGTGTTCAACCATTAGAGCATATAACATTAAAATAAACGCATCTACTGGAATAAGATTTTATTTAATTGGTTCCTACAGTTTTTTTTGTTAAAAAACTGTAATAAATAATACAGACATTAATTCACGTCCAATTTCATCCCATCTTATATCCTTTAAGGCTACCCTCTCTACGTTATAACCTTAGAATGAACCGTGTTTAGTGAAGAAGATAATTGAAAGGTTAAACCACTTGACTGAAGGCTCATTGGGGTCCGTCTAGGCCAAGCATGAACCATGACGTAATTATTAAACCTGCAGATAGAGGAAGAGGTAAACACGACAGTGAAATGTTAACCATAAACACGCTTCTGGTGCTAGCTAATGGTCGCTTTTTTATCGCAGACAATTCGCTAAAAACAACCTGATGCCGTGGGAAAGAACACTAATACGCGATACCTCAATTTTCTACCCAACAACCTCTGCGCCACCTTACCTATTGACAAGCATACAATATTGTCAGTCTTGTCAGGTCTGATTTGGTCTATTTAATTAATTACACTATCATTATATCTGAATGTAACACGGTGGTAAAGTCAAAAGAAAAATAACCTAAAGTAGATTCATATTTTGAAGTATATATTTTGGCTTTTGCAGGCAGAAATTATATAATAGTATTAATTTTGTTATTCTTCCTTAAATCAGATAACGGGCTATAGGTATTCATTTCTAGTCTATGAAATAAATACAATTGTGTAGCTTTTGGTTGGTTCAAATTTTAATGATTTTTTTGGATACGTAATAAACACAGATATTGATTAAACTAGACGCTGTTTCTCAATTACAAAATAAAAACATATTTCAATACAAAAGAATAAATAGCTAAAATTTAATATTCATTTTAAATTTATTTATTTAATTTTACACATTAGAATTTAAAATTCCAAATAAACTTGGTTCAAATTAATTAATATTTGAAACGAACCAGTTTCGCCTAGTCGAACTCTTCGTTAACGGACAGGTTAGGAGTTTGACTCCCATCTGGGTTTGGTAAAAAAAAAAAAATCCTAAATTGTTTCCCAAATCGCCTCCATGCAAATGCGAATACGTATAATATAAAATTTTACCATCCTCATATCTATACCATTATCATAATAATTTCTGACGTGTATAACATGATTGGGTACTAAGACGCGGTGAACAGTAAATAGGGGAGAGCTAGCCCTTAGAGTACCTTAAAACAGAATAATTAATTCAACAGCTGTGACTGGTGGGCATTGTTAGTATTGTTGGTGTTCAATATTCAATACCAAGAATAGCTGTTCCCATTTAGTAAGATATGGATAAACCCGCCTCATTAAGCATGGAGTGTATATGTAAAACTAATTTATCTGGGGTTCAAGTCTTGACTGATGTGGTTCATAAAAATCTTCTATAGCCTCCTTACATAAATGTAGGTACATTTCCATTAAATCTCACCTTCCTTATTCCCCCCCCCCCCCCCACATCAGCGTAAATAATATATAAGCGTAGCCCAAAGGAGTATTAAGACGTAACTAAATCAATTATTCCAGAAAAAACTAGTGGAGAAGTGAATAGTGTTTTAAAACAATGATGTAATATTCTGTAGTTATGCTTAAGAGGGTCGCCTACCAGATTAATGAAACTCGTTGCAATGTCCAGAAATCCTGTGTCACTTAAGAGTTAAGAATAGGTTTGTTTCTCAAAATATAGTTCACACAAAAATTGAAGTGAAAGTTATTTATTATAATATTAATATCATCACATTTCAAGTTTTGTGATTTTTAAAGAAAATTATTATAAAGTTAAAAAAAACTCATTCTCAACGATGTTTTAGGCGAAATGAAATGTTCTAATTTCAAAGTAAAAAGTTAGAAACTTAGATCCAGCCTTCTTCAAACAAATGAAGTTAATTTTTAACAGGGCCCTAACAGATAACACTTACGATGGATTTGAATTAATTTAATAGTTTTGAAGTTTCAGAACAGAATGCATTGCCTTAAGAAATAACTATGTGGGATGATATTCTTTTTCGAGTGAGCGGCATTATCATTCACTGATGTTTCTCTATTTTTGAGTAATACTTTAATAATAATATTTCAAGAAGAAGGGATTTCGTTGTACACATCTTGATATTATCGATAACATTTAATATAATGAGTCCTTATTTCTTTAATTCTTTCTTTATTTTTGTAGTACAATATATATCTCTTAAGCTTAATGTCAGTACTTCAGTAGCCATCCCCCAGTTTTGAAAAAGCTACAAAAATCTTTGTTTGGAACTGTGCGCTTCACAGTGCTAGCGATATGGTGTTTGACTGTTGTGCGCATGCGCACAAAGGAGGGGAATGGGGAGGAAGGCGGGGCTGCCAGGTAGAAAGAGAGCACTGTTGCTCTCGCAGTGCAGGCTCTGGCGTGATGGTGGAAGGAAATGTTTTTTTTTTACTCAGCGTGTGTTGTGCTTAAAATCCGTGTATCATATTCTTGAATGTGATAAAGTGTATAAGAGTATATAATTAGATTATTATTCTGCTTCTAGCTAATATATTTGATTAATTCTTTTCGGTTCTTTTATTTAACAGAAATACTAAATGCACTTACATTAGTTTCAATGGAGAAAAATTTTCTCAATTGTCATCCAGAGATCAAGGAGAAAGTTATTAAATTTTTCTCGCAATTTAAAACAAGAAGAATGGATTTCATTTTTAAATGAATAGATCAAGTTTGAACTGTAACAATTTAAGTTAAAGTAAGTACAAAAGTTTGTTTTTTTTGGAAGTAAAATTTTATCAAGTTCCTGAATATTTTTTTATACATGTTTTTTTTTCCTTTTACACAATTAAAAAAAAAAGGTTAACCATTTTCTGTAGCAGCACCCCCACTAATTTTAGCTACGAGCCGCTCTGCGTGAGACTCCAGTGGAAATAGGGGGTTATGCAGTTCCTCAGTGCCTTAACACGAGTCGCCATTGGTCTCACGGCACACCGATTGGAAATACCTTGACCTTGACGATTTCACTCACTAAGGAGTAGGGATGAATATCAAACATCGATGTCGAAGGTTTTAAATTCGATGCTTTTAACATCGATATTTAGTGGGCGATGATTTTCATCCATCGGTGTTTGCTGACCCATGACGTGTGTACCTTGGATAATAATACTAAGGGACATTGATGGTTGGGAATCATCGACCAACAAACATAATTATTATGTACAGTACATCTTTAGAAACGAAGATTATTTTTGGCCCACCTGTGGGTTGGGATGATATCGAATTGTGGGAGGGGGTAGGGAGGGAAACATCGTGGTCCCTAACGGAGTGAGAACATCAATTCAAAGAAACAAACCATTACTTGTAAAACATTTATTTTATAGAACAAATAAAACACGGTATTTTGTTTTTTAAATCAATTTAACTGTAACTATAGATCATATTTAAGAGGTGGATTATAGAGGGGTGGTTAAAGGTTAGAGCTTTAACCCGTGGTACCGATAAAAACACATGAACTATTACCACATCTTAGATGTCGATACATTATATCAGCAGCCAAAAATTATCAACCTATAAAATTCGATGGCGGGAGTAACAAACTTTAAATATAGTTTTGAAAACATTTATCTCTGATGTCCATTCCTACCAATATCTGCTGTTTGGTTAAGTAGAACCAACTTTGACAAAGATAATAAACTGTTTAGAAAGAAAAATGAACTCAAAATGAGTGTTTTCACAAACAGTGGACGACGGAGATAGTAGTTATTATAATATTATTTAACAGATGATATCAAGTACTATCTATTTTCTAAAATGATATTTTTTTATTAGATATGTATGCATTATTTTATGAACATAATTTTTTGAATTTGAATTGAAGTTTTTGATTTATTAAATATAAATTTACTTCAGATACAGTTACTTAATTTATTTGAGTCTTTTAATTGAAATCACCTGTTTAATTGATAAAAAAAAAGCGATTAAAAGATATCGATAGTTATTAAAAAAATCAATGTTTTCCCCCCATATATGTTAAAGTATCAATGGTAACGTAACACTGATGTTGAACATCAATGTTTTTCTTTTGGTGTCCATCCCTACTTGGGATGACCTAAGACCTATGTTCAACCTCATATAAGCTTTAGATCACGAGCTTTATTTCCCAAATCAAGAGTAATATAATATATTCTACTCTCTGTTCTCGATAGAGGGACCACTGTATCTCTGCTATGACATTGCATTATCTCTCGTTACGCCTGATCACGCAGATCTCTGCTACGACACGGAGCTGATGTTGATGGTATCTCGCTGGACTCTATTCTTAGTAGGGCCGTGTTGTCACGAACTTAGAACCTACCTCTCCAAGACCATTGTTCTCTGGCGGGATCCACCTCCAGCCTTCGATGTGACCGCTCTGGGCAAGGTTGGAAACGACGTCCCAAGGGGGGCAAAGCTACTGGAATCCTGAGGTTCCGCCCGCGCCTCAGGGGACACCAATTACAAGCGAGACTCGAACACAATAGACAAGCTTTCGATCACATTATATATGTATGTGTGTGTGTGTGTGTGTGTGAAGGCATTCTTTTGTTTTACTCGTCACGCCACTTTATTAATATATTTTGAGGTTTTGAAGTAGAGAGCGCTAAGGAGTCGGTATGAAAAAAGTCAATACACGCTTATATTTTACCTTTTCAAGGTATCAGATTTTTATTCAATTCTAAACAATTATAAAATAATGTAAGGGTAGTTTACTTAAAATAGATTAAGGAAAATTTAAATATTTTCGAAATAATTCTTAAAGAATGATTTAAAAATGGGACATCTAGAATTGGTTGGTCAAGATAAATAGGATTAGATTTTATTATTACATATTACAAATAATTTAATTGTCGTTTTCAAATAATTTATATTTGAAAATATGAGATTTGAAAAAAGTATTTGAGTAGTTTGATTTAGTGATTATAAGAGTTTTTATTGTGATTTATAATATTTTTGTTTGTTTTTACGAGTAAAACTTATTTAAGGTTCATGTTGTAGAGATATGTTTTGTGCTCTTTGCGGAGTTCTTAACTGAGGTCCTTGTTGTCGAGTCAAGTTGAAAAGTGATGCTTTGTGGTTTTGGGGAGTCCTTCTCTGGGTGTTCTTGTTGTCAAGTCAAGTTGAAGAGTGATACTTTGTGCATTTTGGGGAGTCCTTCTCTGGGATCCTTTTTGTCAAGTCAAGTTGAAGAGTGATACTTTGTGCTCTTTGGGGAGTCGTTCTCTGGGGTCCTTATTGTCGAGTCAAGATGAAGAGTAATACTTTGTGGTCTTTGGGGAGTCCTTCTCTGGTTGTTCTTGTTGTCAAGTCAAGTTATAGAGTAATGGTTTGTGCATTTTGGGGAGTCCTTCTCTGGGTGTTCTTGTTGTCAAGTCAAGTTCTAGAGTGATACTTTGTGCTCTTTGGGGAGTCCTTCTCTGGTTGTTCTTGTTGTCAAGTCAAGTTATAGAGTAATGGTTTGTGCATTTTGGGGAGTCCTTCTCTGGGTGTTCTTGTTGTCAAGTCAAGTTGAAGAGTGATACTTTGTGCATTTTGGGGAGTCCTTCTCTGGATCCTTTTTGTCGAGTCAAGTTGAAGAGTGATACTTTGTGCTCTTTGGGAGTCCTTCTCTGGGTGTTCTTGTTGTCAAGTCAAGTTCTAGAGTGATACTTTGTGCTCTTTGGGGAGTCCTTCTCTGGGTGTTCTTGTTGTCAAGTCAAGTTCTATAGTGATACTTTGTGCTCTTTGGGAGTCCTTCTCTGGGTGTTCTTGTTGTCAAGTCAAGTTCTATAGTGATACTTTGTGCTCTTTGGGGAGTCCTTCTCTGGTGTTCTTGTTGTCAAGTCAAGTTCTATAGTGATACTTTGTGCTCTTTGGGAGTCCTTCTCTGGGTGTTCTTGTTGTCAAGTCAAGTTCTATAGTGATACTTTGTTCTCTTTGGGGAGTCCTTCTTTGGGTGTTCTTGTTGTCAAGTCAAGTTCTATAGTGATACTTTGTGCTCTTTGGGGAGTCCTTCTCTGGGTGTTCTTGTTGTCAAGTCAAGTTCTAGAGTGATACTTTGTGCTCTTTGGGGAGTCCTTCTCTGGGTGTTCTTGTTGTCAAGTCAAGTTCTAGAGTGATACGTTGTGCTCTTTGGGGAGTCCTTCTCTTGGTGTTCTTGTTGTCAAGTCAAGTTCTAGAGTGATACTTTGTGCTCTTTGGGGAGTCCTTCTCTGGGATCCTTTTTGTCAAGTCAAGATGAAGAGTAATACTTTGTGCTCTTTGGGGAGTCCTTCTCTGGGATCCTTTTTGTCGAGTCAAGTTGAAGAGTGATACTTTGTGCGTTTTGGGGAGTCCTTCTCTGGTAGTTCTTGTTGTCAAGTCAAGTTCTATAGTGATACTTTGTGCTCTTTGGGGAGTCCTTCTCTGGGTGTTCTTGTTGTCAAGTCAAGTTCTATAGTGATACTTTGTGCTCTTTGGGGAGTCCTTCTCTGGGTGTTCTTGTTGTCAAGTCAAGTTCTATAGTGATACTTTGTGCTCTTTGGGGAGTCCTTCTCTGGGTGTTCTTGTTGTCAAGTCAAGTTCTATAGTGATACTTTGTGCTCTTTGGGGAGTCCTTCTCTGGGTGTTCTTGTTGTCAAGTCAAGTTCTAGAGTGATACTTTGTGCTCTTTGGGGAGTCCTTCTCTGGGCGTCCTTGTTGTCGAGTCAAGATGAAGAGTGATACTTTGTGCTCTTTGAGGAGTCCTTCTCTGGGCGTCCTTGTTGTGGAGTCAAGTAATAGAGTGATGTTTTGTGCTCTTTGAGGAGTCCTTCTCTGGGCGTCCTTGTTGTGGAGTCAAGATGAAGAGTGATACTTTGTGCTCTTTGAGGAGTCCTTCTCGGGGTGTTCTTGTTGTCAAGTCAAGTTCTATAGTGATACTTTGTGCTCTTTGGGGAGTCCTTCTCTGGGTGTTCTTGTTGTCAAGTCAAGTTCTATAGTGATACTTTGTGCTCTTTGGGGAGTCCTTCTCTGGGTGTTCTTGTTGTCAAGTCAAGTTCTAGAGTGATACTTTGTGCTCTTTGGGAGTCCTTCTCTGGGTGTCCTTGTTGTCGAGTCAAGATGAAGAGTGATACTTTGTGCTCTTTGAGGAGTCCTTCTCTGGGCGTCCTTGTTGTGGAGTCAAGTAATAGAGTGATGTTTTGTGCTCTTTGAGGAGTCCTTCTCTGGGCGTCCTTGTTTTGGAGTCAAGTAATAGAGTGATGTTTTGTGCTCTTTGAGGAGTCCTTCTCTGGGCGTCCTTGTTGTGGAGTCAAGTAATAGAGTGATGTTTTGTGCTCTTTGAGAAGTCCTTCTCTGGGCGTCCTTGTTGTGGAGTCAAGTAATAGAGTGATGTTTTGTGCTCTTTGAGGAGTCCTTCTCTGGGCGTCCTTGTTGTCGAGTCAAGTAATAGAGTGATGTTTTGTGCTCTTTGAGGAGTCCTTCTCTGGGCGTCCTTGTTGTGGAGTCAAGTAATAGAGTGATGTTTTGTGCTCTTTGAGGACTCCTTCTCTGGGCGTCCTTGTTGTGGAGTCAAGTAATAGAGGGATGTTTTGTGCTCTTTGAGGAGTCCTTCTCTGGGCGTCCTTGTTGTGGAGTCAAGTAATAGAGTGATGTTTTGTGCTCTTTGAGGAGTCCTTCTCTGGGCGTCCTTGTTGTGGAGTCAAGTAATAGAGTGATGTTTTGTGCTCTTTGAGGAGTCCTTCTCTGGGCGTCCTTGTTGTGGAGTCAAGTAATAGAGTGATGTTTTGTGCTCTTTGAGGAGTCCTTCTCTGGGCGTCCTTGTTGTCGAGTCAAGTAATAGAGTGATGTTTTGTGCTCTTTGAGGAGTCCTTCTCTGGGCGTCCTTGTTGTGGAGTCAAGTAATAGAGTGATGTTTTGTGCTCTTTGAGGAGTCCTTCTCTGGGCGTCCTTGTTGTGGAGTCAAGTAATAGAGTGATGTTTTGTGCTCTTTGAGGAGTCCTTCTCTGGGTGTTCTTGTTGTCGGGTCAAATAGTGAAGTGGTAATTTTGGGGATTGTATTAATATATTCTTTGGGAGTCCTGGGTTGGTGTTCGTCATTATGATTATATGGTTTTGGTATTTATATTATTTATATATTTATAAAGACGTTGGTTTGTTGAAATTGATTTTGTTTGGTTTAAATTCAGTTAATTCAGAATAATTTTACTGGCACTCACAATATGGTATCTTAACGCATTTCGTTTATTGCACCATGCTCCATTCATTCTATAAGTGAGGAAGAAAATAGTGATTTTTTCTAAGTGGTCATATTTCACAAGTTTTTTCATTAATGTTGTGGGGATGTCTTAAACAATGGAAAATATAAGCTGACTTCTTAAACAACATAAATATATAATTTATCATCCAAGTGTGTGAGGAGATTTCCTAACACTTGTGGATGTATTTAGTTTTATGTTCTGAAACTGTCAATTAATTTGAAATATGTTAAGGATGGGAACGTTAGATTAAAATT
>JBCFYV010000003.1:5217410-5320170 GCA_039000515.1 Timema cristinae
GTTTCTTACGGCAATATAAAAATAAGAAACAATTATTTTTATATTCCCTTGACCTACGCGTAAGCATAAGATTTAAAAGTAAAGAATTTAACTAAAATTGAACACTAATGTATTTATACTCCGTGTGGCTTCTTTAGAATATTTAAAGTGTTTATTTAAGCATAGTTCGGAATCTTGATATTATATTTAGACCAAACTAGTGTAACAATCACGATTAATTGAAAATTGAACAAGTATTGACATTTAAAGTGGAAATTGTTTTGGTTCTTTGACATAGTTATTTACAATTATTGAAGACCTGAAAATTTGAACCAGATAAAGCCCAAAAACTAAATATTCAAAATGAACTTAATTTACAAAACAAGATCATGAAATTTAAAAAAAACTTGTATTATTAAAATACATAAAATACGAACCCCTATCTTAGAAACACATTTTTTTTCTGGATACTTTATAGTTTTTTTTTTTTTTATGTATTTAACGTGCACTTTCTGAACCAAGTGATTATATTAACACACGACAGATTTCTACAAGAGAAAACGTATGGGCCTTCAAATTTTGCTGGAAATGTAGGCTACTTTCACATACTTTCCAGGGCTCTTTTACATACCACAATTGAAATGGGATCAATGGCTTTACTTACCCTCCGAAGGAAGTTGTGTTACGAATTTTTATTGATCATTAAAATTCCGCCTACCTCAGCTGGGTTTGAACCCACGAATATTGGATCCTGAGGTGAGCCTTTTCCTCAAGACCATCGAGAATTTTTATAGTAGAATTGATTTATATCAGTTTCATAATATTGATATTTAATTGATTCTCATTCTCAGTTTTCAATTGTATTTTTATTAATAATTATTGGTCTGCATATGTAATTTATAATACAACACAAGCGTTTACAGAATAGCAATCTATATATTTTTAAATCAAAAACCATTTATATTTTACTATATTTAGATGCCTGAGAAAGAGACAAAGGAAAACAGATAAAGCGAAATGGACTGGAGACGTGATGAAAGAAGCCTTAAAAGCAATGAATGAAGGTGGAAAACTGAGAGCAGTATCCAGGGCATATGGAATTCTTGTTTCTACTCTAAAGGATAGATATAAGTCTGGTCAGTCACAAGAGGCACGTTCAGGAAGAAAAGCTACCTTTTCTGATGAACAAGAAAAAAAAACTGGTTAAACATGTCATTATGATGTCTAAAATATTTCATGGAATATCACCTATTGAGCTTCGAAAAATCGCTTTTGAATTTGCAAGTAGAAATAACATACCACACAATTTCAACACCACCTTAAGAACTGCTTGTAAAGACTGGCTCAGCGGGTTTCTACGGTGAAATCAAGAAATCAGCCTTCGGAAACCAGAGGCAACAAACGTGAGCCGAATTCTAGGTTTCAATAAGGATGCTGTGCAAAAGTTTTTCTCAAATTTGGAAGGAGTAATGGAAAAACACAAGTTCCCTGGCTCGAGAATCTATAATATGGACGAAACGGGAATCTCAACTGTTCATACCCCACAGAAAATATTAGGACCTAAGGGGCCAAAGCAAATAGGATCTACAACAAGCTGGGAGAGAGGCAAAAATATTATCGTATGTGCTGCTATGAATGCAAGTGGAAGCTTTGTACCTCCTATGTTTATTTTTCTTCGATTAAGGATGAGTCCTACACTCGCCAAAGGTGGTCCAGAAGAAGATATTTATCATTGTTCTAAAAATGGCTGGATTAATGAAGAACTGTTCATTATTTGGCTTCAACATTTCGCGAAATGTGGAGACCAACCAAGAACGAACCAGTTCTACTAATCATTGATAATCATGGTACTCACAAATCACTACAGGCTTTCACATTTTGTCGAGAGAATGTAATCGTAGTCTTGAAAATTGCACCTCACACATCACATAGACTCCAACCTCTGGACCTTACCTTTTGGTCCTCTGAAAACTGCTTATAACAGAGAGTGTGGTTTATTTCTCAAGACCTTTCCTTATGATAAGATATGACCTGATGATGTTGCTTCACTTTTTAATAAGGCTTTCATAAGGATAACAACAATTGAAAAGGGAGTATCCGGTTTTTCTTCGTCAGGAATATTTCTACTTAACTCAAACAAATTTACGGAAGAAGACTTTGCTCCAGCAGCAGCAATGCCCCAAGCTGTTACTATTATCGAAGCAGATGTTCAGGATAACGTTCGGGATAACATTGAAAACAGTGCATGTTTCAAAACTAAAACAGTAGACACTCAACAACCATCTACTTCAAAAATAGTTTCTGTTAAAGATAGTACACCCATTCTAGATTATAAACCATCAAAACAGACCCGTTCATCAAGAATGCAAAGCTCTGTTATTTTTACAGCAACGACCTTGAAAAAAACACTCGAAGAAGCAGATTTCAAACGTAAGCATAAAACAATCCGAGAAAATGAGAAAGAAGCAAAGAAAAAGAAGAATATAAGAAAATGTGAAATACAGAAAAAATTAAGGAGTAAAAACAAAGAATATTCCAAGAATGAAATTAATAATAAACATAAAAAGTTGCTTTTAGTGCGAAAAAAACTCCTCCAAGATAGCTCAGATGAAGGAGAGTAATTTATCAAATCTGTACGATGATAATGAACTGGATGATATTGAACCTGAATCCTCTCATAATTTGCCTATGTTTAAAAATTCAGATTGTAATTGTATGTTTTGTGGAGAATTTGGGAGGAACAAGGAGTTGTGGTTCAGATGTGTTCTTGTTCAGGTTGGGTACATGCCGAATGTAGTGCAGCGGAAAGAGCAGACAACTTTGTTTGTGACTTTTGTCTCAAAAAGTAAAATATATTTAATTTATATTGCCACCATTTTGATATCTGTATAAATGAACTATGTTTTTTACTATTATTTTATTTTTAGTTTTACGTTTAGGCATACACATAATTTATATAAGTTAAACAGAGTTGATTCTAATAGATAAATTGTATTTTTTGTGTGTATCACAAATTATAGTTTTATATAAATCAATAACTATAATTGTACGGTATTTCCCCACTCTGTGTGCGGCATTGCCCTACCAGGGTGGGCAATGCCGCACAATATCTGTTTTCATATTGTAATTAATTATAAGAAAATGCTAGATTCAGTATATAAAAGTAATACACTGAATTGATGTATAAAAAACAAAGTTTACAATGATATATTACTAGATTTAATAGACTAAATGAGAACATAGCAATGTCTTGTTTTGCTTAAGTGTGCGGGATTCCCCCGCTCTCCCCTACTTAAAAAAAGAAGAAAATATACTAAGCCTAAGGGGGAAGGGGTGTTAGGTATAGAATATGTGCATCAATTCCGAAAAATGCGAGTGAAAAATAGTTTAGTTTATAAAAATACATCTTGACAAAATTCGAGATATCCAACCTTCTCTGTCAGTGGTGAATTAGACTAGGTGAGACTGACGTACTCAACGCTGTGGGTGAGCAACAATACAGACAAATTTGCATTATAGGCTTTATATAAAATAATGCCTGTGACATCGATTTAGGCGAGAGTCTGTAAATATTTCATCACAAAAGATTTTAGTTTAATTTATCTTTTTTTATGCTGACCACATAAATGATTATATTATTGCACACATCGTCAGTAGAATACATTATCCTATACTTTGTTTTTATTTGACTGACCAGAATGTGTTATTTGGAAGTGGTTCATTTTGTGAAACACGCAAGTTTGCCATAATTTCCCATCCCTGAGGGACCAGTCGCCTTTCAGCTTGTTAAGTTGTTGCTACTGGGGTATTGCGATACACCTAGGACCAGTAGCCATATTATGTATCGGGATTATATCGCCGCGGGGAGGCTCCAGTGAGATACTTCTCACAGACCATATATAGTTACCACCCCCTTTCCCCTTGAATATAAATTGTGAGACATTCCAAACCAGGTATACTTTCTAATATGTTAGCCTATACTCCACTACTTCCGTGGTTTGGTGGTTTAAGGCACAGCTCTCGCAATATACTGGAATAGAGAGGACAGGGAGAGATGGTTTGAATCCCAGTTGGATGTACTAAGGGTGGCTTCCCCTGAATGGTTTTACACTCTCCTTCTTCACAAGTGTGGGTACACTTTCTCTAAATTCAACCTTCCTCATCTCTATAACATTAGCGTAACAGTATATATGCGTAAACTCGTTTGGGTAGTAGTATAATACGTGGCGAAAAGAAAAAATTTGATCACTGCTTCATACTACCCATCCACGCTTCAGGTGTTTTAATTACTATAACAGTTTAGGAATATAGAAGATAGAATTTACAACAATTTTATCCGAATTTACTTTTGGGGTAAGAGGTATAGCATCCAGAAAAAACCCTATGTACATCCTAACGGGATTTGAACATCCATATCCACATCACCGGAAAATAAACTAAATGAGACCGGTTTCTAGTCCGTGAGACTATCAATAGCGGAACTATATGTTTGTAACTTCACATATTATAGTTAGTGCTGGCTATTAATAACTTGTAACAATAAATAGTTCAAACCTTACAACCAGCTCTCGGTGTGTTTATTTATCATCTGTTTCTTTGTTGCTTCTTGTTTTATTAAACATGCAGCCTATTGAAATATTTACAATAAAAGAGTAAATAGAAGTAAGGTATAGTTTAGAAGTAATGTACCAGTATTTGTGTGAAGTGATAGTGTATGAAACATAAATCTTAAAAAATCTCATAATGCACCTTTTGGATGTTTGAGCCCGGTCTCTTTGTCACCAGAAAAACACACAGAACGAGACTGGCATCTTTATCTGTGTGACCACTGCTCCAGAAGATATAATGTGATATTGTTTGCCAAATTGTGTTGAAATTTTCACCATTGTGTTTATAAGCTTGAAGATTTACAAGGTTAAAATGATATTTTGAGCGAGAATCTCTTTTCACGTTTTGAGGGACTTAAGCTACATTTTGAACAAAGTACACGTTTCTTCAATCTTCCGTGTAAATTATTCCATATAGTTATAACAAAGTTAGAATACTGTAAGAACATAATATATTTACAATATTTTAGTAGAAATGAATCTTCTGTATTGCTTTCTATAATCATTTATCTCTAGCAACCTATTCTAAACACTATTGAGGAGGCGGTTTCTTTATTTTCACATTTAAATCACATTATTTCAATACATATTGTAAGTGAAACGATCGTTATGAAGTGATTAGATATCCAAATTAGGTTCAAACAATATGTTTTTTATTTGTTATAATCAGGGTGAAGACTTAGATTAGCTCAAAATTATCAAAAAATTACCAATTTAATAATATTAAAAATGCTAACAAAATAATATAAAAGAAAGCTTGTAATGAATGGACAAGAATGCTTCAAACAGGCCCTTTACAAATGGAAACTAAAATATATATGTTTATGTATTGAAAAACATTTAGTAAATGGATTCCTGTTTCTCGCTAAACAAGAACATTGCTTTGTAAATACTTGCTTGAGAAGCAGTAGCTACACAATAGCACACATAAATATTTGCAGCTTAGTTGCAATGAATGCTTCACTAAGGCTGTGTATTTTACATACACATCAGTAAAGAGTGTACAAAGTTTCTTAACAAGCCAAAATTATCTTGTTAGTTCAACCATTGTGTGTTTGAACATTCATACATTTACAAAACATCGATATTATTTAACATTAATTTATTAAAATGATGACTAAACATAAAAATATATCAGATAGATAAAAAATAAAAAACCATGAATGAAAATCTATCGATAAAATTAATATTTTTACAAGAAGGGTTCATGAACAGGGTTTATGTGTACACGAACATTGTCTGTGATGTAACAGAAAAAAAGATGAAAGGTTTCAAAATCCAGGCCCTTGTAATTAAGTTGTAATATTTCCATAAGCGTTCTCGTGACGTCCTCAAGTTCACTTCAACTTAGATATTTACCAGAGCAAGAACTACCAAGGTTTAAAACTCGGAAATCACACACACACACATATAAAAGCTTAAACAATTGATAGGATTGCGAACCCGAATCTGTCATCACGGTTAACCAAGATATGATTCAATCCGTTAGGAGAATAAAATAAAATGCTTCTGAAACTAAATTTGTCTTGTCCAAGAAGCAGTATTAGGAATTATTAATTGTTTAGTTATCTCTGATTCATATCTCGAGTAACAATTAAGTCAACACAGCATTAGACTATGTCCTTTCTACTCTATCTTCCTTTGGTCGCCTGATAGGGCTATCCGTTTATTTACGTTTATGGGGTAAGGATGAGAAGAAGAAAAAATGAAATTGTAATTATATTTGGGTATAGGAAGAAAATTAAAAAGTTTAAGAAACTTCTGGCTATGATTGAAACCTATCACCGGTAAACGAATCTAGAAAAGTCTGTGTGTTCACTGATGAAAGCTACTGTCTCTTTATGGTTCCCACCACTTCTAATCCATTTTGTTGTTCACTTCTTCTTACTATTTATCTAGCCTATCGAAATATTTACACTAATTTGTCAGGGATTAGGAAGGTAGAGTTTAGAAAAAATGTACACGAAATTGAGTGCAGGAATAGGGGTAAATAATCTGAAAAAAACCCCACCTAAGTTCTTTCAGCTGAGAATTGAGCTCTAAAATCCCCATCATGAGCTAAAAGATTATACAAGACTAAAGTTAATGTCCACGTGCCCACCAGTTCATGGCCTTGCATTCATTCAAGAAAATGTATAACACATACATTTCAAAATATCCATAGTCCTTGTTATCATTTCTTGTTCCAAAGTATATCAATTATATGTTCAAACTCCTGATCGCATCTTAGGTCTCAATGGTAAATTAAACTTTAGGTTAACCAAACATAAGATATTTTCTAATTGTTTCTAAAACATTCCTATTGCTCAATATGTATAAAGGGCTCACTAGAGCGGTTTGATCGTGTAACAACGAGCTTGAAACGTCAGCAATTTTGCTACCGCACAACGCAAGCTATGTCAATACGTATGTTGCAAAACTAAATTTACTAAAACCCACAGTGGGGGATTGATGTAAAGTATAGTTGATGGCTGCAAGTAGGTTGGGGTTTGGATTCCGGCCATGTGTAATTATATATTTTTATCTAATTAGTTTCATATTCTTCCTACCCACCAACTCATGTTATGATTCTACAAGCGTAACGGGTAGTAAGACGCTGTGCTAAGAGAATAGTAGTAATAAAAAATGCTGCCATTATTATCCCTATCCTATAAGTGCAGGTACGAACAGCACGGGTGTGTAGGAATAATTTAATATAATAATTTATTGCATAAGCTTGCTATTATAAGCCTACTATGTTAAGTGGGGCTATAAATAGTGCTGACGGGAAATTATCCGAATCCAAAGGTCGTCCACCATCTTGTCGCCGCAAGCCAGTGATGAAAGCTCTCTTCACATTGCTGCAAAGTAGCTAGTCAAGTACGAGAGGTTTAACCATTCCTTTCTTAGAGGTGTTATTGTAATAACATTTCACAAACACATTACTAAAATAGTTCATCGTAAATATTCAAACAAAATGTATATTTGGACGTTTTTTAAAAAAAAATTTAAATGTACTTTATATTTTGAATTCTTCTTTTGAAATCGTTAAAATTCTAAAAGTTTTAATGTGTATTTTATGTCATTTTGCCCAACTTTATACATTACATTTGATACTAAATTGGGAGAGGTATAAACTCTTAAAATTGGCCTGAATTAACAAAATAAAATCCCTATATATTTCGCAAATGAAATTAATGTCATTGTTCACACATGTAGTAATATTGAATACTTTTAAATAATCATGGCAGCAGTTTTACTTATTTTAATCTGAGCTTCATTCTCAATTAATCTTTAATATGAACATGTTATCACTAAAATGTATTTTTCTCTAACATATTTAACCTTTATAAGTTATCAAGGTCTTATTAAAAAAAAGTGCTTGTGTATTCATCAAGAAAAAGATTAGGTCAAAGCTTCATCAAGTTCATAGTTCATCACTTTATCAGCTAACAGTGACGTTGAAACATGTAATTATACGTCAGCCACTGCACCGGAGAAAGGTCAGTTATAACTGTTAAGGTCTCTGAAAACCAATCTAGTCTGTTTGGCTGAAACCCAACAATGCTATGAGTGTGAGAGAGCAGGAGAAGATTGAATTGTAAGACAAATATCCATGAATAAAATATATATATGAAAAATTAATATTGGAATAAAACAAATTATAGTACACATTTAATTGTAAACGTCTATCTGACAGATAGAATAATTTCAAGATTAAATTTTACTTGTTCATACGTCAAGTAATGTAATAATACACATATGATCAATACCCATAAAACAAAACTAATAACTTTTTAGATTTTTAAAATTATGTTTATATTTTATAAAAGTCATTTTCTTAAGAAAACCGAAGTGTGTTTAAAAGCTGCTTTCTGAAGTTGAGCCATTACGTACCGAAACTAGAAAACGCAGGATGATTAAGGTAGGTTTCTGATCGTTACAAATTTACTTAATATATTTTAATACCGGAGTTGTGCACAGTCATATTTGTCTAGAGAGTGTTGGATTGTAAGAGTTCCACTTTAAATGTCTCATAGAGAAGTTGACAAACTTTGGCTACACCTTGAATTTGATTATAGTTTTAAAAAAATCATTAACAAGGGTTGTAAGTGTCTTTTATTCAAATAAATGGTGGGCAGAGGGGAGTTAAAATATCCTCAAACACTTTCCATGGATATGAAATTGTTCAATATATTCGTAGGCAAAATCATCACAATTAACAAAATGTATACATACTGAGATATTATATTTAAATAAATATAACTTGTAAATTTGTCAAACGAAAATATGTTATGATTCAAACCAAACAGCTTTCCTGTGATTCCTTCACAGGTAAATGCATTGCTAGTTCCATAATATTATAAAATAATTTATACTTAGACTTAGGATTATGATTCTGTCAGTAAAGAGACTTCCACTAAATTAGTATGATCTGACAAAGGCAGTTGTTTTGTATTCTCTTCCTTCTTAGAAATGGCCATCCTCAATGTATTTACGTTCTCGAAAAAAATAGTCAGTAGTTTCCGTAGGGGTTTTTTATACACATTTCTGAAACATTTTTAATTGTTTATCAGCAAAAAAACTTTCAAAATTCACCCAAATTATAAATGGTACATTTAGTACTAATGGTAGCGGTACGGTAACGGTCTCGTGGGCCAAATGTGGATGCATTTTTTCTAAATGTTACCTTTCACATCTTTGTTATACTGGCGTGGTTAATATATGTGTATAGGCCGAAAGTGTAGTTGTACGTAATAAAATAAAATACCGGCTGGAGGCGCAGTCATTTCTCGACATCTCCATGGCCATCAGGGAAGGTGTTCCGACAAGAACTGGTGACAAAATGGAACAAAGCTCTCTCTATTGAGGTGAGATCACTGCTATTTGGTGCTCTTAGTTGGATAATAGCTTCACTTATGGGAGGGAGCTTTTTACTTTCCTTAAATAGTAACAACAGTCAACAGGTCGTATTCATTATCGTGGCAAGGTTGTTGTCAAGGGCCTTAGCAGACCAGTCTCAGGATGCTGGGAAACAGATGATCTGAAAAATATCGGTTATTTACACTCCATTAGGGCCCGTTATCATTCCTTTCCGAGGTAAACATTCTATGACAAAAGCTATCTAATCAGAGCTGCTGGCTTTTCTCACACAAATATTTCAGAGCCTTCTCATCTGGATGTTACAAGTACTTCGTACATGAACGAACAATTATTTGAAAAAAACTATAACCCGCAAATAATAAATTAGATGTTGACGTTATAATATATTATCAATTTGTATAATCTTGATAATTATAAACACGTACTTATCTATGTCCGATATTTTCTGTAATATGAATATTATTTTGGTACGCTTACAAAGTACGTATTTAAATACGTTTACGGTCATTTCAGTTTGACAGCGAGATTAAGATTCCACCAATAAAATTATCAAATATTTTATGTTTTTTCTATGCATGCTTGTATTTATAGGGCAGTGATTGATCTAGATAAAACGTGCCTATATTTGCGTGGAGAGAGGGTTGGAAACCATTTTGTAAAAATATTCTGAATTTACCCAACTGGTATTATAACTCAAACCTCCACATCAACAGCAAACCAAACTATTTGAAACTGGAATTTAGCCTATGTGTCATGGATACGGGTGATATAAAATAACAGACACACGTATAAGTATATAATATTAACATTTACTTACTTTATAAATATAATTCTTAGGTTCCTCCCAAGGCTTGGCCGTTTTATTAACATTTCAACATTATTGTTATCACTGGACGAGCTATCAGAGATACGCAATTGATGATTTTTATATGTTAGACTATATGGAAATATTCAAATAAACGACTAATACATAACATAATATCATATTTTTAACACTTATTAAAATTTTAGACTTAAATATTTGCAGTTAATGGAAGGCTGTCATGCATACTTGAAATCTAGCTTTTATTAACTTATTACTTCCTCTCGACACCTAACAGAGAAAGTATCGTGAACATCAAAAAAGTCTAACTTAAGATTTTGATTACTGTCGACGTTTCATGGCCCCCTTGATCAAAAAGGTGGTTTTTGTAATGTCGTCTATACATCTGTCCGTCTGTCCGTCCGTCTGTCTGTACCTCGGGCTAGAGCCTAAACCATTTTACAGATTGGGCTAAAACTTGGTATCTGGGGTTTTCATAAGGTCCCCCTGAGGAGTTTTTGGAATTGGATACCCAACCCTAAATTTAAGGGTAGTTTACTGAAGGGCACAAAGAGAAAAAATCAATTTTCTCGAAATTTCTCTAACCAATTTGTTTAAAATATATATCAACCAAATCTTTTTTACCAATATAAACAAGATAGCTATCTCATGAAAATGTATTTGAGGGTACTTTACATAGGGAAAATATTTTATTTGAATTTTTTTAACCAATAATATCTAAGCCTTAAGCAAATATACGTACATTCATTTTAGTTTAGGTCTTTGAGTATGAATTTGGTACTTATGTTATTTGTTGTACGGAGATGTTTCACTTTTCTCAATTTTTCTGTAAGTATTCCTAGTGATCTACTGTAGTTTCACAAATTCTACGAGTTTTTAGTAAATGTCGGCTTTAAGTTAAAAGCGAGAGAAAATGCACAGTACAATTTTTTTTAACAATGCTGTAATTTTGTTTTCAGATATCCTTTAAAAATTAAATTAATTCAATTTTAATACTGTTAATTTTAAAAGTGAATTATTAGAATGTGTCAGCACACTAATGATGACACTACATCAAATTGAAGACTATAGTAGCAACCAATTGTTCTGATATGCAGCCGACATCCGCGAGACTAGTAAGATGTGATTGAATGTTGACATAGCGTTGTGTCGCACCTAGTTGTATACACTGAATATCACCTCTGAAGGATTTGAAGGTCTGAGGGATATAGTAATTAACCTCACTCTCTCACCCTCAGCCATATCGGAAGGTGGTGTGCTGGGATAAGAGCCAGCTAATGACAACATCTAAGAGCGAGCTACTGACAACATCTAAGAGCCAGCTACTGAAAACATCTAAGAGCCAGCTACTGACAACATCTAAGAGCGAGCTACTGACAAAATCTAAGAGCCAGCTATGACAACATCTAAGAGCCAGCTACTGACAACATCTAAGAGCCAGCTACTGACAACATCTAAGAGCGAGCTACTGACAACATCTAAGAGCCGCTACTGACAACATCTAAGAGCGAGCTACTGACAACATCTAAGAGCGAGCTACTGACAACATCTAAGAGCGAGCGTTCCGAAACTTGTCTTATATCTGAGAGATGACCACAGGGAAACAAGAGAATGACAATGATGGTTCCTACTAGCTACCGTCAGAGATGATATACAGTGTAGTCAGGTCATTTCAGCTTCGCACTCAGGTGTTTGGAGGTGTTTGGAGGTGTGGAGGAGGGGGCAGGATGCAGGAATCAAACCAGATCTCCGGCTCATTAGACGGCTCATTAATAAAACTATCACAAACATTATACTGGCAAATATATTTAGTTATTAATATCTCCTAAAAAATAATAAAAAGGCTTATACAACGATTTCGTGGGGAGCTCTTATGTTTATATTGTTGTTCAAATTAAAGTTGCACCTAGCATTCACAATAATTGTAAAAACAACAAGCAAATGATTGTTTTTCATTATATGATATGCTAACTCTGGACCACCATCCCTCTTCTCCCCCCCAAAACTAATTTCTGCACATATTACTGGGTCACCTCAATTGACCCTTTGACACCAACCCTTTAAAAACCTTAACAATCCTATAAACATGCCAAGAGCTCACTCTGAAACCCGTCCAGGTACGCATCCGACTGAAACTTGAAGGTGTGGCCAAAGAAGCCATGTCAAGCGAGTATCAAAGTTCAAGGTCACTCCTGGTGGCGAGCTGTCCGCTCCTGGTTATAGTTGAAACATGGGAGAAACTCCGAGTGTGCTCTTGAGGTTTGTTGAGGAGTGTATGGTTCGCAGTAGCCAGACATGACAAAAGAACAAGAAGTAGATATAGAAATGCTAATTAGTTTAGAAGAGGAGGAAAAACCACAAATATGGGACAAATTTATTGAAGATAACAAAGATCGCAATAAAACAAGAGATGCGTGGAAAAGTGTTTGTAGCCAAGTGAATGCAGATTTTGAACTTTTAAATGATGGGAGGGAGAAAGAATTTGTTGGTTTAAGATTATTCCAGTATTTGTCTTTTTAATGTATTTTTATCGAGTAGCCTATATATTATTCTATCAGTTGAATTCTTTTTAAATCTGTTATGTGCGTTCATTTGTATTTTGCTACATGACAATATAAAAAATAAACATTATCTCTGTATTAAAAGAAAAAAATTGACAAAAGTTACTTAATGTCTTTATTAAAGGAGTGCGTGTAATGCCTGGTCCACATGTATATTTTCCCACAAATACGCGAACATCTGTATAAAGCATATTTTTTAACTTTATTTTGTGGTCAATTTATAATACTATACCGGGATACACTTGGAAACTCGGATAAATAAGGCTTAGCGTATGAATACATCATAGGGCACTGGCTGTCCGGACGAATTCCCGGACGGGTGAACACCTGGACTATGTGAAATGGGCCTACGGGAGTAGAATCTTTTAAGAAAGAAATTAGAGGAAGAGTACCTGTATTTACGTGTAGAGATGTAAAATATAATGGGATAAACCGTGCCCATACATTTAGAGGTTTATTAGGACACTGACCTCCGTCAATGTCAAATCAGACAAGACGAGACCGACGCATTTATTCACTGGCCCACTGATGAGGTTAAGAACATTTTAAAATGAAGCAATAATCCTCTTTTCTGTACTCTTTCAAAACAATATAAAGATAAATCGTGATAATTTATTTCCAGGCATACATCATTGAAACATTTCCTTGCTAGGTGGCCCCTGTATTATGTTCACCATTTCTTACTACCTGACCGATATATCCACATTTTAACAATAGTTCGGCAGGGATGAGTGTGGTAGATTTAAAAAATAATGTACCCACATTTGTGTGTGAGGGGATTGTGAAAAATCCTCTCAGTAAAACCAGGTAGGATTTGCACCCTTAACTTCTTGTCACTAGTAAACGCGACCATACAAGATTGTCGCCTTAGCCCTTGTGACCACCAATTCAATTTATAGGGCTAGTGCGATGATCTTATTTTTCGGTGTAATCACTCTCTTGGCGTGGAAATATTTTCTAGCTTCTATCAAAAATAAAGATAACAATGCAGTAAATTTGAAATTATATGCTGAGACATATACAAATATTTTTTAATAAATCCACAAATAATAAATCTTTTAAATTATTAAAATCTATAAATTTGGAACATATATTTTTATAAACTTTTAACTTAATTTAAAGTAAGCTTTGAACTTAAAGTTCAGTGCTGGGGTTCTAGACAAAAACAAATGTGGACAAATTAATTAATTAATTAATTCAAATTCATATGTAATATGTAAATACCAAAATATACGCCCCATACATAAAATACATAAATATTTATATAATTTTTGGTTTAAATATTGATAGAAATATGTCTATACGGTACACCGTTAATAGATCCTGCATTCATGTTAGGATTGCATACATTTAAATGAATTGATTTGTACTCCTGGCATGTATGGCACTAACGTAAACTAATTAAATGATAGAAGCATTCAGAATAGGGAAATTCTTGAAAAAAAAAGACGACTTGATTCTTATTTTCCGTAAAAATAAAGCCAAAAGATAGTGTTCTGAATATAATTTAAATGCTGGCTTGATTAAAAATTGATTCTGGGTGTTCCAATATCAGTAAGTTTCCGTACAGCACCCGTTGTATCCTGGAACAGTCGTTCTCTTAAATCCCTCTCTAGTGACAGTATATGTAGTAAGGCTACACATTCTCTTACTCGGAATTGTTGATCTCATGGAATTGCTGAAAAACTTATTTCACAAGTTGTTGACACTTCTCGAAGTGACAGGAAAATACCTACTTTTTAGCAAACAAGTGCTTTGATTTTCCATGTAAGACATGTCACTGCCCTAGAGACAAGCACTTATTGCATAACTTACAAAGTAATTCTGTTCCAAACTACCAATACAATTATCAATGTTCGCAAATAGGAAATCTCTACATTTTTCCCCTATTTCTCCTGGCAAGGCTGATATTATAATATTATCATCTCTCAATTTGTGAAATTGAGTTGTTTTTATAAAATTTTGATTTACTCGGTAAACATATTGATTTTTCATAGGACGACCTCCATGTAGAATAAAAGTATTCAATACATCGTTTTACTTTGAGTGTAGTTATTACTGCGTAATCCCCCCAAAATCCAAAACGTTTTGCTGAAGTAGCATGGATGCTATGTATTGATATTGATTTGGATCACTCTAAAATATATAAAAGGTCATGGATGAAGGTAATTTTTCTTTAAAGTAACATATGTAGAGTATCATTTTATGATTCATCCATGAAGAAACACGCGCTTTTCAGAAATAATGTGAAAAGGATTACACCATTAAAATATATTTTTATACCATTTTTCCTGTTAAAGGAACAACTCCGCAGTATTTGGCAAAGGATGCCAATTCCCTATACCAATAAGAAGTTAATCTTCACAACACCTGTCGCCAGGTCTCTTTCTATTAGTTAGTTTCTACACTGTTGACGAAGGGACCAAGACGCAAGAGGTATGTCATATACAAGCCGCTTGGGCGTATGGTTAAGGGCACAAGTCCCACATATAAGCAAGTCACACAAATCAGACAGGCACAGGCAACGCAGTCAGTCAGGGACTCACTAGCACTAGCACTGGCTCTCGCAGTCAGTCTAACACAGAATACAATAGTTTACGTTAATATCACAAGTGTGCATTGATATAAAGCATTTAATTGGAGTATGTATAAGTAATTAACAGATGTCATTTGAATAAACCGTGTGTGAATAAAAAGGCCATCAATATTTCTCTTTCTTACACTTATTAAATATACCGATTTAATTAGTGCTCGACCACAGAGAATTAACAGCTAGTTAAACGGTACCTATTCCGTACAGTGGTGATAGGCGCTCGACCACGGACCTATTTACAACCTAAATAACATCACAGAAATATTATATCAGGGAATTAATCCGTAGTGTTACAGCTAGTTTAAAATATCTTTGAAAATATTTTCAAAACAAACACAATATTTAAATTATAAAACTGGCTTGGTAACTCCTGTCCTCTAATAATTTTATATTGTTAGAAGATATAGACAAATTTATTAGTGCTGCTTTAGTTGAAACAAAATGTTCTCCAAAATGAATAACTCCCTTGTATTTGCATACTCAACCTGTATGGCTTTGAATAGATATTTCTATAGCTTGTTATCCGGGACAAATATTCTTTGGGGTATCAAAAAACTTGTTAGTGACACAAAACAGACCCATATTGAAAGGCATAAATAGCCTCTAATAAAACAAATGTGTCATTAACAACTTCTTCTCTTGGTGATACATCCAGGAAAACTAAATACAAACGATGTGCATAGAAATGCACATAAACATGCGAATTACTAATTATTTGTCGAAATAAGTTTTGAACTCAACTAACCCAGCTCGACATCACTGATGCACAGAATACGACTGTCAGCTGAAATGCACTGGAATAACATGGCGCACCTATAAACAATAACAACCTCTAAATCTGGTAATGTAGTGGGGGGGAGGGGGGAGCTCAAAACCCCACCACCCCCCAGACATGGCCTAGAACCGCCACTGAGTAAATCCTAGTACAGTATCCCCATAGCTTCTTTGATGCCGACTGACAGAAGTGACAGCTGCTAAACACATGTTTTTGCAGATAATATGTGTCGGCGTAGGGATACATAATTTGGTCTGGTAACTTTTCAAAGCCGTCAGCTGTCATTCAGCACCAAAAAAGCCATGGGGGTACTGTAGTAGCCTTAGAAAATGATCTAGTACATTTAATAGTAGAAACTTTTACTAACCATTAAAAAAATCAAACAAATATTAGCCCTGACGCCAGTCCGACATAAAATATTCAAAAAATAAACAATTTTAATAATCTTAATCATTAAAAAAGGTTATTTTTGTTGAAAGTTTAAACTAGCATTACAATTAACGTTATAAAGCCTTGAAGGAGGACTAATATATACCTTGATAAAATGTAAAAAGTATGTTTAAAAAATATAAATAGATATCAAATGATTTCAATTGAAAATGGTAGAAAGAGATCTTTATTTTTTTTTAAATTTATTTGATGTGTTTAAAGTGAACTTTCTGAATCAATTGTTATGCCAGTATTCGAGAATTTCTACAAGCGAGAGTGAAAGGACCTACCTTGTAAGGTATTGTACATGCCACATTCAAGATTGTACTAATGGCTTTACTTCTCCTCCAAAGTAAGTTGTGCTACGGATTCTTATCACTCCCGGGACGAGCACTTTACCCCAAGACCACCGATAATGACCGTAGATATAGTTTTCCAATTATTCCACGTGGTGTAAGATAATATATGTTTATCAGAATTTGGAAGGATCAGAAAATAAGTCAATGGTTGACCTTCAAATGCAATTATAAAGAAAAGGCCAGTGGCTGGCTAAGAGAGATCATCAATAAATTGAGCCACAGGATACTATAAACTAGCTCTTTATGTACAAAGTGTAGGTTTCCGAAAGACCGCCCGACGACAGTTTATGTTGTACAATACCATCAGATTGTTTGTCGAACAATGGAACTTGGCCAACCGGTCTGTTTGGTATCAATTGTTATGAAACAGTGTTTATTTTTCATACAAGCTATGTCTGAGTTTCTGGGCATAGGCCAGCCCCTTAAATTGTGCTACAAATCAAACATAAGCAATATGTTGAGTGAGTATTTATTATATGAACAAGGAAAATACAAGGTTGAACAAACGACACCAGAAAATTTATCATCTGAGTGATAAAAACCGATTAATGTTCGGCTACTTATGGGATCATAACGAACATCCCGTCCTTTCCCACGGATATTGTAGGTAGTACTGCTCAAAGCAGGAATGTAGAAAAAATTTTACAAGAGGGTTGAATGATAAAAATAAAATATTGGCCAAAGTTTTGTCACCATTAATTTTATTATAGCTAACAAAGATACATGGTATGGAACTCCAAATGAACTTTCCCACTCTATTGTTTAAAAATGGAGATATTCACTCAAAACTCGCAATATATAATGTGAAATAAAAATAATATACACTAGCAAGCCCGAGCATAAATTTCTCTATACTTACGGAAAACATTTTATAACCCTGGTTTTAAATTTTATAATTTTATTTTTAAAGAATTAATGTTTATATATATATATATATATATGGATTAATAAAGCAGATCGATATTGGGTCCACAAGGGTCAACACATCGTATTAAGATTTTAAATTCCGATTATTATTACTTTTACATTTTATTAGGTGTTGTACATCTTCAGCTCATCGCAATACTATTAAATTCCTAAATTATATATCTTAGCCCATTAAAAAGTAATTACTCAATATTTAGTCTAAAATGTTAGAGATAAACATTTCTGTACAAGTATTTCCCCCAGGGGTTTAAAGGAAAAAGAACATACACTTTTTGAGACACTTTTATATTTACTTACTCTATGGCATTAGAGAACTATTAAGTTAAAACTTAAGTTGTATCTATTTACAACTAAAGCTCGCAAGATTGTATTAAAATATTTGCCAATATCTCAGAAAATATTTTTTTTATAAAAAATACTTCAAATAATTTATTTTTAATTTTTAATAGGGCTACAATTTTACGGTGACCTGGTGGTCTAGGGGTAAGGTGTCAGACTTCTATGCTGGCGGCCGGGGTTAAATCCTCGGTCCCGGCACAGATTTATCTGATTTCCAAACCCTTCCTACACCTCTGACAAGACATCTTGTGAATGTGGGGATTGCCAGTCCTCCACCGTGGTTCGGATTCCACGTTAAACTGTAGGTCCTTCATTTCATCTCACAATCACCCTACCATTACACATTAGCGTAAGTGCGTATAACCCGAATGGGTAGTAAGACGCGGTGCTAATAATAATAATAATAATAATAATAATAATAATAATAATAATAATAATGCTAATAATAATAATAATATAATAATAATAATAATACAATTTTACAATGAGTTATTTAGTATCTCAAGTAGTTGCGGAGATATAGAAAAATCCGCTTCTAAAAGTCATTCTCATGGGAAAATTAAAATGGCAATTTTATTTATAATCTTAATCAACGCCAAGATACGAATTTTAATCACGTTCGTTAGAGCATAGAGATGGCATTGCAATAACCACTTTTTAAGGTTCGGGGAGTCATGACAAGTTGACATCTTGGTTTAGATCTTTTTGATGGTCGCAACACTTTACCTTTAATTTTTAGAAAATTTAAAATATATATATATATATATATATATATATATATATATGCTTATAGCTTGGAGATTATTGGTTTTATAAAAATATGTTTCTTATAAAATATTCTTATTTTAAATTGAACTATGATAGGCAATCTCAAATTTTAAAGAGTTAACGATATATGTTTAAAAATGAAAACTTCCGCATCAGACCGAAAACCTTAAAGTCATTTTGACAAAAAATTGAGAGTAGCCATTTTGTTTGTAATATCGATGAATGTTTAGAAATGAAATTTAAACAAAATCATTAGAGCCAATTTTGTTAAAATCGATTTTTTTTTCTGTTTTCGGCCTTCATTAAACTACCCTTGATTTTAGAAAGAAAATATTAAAAATACGCTAGAAATGCAAATAGGGGTAACGGGACAATAAATAACAAATGAGAATTAGAATATTACAAAATTTTCCACATCAATTATATCCGTTTCAAAATGGTTAATCTATAAAGTAAAATTGTATACTTGTCAACTCTAATACGTGTCTATACTTTAAACATTGTTTCATTAAATATTAATATCTTAAAGACGTTATATATTAATACTCAATCAATTAATCATAATCTATTGGCAGATGCTAACATTTTAACTCAACATTTTTATAATTTGAATTCTGAACTGAACATGAACTTAAACATTGTATTGTCTAACCTATTTGTTATTTGTAAGGCTTAAAACATCTTTAACGTGTTTCATGTATTTTAGACTTATTATCATCACCCGATATACTGCAACAGTGATGATGAACTATTTATTAAATATGTAATATTCACTATTTGACAATATGTTATTTTCATAAGTTAACCTAATTATACATTTTGATCTGCAATTTTGTTTTATTACATCAACTAACTTAACAAAATTTATCAATTAACTTTTTCTATATATTTTTGAGCAATATATTTGAGTCTTAAATTATCAATCAAATCCACTCCTTACTTTCAACTTGTTTTCTAAAATGGTATTGCCATATATGTTTGGGCAGGATTTAACAGGTTTGGAAATGTTGATTTTGGCATGGTTTCATAAAAAACAGCTTTGTTGTGTTTAAAAAAAAGCCTATCCATAACGTAACACATTTAACTTATTTATTGTGGCCTGTGAAACCATTTGCCAAATTATTTTTTAAAATAAAAAATAAAATGTTTTTAAAAATAAAAAATATACTATTTTATTGTTGTAAAGTGAATAATCATGATTTGTATTTTAGTTTAGTTTTCTTAACGTATTTAACGTAGCCTTTCTAAACCGATTAATTATATCAGCAAAAGACTGATAAACAAACCTTAATTTAGAATTGACACAACATCCCTCCTCAGGCCGTTAATTGACCATTGCTGAAGGGGGAAACTCCATTTCATCAATGATTAAGCTTTCAGCTATGCCAAGACCCTGTTTCAGTGGGAATACACGTAACTGGCTAATATAAGAGGTCAGACGTCACAATATAGGGCTCTAGCGCAATCGTGCTCGTGGTTAATCGCCATTGGATTGACTTCTTAACTAAATATTTTGTTGAAAGAAACATTAGCCAGAATATTCATAGGACAGTAGTTGTAATACCCTTCCGCGTATAACTCGAACGCGAAGTAGTACGTATAATAAATAAAATAATAATAGTAATAATATTCCCTCTCCCTAATTTTGCGGGTCAACATTTAAAAAAATAAACTAGCCTCATCCTTAACTCTTAGATTAAACCATTAGTATCTAATATAGATATGGGAACGAGTGTATGTTAGTAAAATTAATTACCTTGGCTTTGAACTTGTTAAGTAGCAATAAATATAAATACACTATGCCTTAAAATTTAATTATATATTTTTATGAACGTATCAGCTGTAATAAATATTAAAGTATCCAACATGCTTCAGGACATCTATTTTGTGTCATACTTAGAGGCTCTCAACACTAATCAAGTAAGGATGGTTGGTAAGAGCTCGAAATTGCAACAACTTGATCTCATTTTAAACAAGGTGAACTCTCACCGAGATTCGAACCTGCTAAGTCTCCTAAAGGAAGCTGAACAAAGCTATGAAGTATAATACCTTGGTATTCATGACCACAGTCAGGCTCTAAATCCTAAGGAATATAAAAAATTGAGAATATATGAAAACAATCTATTTATAAATTATAGTATTGGGTAGCTTTAGAAGAGGAATAAATATGTTTACAGATGGAATTGTAGGTATATTAATGTATTATGTGCTATTAATTTTATTGATGACTATTAGGCATGTAGCTCTTTACTTTGATTAAATTGACACTTATTTGTATTTTACTTTTAACAAAATAATTGTAATTTTCAAATGAGTTGGTACTTGCTTCGGTGGTCGAATGGTTTAAGGAGTCACTCTCGCAATATACTAGACTGCTGATGACAGGGAGATTGGAGTTCTATCCCGGTTGAGTGTACTGAGGGTGGTTTTCCCTAAATGGTTTTCTACTCTCCCTTCACGCAAATGCGAGTACACTTCATCTGAATTCTACCTTCTTCATCACTAACACATTAGCATAATTAGTAAATAAGTGTATAGCCCAAACAGGTAGTAAGACGCAGTGCTAAAGGAAAGAATCTGATTTAAATGCGAGCGAAGCAGTGCTAATAAAACTAAATATAAACTTGTAAATTATATTTAATATTACATATGAAACACACCAAATAAACAATTTTATGTTAGTTAAGTGTGTCTTAAAATAGAGAATATATTTTTGGTTGATGTGTCTAATATATGTGTGTAAAGTTTTTACCATATATCCAGACAACCATGATTATACAATAGGCAGGATAATAGAATTGTGTAATGGATATATAATTAGATTTTCCTATAGAGAGAGTGGAATATAATTTAGAAAAAGCATCCCTCGGTCGGCCAGTATTTGAACCTCTCTGGAAAACCAAACCAGGTTTACTCCTTAACTTAACGTTCTCACCGATACAAGTTTTCATATTGACTGGACTCCAAGTGGTTAATTTCTAAATATTAACACAACCACTATTTATAATTTTATTTAAATATACCACCTGATATTTACAAGCAAATCTTATTTCTTTTATAGGTTAGTTTCCAGATTGTTTTAATTTTAATCTGATGGTGACGTTGCTAAACATTTGAAGTAAGTATTTAACATGTTGTGAGTGGTCAAACATGTATCACCGTGTCCTAATATTTTACTTAGGATACGTAGCTCAATAAGATCACTTTCAGAAATGTACTGCCATCAGCAGTCTTGGTAAGTAGGTCGAACAAAGGACGCCCTCACTTCTAAGTTGGAAATATCCTGAAAGTGAAGAGTTAGTACGTTTCTACACCGAGGTGAGGGTAGACTCCGGAATGGCTAAGAATCACGTGCTTCCGATCGGACCACTGCATAAATCAACAACAATTCACCAAGGTCCTTGGCTGTATACAGAACATCAAACTGTACTACCACAACATTGTGTATCGAAATAATATACTTCTTGTTTGGAATGTGACCTTGACATGCATCGCGTCTTACTAACCATTTGGGATTAACTAAGATTACATTAATATATTAGGGATGAGTAAGTTGGTATTTAAATTAAATGCTCCCACATTTGTAGGATGAGATAGTGTTAAGCCATTAAAAAAAGAAAAATTGACGGTACCCAACCGAGATTCGATACCCAACTTTTTCATCATCATAAAACTAGATCAATCTAGACTAACGTCATAGTCCACACATCAATACCGGTGACCTTGAAACTAGCCTCACTGCAACAAAACTAATACGTTGAATCCTCTCCTTTGAAACGATTGTTTTTTCGCTGTCTCTTAACACCCGATCTTATAATAAGTTACTTGCTATGAAAGACAGGTACACGACTTACGGCGGCAATGATAAGCACTTCATACAATTAAGAGAAGTGGTTTTCCTCCTCACCTGTCTCAGAACATAGGATACCATGAACCATTTAAAGTTGCGCCACCAAATGTTATAATATTATTAACTGTTGCGAACATCTAATGTAAAAGATAGAAAACCTTGTGAAATAAAACTCGCAATGAAAATCCTCTTATCGTTTATTAGCTACAGTATTAAATAAATAACTTTTAAAAATCTGTCTTAATTCTCACATTGATACTCTAAAAATTTTAAAATAATTACTACAATGTATTATTACGTGGTTATCTTATGGACGAAAATAACAATCTTCATTACATTTTATTTTCAGAATTATCATTTTTACTTTCCCATATCAAGAGAGATTTAGTAATCGTGAAAAATTTGACCTCAAGATTAATCATTATATTTTATGTCTGGCTAAGCCTAAAAAAGTGGATTTTACATTTTTGTCTGTCTGTCTACCTTTGACATGCCCTGAAACGGTTTGATATATTTTAGTTCAAATTTGAACCACCGTATTTGATACATATATTGTTTTTATTTTGACCCTAACACTTAAATTAAGGGTGCTTGTTTACTTATGAATGATATTTTAGTTTGAATTTTTCGAGAATATTTATTTTTTTAAATGTATATTTGAGAGTTGAGTGTTTGACATCTAAATATGCGATAAAATTAATAATCCGTCTTTATATTTGATTTTGTTTCCTCCTGTATGTTTGTTGCCAGTAAACTTAAAAAGTACCCATCGGATCGGTTCTAAGATGGATTAACTTCCCCCCTCCCCAATTTAGTTTTTATTGTTTATCACCCCTTTGCCATCAAGCTAACTTGGGTCAGTGTCCCTCTTCTCCAGGATATATCTATGTATTGTAAGGGCCTTCCTTTTCTGAGAGCTGGAAGAGCTACCTGATTTACTGTCACGTAGACTATTAATACATGATTTACTGTCATGTAGACTATTCATACCTGATTTACTGTCACTAAGACTATTCATACCTGATTTAAGGTCACGTAGACTATTCATACCTGATTTACTGTCACGTAGACTATTAATACCTGATTTACTGTCACGTAGACTATTATACCTGATTTATGTCACGTACTATTCATACTGATTTACTGTCACGTAGACTATTCATACCTGATTTAATGTCACTTTGACTATAATACCTGATTTACTGTCACGTAGACTATTCATACCTGATTAATGTCACTGTTAGACTATTAATACCTGATTTACTGTCACGTAGACTATTCATACCTGATTTACTGTCACGTAGACTATTCATACTTGATTTACTAGTCACGTAGACTATTCATACCTGATTTACTGTCACGTAGGGCTATTCATACCTGATTTACATGTCACGTAGACTATTCATACCTGATTTACTGTCACGTAGACCTATTCATACCTGATTTACTGTCACGTAGCTATTCATACCTGATTTACTGTCACGTAGGGCTATTCATATGATTACTGTCATCGTAGCAATATTACCCGTTTACTGCTCATACGTGTAGATATTCAATGTCATTATATTGTATGATCATATTATTTGTGCTGCATAACAATATAGAGTTGCTTAGAATTTGATTAATTTATGGGTAAAATATTCTTGTAAATTAATCTTACAAACTCAATTAAAATAGAGCCTATTTTAAATTATAACGACAGCCCCGCTCGTTAGATGTTCATTTATTGAAAGCCCCTTATGTTTGATTACCAATTAAGGAATACAATCAGGGGGTCACCTACAATAATGGGTATGTGGAATAAACGTCTGATTTGTTTGTGAGGAGAGTTTGTAGTTTGAATCCCGGTAGGACGAAATGAAGGTGTTTTTTTCCTAAATGGCTCACAGTACTCCCTGCTTGCAAATTCATGTATATTTCCTCTAAATTTTAGTTTCTCTCACTCTACCTAAATTGTTTAGTTAAATCTGGTCATCCCTGGTGGGTATTAAAACGTAGTGAAATAAAACAAATATAAAAAACTATTTTGTGGAAAGTGCTTGATTGCCCTAAGGAGAAAACCTTTTGCTACATTAAAAACTCAATGAAAACCGGTGTCGCGTCACACACTGTAACCTTGCGCGTACACATAAAGTACTCACTTGTTTAAGACAATATGGAAGAGGATAAAAACACAGCACATTTAGATCATGATACCTTTTTATGGTCCATTTATACATTGACGGCTACTTCTGGTCAATTAATTAACTGCCGACTCATTACTGTACTAAGTGAGAGCCTGATTCATCTCGTGGAGGACTATACAAGAGTGGGAAAGATAACAAGTTGGAAAGTTGATTAATTGGGCAAGGGGGAATGGAGCAGACAAGAATAATAGCTATCAAAGCTAGTCGCGGGGATTTGCATGGGGAAAAATTGCAGAGCTCTGCTACAGACCTACATACTTAATTGTTAACGATTCTTCTTCTTTCTTTTGTTTTTCAAGTTTACGCTCTTCTTATAAAAAAATGTTTATTGACTATAGTAAAACAAATGAACTGTAATGATTATCAATCATGTTTCGCTCATCATGGTCAAAGTAAATAACCCTCAGGGCTTGTTAAACCCATATTTTGTGACTAAGTGCTCGTCCTTCACAATGTCCTCTAGAATAATTGTTGTTTTGGTAGCCTAAAGAAACTCTGAATTCTTAATTTCAATAATTATTATTTACATTTTACAGACGATAAATTTACTTTTGGATAAACTCTCTCGCGCTGTGATACATCATGATGGCGATTCAGTTTTGTTTCACCAAGAATGCTAGAGGTATTTAACTTGACCTTCCTGAAACAACTGATTGCATCAGCACACGACTAGCAAACTAGCTTGGGAGATCAATGATCAAGCTCATCTAGTCCAGTCTACCACTAAAGGGAGAACACGGTTCGAAACCTTGTCAGATGTACTGACAGTGCTTTTCTCCATTCTCCATACATTTCAATGCGAGTACAATACCTATAGTTCCTATCCTCCTCATCCATACTCAGGCGCGGATCCAGAAAATTTTCATAGGGGGGTCATGCTAATTATAAATAACATAACTACTACTACTACTACTACTAATAATAATAATAATAATAATAATAATAATAATAAATAATAATAATAGTAATAAATAATAATAATAGTAATAATAATTATCATTAATAATAATAATAATAATAATAATTACTATAAAACCTATACAAAACATTGTTCAAACGTACCTCATATTTTATAAATGCATTAATTGCATTTTCCTCTTATTCTTTTGAGCAAATTTCTCCAAAACTTAATCAGGATGAACTTCTATGCTTCGATGAATATTTAACATGGCCAAACCATTTAATCGTTTCTCATCCATATTTGACCTTAAGTATGTCTTTAACCTTCCTAGGGTAGAAAATGATCTCTCACTAGTGCAAGTAGTCACGGGAAGAACAGACAAAATGTGGAGAAGAACTTTAATGTTTGGGTAAAAACCATCTGAAGCATGCATTAAGCTGTCAACCGCACTAGATGGACACTCTGCCTTAGATTTATGTTTCCAGCGTTGTTACCACAAGTCAATCTCTCCACAAAGTTCTGACGAAGTCCCAGGAAGGTCATTAGCATACGTTTGAGCTGCCTGTAATAAAATTTCATTGTCTTGGTTGGCAAATGCTGGTATTAAACCGTATAATGTGATAATATTATCATGTCCAGTTGATGAAAATCTAGTTGACAATTCAGAAATAAGATAGTCCACAAATGGTAGGTAAACATTTAGTCTATAATATTCCTCAGGACTATATGCAGCAACATTTGGCCCATGAGTTTGTGTCCGAAAGGTCCTTGGTATAGTGATGTCAATTTCATGTTTTACAGCCAAATTCACCGATTCATAATAGACCTCTGTATATTTATTAGGGTTATTCCGATAATCTTTCAAGTTCTCTAAAACATTTGCTACCATATTATAGCAGTTTTTCAGGTCTAACGAAGGGTTTTGAAGCTGACGAGACAACGTGACTGTTAGACTGAAGATAAATGAAACAATATGCAGAGTTATAATAAAGTCAAACCTGAGAACTAAGGTGAGTAAAAGTGCTGACTTTGATGATGGTGCTTCCGCATCAAATACTTGTAGGAAACATACAACTGCATCAAAAACATGTAAGAATTGTAAAAATGCATCGTGTCGTTCTACCCAACGCGTCTCACAAAGCGTTTTGAGTTTGCACTTTGTTTCTTCAGGATATTGTTCATGTAGTTTTGCTTTCATTAAAGCTGTTCGTTTACTGGATTCTCTTACTTCATTTGTTACGTTACTGACCACAGCAATAGCGTTCCTTACACTTGTTAGAGAACATGCTTTAGAAATGGACAGATTTAGTTTGTGAGAAGCACAGTGCATATATATAGCAAGAAGCTGCTTTTCCCTAATTCGAGCTTGCACACCTTTGATTTTACCAGACATGTTAGACCCTCCATCGTACCCTTGACCACGCAGGTTCTCAATTTTAAGTCCCAAATTGTTTAATTTTTCAAGAAGTAAGTTTGTGAGAGCCTCGCCACTGAGATTTCTCGCTTCCACAAAACCTAAGAATTCTTCTCGAATTTTGAGTGAAAGTATGTCCAGAAATCTAACACAAAGACTCATCTGTTCAACTGTTCCAACATCCGTTGTTTCATCTGCTAGTACCGAAAAAAAATTGCCCTGCTTTAATAGACTTAACAATTTTACTAAGGATAACCTCTCCACAAGCTTCAATTAATTCGTTCTGAGTTGTTTTACTAATAAATGTTGCATTTTTGGGTGCTGTTTTTATGTGATTCTTTAAATCACTATCACCGGCATCAATACGGAATCTTAAAAGTGCTCGGAAGTTTCCCTCATTTTCTGTGCTATCGTTTTCGCTAAGCTCTCCATCATCAAGATGACCTCTTAGGGGAAAGTTTTGTCGGCCACATAGTATAACTGTCTTTATCATGGGTATCAAACGTGCTCGATTTTCTTCAATTCTTTTTTTCACTTCACAATTTAGTCTGACTTCAACTGATTGTGTCCTGTTTTCAAATGTATTCTTAAATTCAGAACATCTTATAATTGCTGTTTTATGATTTTCATTGGAGGCATGTCCGCAAAGCATTTCATTTCCTTTTTTGTAGTTTAGAAACGGAGTCCGTACAAAGCTTCCGAGAGATATTCTACTCCTACCTCCTTCCTTTGATCCAAAAAGTACACATGCAATACAATAAGCGCCATTGTCCTTAGCACTGTACGTCAACCAAACAAACTTGTCCAGCCATGATCTTTGAAAATGTTTAATACCTCCTGACTGAACAACATTAGGGAACTTGTAGCTTAGTGGTGGAGTCCACGGTTCTACTAGCATGTGGTATTTTAAGTCATCGGAAATAGTTTCAGCTCCAACAAAGTTGCCAATATCAAATTTTTCTGGTCCTACACTTTCTATAGAGATTTTAGTATTTGAATTAGATCCACTGGTTGAGTGTGAGTCACAAATAAAGTTCACTGACGCACTATTTTCAATTAAATCCACAGTTTCGTTTCCTGTTGATTCAGGATTTTTTTTCTTGAATAAACAAAATAAATCTGTCTGTCCCTTTCTTTTTGACATTATAATATCAATACTTGCATTCAAATAACATAACTAGCAAAGACAATAATTTATCCCAAAATTGAATAGCAGGAGGAAGTATCAAAGTCACAGGATCACAATGACATAGGCAGTAGCACAATAACCATAAAAAACAAAACACAAATATCACACTCACAGTTTACTAAGAGTAAATAAAACCATCATAGATCATTATAATCACAAAGAGACTGAAATATTTATAAATTACACTTTATTGCACATAAGCATTAACAAAACGAAACGTACACGTAAAATGTTCCACGTCTAAGGCCACTCGAACGAATCGCTCCAGTATACTAAAAGTAAATTTCCAGCTACCTCTGACTGGTTTGAAACAGATTAACGTACATTTCACTGGAAGGGGGTAAGTCTTTCTAAAAGTAGCACACTCCACCCCTCTTTAACTCGGTCCATTACAGGTGCATGAGGTGAACAGCCTGCACTAGGAATTCAGTAGGGGTGTGCAAATCTTCGAAATGTCAAAGTCAAAGTTGAAGCCTAAATCACCTTCGATTCGACTTCGTCTCTTCGACAACCACTATAACCTTAGCATCTTGAGAGGTTTTGAAGTTATAATAAAACCTCTATAAATAACGAAAATATTTGAAAATCACTAATTACTACCCATTTAAATAAATTATAATAATCACATAACAGCAATAAAAAGTATTTTAACACTAACTTGATATTGAATTATATCTACCTATAACGCAAGCAGGAATAAACTCAGATATGTCAGCATAAAAATAATATAATATAGTGTGTTTTTTCACCTACTAAACTTTCTCTTTATTTAGAAGTATTAGTAGATAATTTAAAAATTAATGATAGTGTTATTTGATAAAAAAAAAACTGTATTTGGTTTCAGCGTCAACCTTTCTTGGCATGCTTCAATCTTTGCTTCACCTGAGACTAAAAGAACATTCGCACATCCCTAGGAAAGATAAAAACTTGTATGATTTAATTTTTTGGTATTTTCTTTCTAAATATACATTTTTAAAATTAATTTTCTTAACACCACAGGGGGGTCAGCTGACCCTTTGACCCCCCCTGTATCCGCGCCTGTCCATACTCCATTAAAGTTAAGCCTTAATGTTTAGTCAGACGTGGCACGTACACACACAAAAAAAAAAAAAAAAAAAATCACAAGAAACATCTAAATATTTAAATACATTATATATTTTCACTCAAGTTTTGATAGTTCTGTTTTGTAGATAAATCATCATTCCCATTAATTATAATCTGAGAGTAATTTGCCAAAATAAAATATTCATCCAACTGCGTTTCAAAAAATAAAAATATAAATTGTATATTATTCAGGTGGTATTTAATGATAACTATGCACAATTGTTCATTTAAAACATTACTTGAAGTTTATTATAGATATGGCAGTTTATTTTTCAAAGAAATAAAGCCGGGTCACGGTTGTGGGCCGGATCACTACTACAAGTGTTGTCAAACAACTTCTCAACCAACGTAATATTGGAGTGGGAGAAACAAATTGGTGTCTAGGTATTTAAGTATTCCCGTAGTGTGAGAGTAGTGATATATTTGTGATAACTATGAACTTTTTTGATAGTTAAAATGTAGCCATAAAAACAGTTTCTGGTTCATTAAATAGAAAACCCCTTTGATTTATTTTAAAAACTGAAACAATATCACGTGATATTTATGAATCATACCATAGAGCTTATAAGTATACGATATGAAAATAGCTTAGGTACCTACTGTATATTTAATATGCAGATTCTCTTAGCCATGATTTCAATACTAAGAAATTTGAAGGCCCCTTTTTTTTTATCAGAGACCAGTAGAAGTGTCTGACCTTGCCACTCAATCCATTAGGGGGTTACCCCTGGCAATGCTTTTCTTTGCTTCAAATGTACAAAAAGATAATTTTTTCAATTTATTTCTTCCGACCCAGTTTTTAATTAATTTAAAATATATATTCCAAATTTTAGAATTTTGGGTTTTATGTGTGTGTATATGATTGTGCAAAAGAGCTATACATTTTTAAATGTCAGACCTCTGCGAGTGGTAGACATAACAAAACACTCATGATAGACACACAGGCTCATCATTTGATTAGTATAGATCTATTTCAGCCCATTCTAGGAATCAAATTCAGGACCCTTTAGGTGAGAGTGAAGGGAACGCGATAAAAGGTCAGTTTTTTGCAGTTTATATATTAAAACTTATTTAAAAATTCAAACAGTGCTTCGGTAGAATTATAAAGTTTACTGTTCTTTACTTGCTGATATCAACATTTGTTTAATATCTGTCCCGAGTACAGTGACAATGGATGAAAAAAAAAATTAAATGAAGATAAATAATTGATAATGAAACTCCAGGACACCCTCGAAATATATTCAACAAATGAAATGTGAAGAAAGTTAAACTATATATTTATACTGGAGCAATATTTGATTATTTTAGGCCAAAAAAATTATGTTGCTCTAAGAACTACAAAAATACTTTCACCTTAACTGGATGAGTATGGCGACTGCTGACTAGGAAAAGGGCAAGTCCATGTTTTAATTTCTGGTGTAGTCAAAACAATTAAAATATTTGGTACAGAACGTTCATTATTTGTAAGCAGAGTTAACAATCTCTCTTCCCAGGCACTAAGAACATATTATGCTTGTGTATAAACTATTCTATGATCTTTCAATAGTAAAATATGTTTGGGGGACATATATTATATGATTTATTTAAAGATATATTCTCTATTTTAAGGTAAAGTTCAGTCGTAATACTAATTTTATCTACTAACAACCTTCGAAAATTTTATTAAAATAAATTAAAATAATATATTTATTAATAATTTTTTTAGTTGTGTGTATTTTTCTAATCCGTCGAACTTTCCACTTACAGCAAAATAAATCTCTAAAGTTGAGTAGTAAGGAAATGCACCACGATTCATCTGGTGGGAGTTGTGAGAGAACACAGTGAAAATACACATTTTGGAAAACCACATTCAACCTACTGGGTCAGTGTTGAGACCTTAAGTCGATTTATATAGCTTTAATATAACCATGTTTCAGTGTTTTTAGATTGTTAGCAGATTAGTTGTTATAAATATTATCTAAACGTGAAATATCTGAATGATATCCTTTCATTAAATCTGTTCTGGAACCAGACACTTAGAAACCGGACTCGACCCCAACATATTTTCCTTAGCCCTAAACTTTCTATCACTGAGGTATGAAGGTGTGCCTTGTGTACAGGATCATACATCCTCCCTTCTCCTCATCACTTGAAGACAGAGTGTATGATGAACGTGTCAGATATATCTACCAAGAGGTATCAGAAACACAACCACATGCTCTACCTCTGAGCTAACCAGGTTGATGCTGTATCCATGGTCAAACATCCCTCATTGTTTGAGTATATAATGGACGTGTGAAATACTCAACTTCTTGGAGCTATAAAAAAGGGTCTCTTGGAATTGAGTTTTTGTATTAAAGGTGCATTTGTATGTATTGTGTACAAACACAATACCTGTACAAGAAATCCAACCAGAAAGTTTCTACATTTTGACAACATGAGGAAGATAATTAATAAACCAAGTACTAAATCATAACAAGATGAACATAAACATAAACCCCATTTACCCACTCGGGTTTCTATCTTGATCCCTCCGTCACAGGATCTCCAGTATATTTCTAGGCTGAAGTTTTAGTTTGTGGTACTACAGGTTCAGGTCTCAACATCAAAACATATCTTCATTTGTGATTATATAGAAATGGAGAGATTTTATGTCTCTAAATATATTCTAAAATTAGTCCAGAAATACAAAATCTTGTTTTATTATTTATAAATTCGAATGAGTGTTTATTATGGTCACATATTTAATTTAATTTAATTTTCTTATTAACATACTATAATATCAGCTTATTACAAAAATTGGTTTGGACGTCAAAAAATACAATAATTAAAACGAATAAAATATACAGTTATTCTAAAATAAAAAATACATTACTGTAATTCTATATACTTTAATAATGGTATTAATTTTCATTATTTTTTTCCATTTTCAGCTATTCTCAGAAATTATCAAATGGCCTGTGGCGTTAGATTCACATTGTATTTGGTCTGCGAGACAAACGCTAAGGTCGTGGTCAGATGGATTCAGCAGGAGGGCAGAAAGATGGTTTTCAAATGTGATTCTTTCTCTGTCCTTCCATAATCTCCCCACAATAAAGTGGGCGAAGTTCTTCTAAGATCACCCCCATCAGAGTCGTCAATAGTCTGTATGTGTTGAACTTCTAAAATAGAACAAAGCAACATGGCCGCGGGGATTATTACCAAATTGTTTTCCTTCCAAGAAAGGGTTCACTGGAAAGTTATATGCGCACTGTGCCATAATCACTACAAATAGCTTTTCACGCGCGTTACGACACATAACGAATGGCCTCTACAATGGAAAATAAGACCAACAAACCAAAGTAAATAAGGATGTATTTGGCTGGAGGACATTACAAAAGGTTTGTCTGTTATAAGGGATGCCTCTGAATATTTAAATCAGAACTAGGCTTAACTTCGAAACAAAGAAACCAATTACCATCAAATATATCACCTCACTTTATTATTTAGTAGTACTTCAATCACAGTTATCCATCGATGAAGTTGATACAAGTCAGCAACGACCTTTGTGATGTCATTCATTGCATTTGGTCCACACCAGCATCAGTGGTTACGTGGTCAAGGGCAGTGGTTCTTAACATGGGGGTGGTTACCCCCTCTTGGGTAAAGGGTCTATCTAATTGGGGTAGCACAAGACAAGCGAGATTTTTATGTACATCTATATTAAACTATCAGTTATGCTTCTAGTCTAGATCTAGCAATTCAAGCAGTGCGTATTTTCCGCTCTTCTCCCCCCACCCTACCCCCCCATGCATGTATTACAAGATGATCTTGGTCTCCTTACCCGCAGCCCTACTACGTTCACATTGATCGTTCTGCACTGCCGGACGGAATGTAGATGGGGGTCGGGTAGCTCTCTCCAGTCACTCAACTGAACCTGTGCTATGTACGAGTATTTACTGGAATTATTATTACGTGTTTTATTTCATCAAACTTATGGAAGTACCTATCAGTTTTGTGTTTATCATTTTAAATCGACATGTGCCAAAAATTATAGTTTTTTATCAAATAAAAAACATCTATCCAGTAGAATTTTTTTTAGGTGTCATGGCATAATAATCTGAAAAGAAGCGTTCGTACAAAGAAGCATTTTTACAATGCGGATTTACCAAACTTGTTGAAAAAAACATTAGAAAAACCTCAGTGCACACTTTCTATTAAAGTTCTTACTGCAGAGAGCATGAAACCCAGCAAATTAAATTATCATTTTGAGAAAATCCATAAGAAACTCGTAGGAAAAGATATAGAACTTTTCAAGAGGAAAGAGAGTATTCGTAAGTCTTCCTGATTGGATTCTACAGGCAATTTACAAAAGGGAAAGAATCATGTCTTGAAGCTTCGTACCAAATTTCGTACCACTTGCTATGAATAAAAACCAGCACACAATAGGAGAAGATCTTATCAAACCTTGTTTAGTGAAGAAGTGAAGCTTGTTATTGGTGAGCAGCAGGCGGCTAAGATGATCAAATATCTCTTTCCAACAGCACAATCCAAGCTCGTATCGAAGATATATTTTAGCAACAGTAGCTGGTGAAATAAAGTCATATGTTTGAAATGCAATTGTATGAGTCAACTTACGTGGCGTCTTGTTCTCAATTACTTGTATTTACTCGCTACATAAAATATGACTCTGTGAAAGAGGAATACTTGTTTTCTAAATCTTTACCCACTACAACCCGCGGAGGAGATTTATTCAAAACGTTGAAACAGATTATTGAAAATGAACTGGAGTGGTCGAAGTTAGCTGGTGTTTGTACTGACCTCCATGATGGGGAATTCGTTTTGGATTTAAAGCATTTGTGAAACCAGTTGCCCCTCAAACTTTATTTGATCATTATATGGTACATCACTAAGCTTTGGCTGCTAAGACACATTCTCCAGATTTGCTAAGTGTATTCAATGGCATTGTGAAGATTGTTAATCATATTAGTGTCATTCTACAAATTCTAGAAATTGTAAAGTTTTATGTAATGAAGTTGGTGCCAAATTTGATGTTATTTTGTTTCACACAGAGGTACGATGGCTACCAAGAGAAAAGTTTCGAGCAGAGTATTTGAACTGCGGGAAGAAATAGCTTTGTTTTTTGAAAATCCCCGTACAGAGAAAGATAAAAATGTTTGCCTAAAAATTAAAGATAACGTATTTATCGAGAAGCTGGCCTATCTTTCAGATTTTTTTAGTGAGATTAACAGTTTGAACCTTTCTTTGCAAGAAGGTATAACCAAAATTATAACATCAAAGGATAAAATTGCTAGCTTTCTGCGCAAGCTTGAACTTTACCTACGTGGAGTTTAAGTTGGTGACATATCAATGTTCACACAATTGTCTGAGGTCAACAAAGATAAATGGTTATTTACTGGTTCCATCGTTCAACGTTTATCTGCCCTGATCGATTCATTTAACCAATTTCCAGAACATAAATTACGACAAGCCTGGATACTGAGACTATTTTCTACAGATGATGGAATCTTTAAAGATGAAGACGTTTCTGCTTTAGTCCAATTTCTCAGTCTACGCGAGGATAACACATTTAAAGTGGAATTTCAAAGCTATTTCCTCCCTATAATTCGGCGAAAATTGGGGGCTGAATATCCTATTATTGCCGACAGGGCTCTAAGAATTTTAAATCCATTTTCTATTATATATAGATGTGAAAGTGGTTTCTCGGCTTTGGTATCAATAAAAACAAAGGCCAGAAACTGACCCAATGTAGAGCACGACTTAGAATGCGCTATATTGGAGACTAAACCAAATATAAAAAGACTTTTACATAAGAAAAATACCAAATTCCTCACAAATATTTCCCCTTTAAAATTTACAGACGTTGTTTTGATTTTTAATTTTTTTTTCTCAATAAATATTGTTAGTTCACAACAAGTTTTTTTTAAAGAAGGGGTAAAGAGAGTTTCTTGGATAGTTCATAGGTCATAGATGTAACATAACTATATAGTTTTTAATATTTTTTATTTATTTACACTATTTATCCTGATTACGAGCATGTAGCTTGGGACCTAGATCTACATTTTTAATTAACATTACATCTTTTAGCTAGACATGACTGAAAAGGTTAATAACCACTGGTCTAAGGCATCAGTATGTCTCTCAATGGATTGGTTTGGTGGTGACAAGAAATGAAAGATTTATTATAGACCAGTTGCGATTTAACTAGCTTTCCCATCCCTTATGTGCGCTAGTTCAGGGGCAATTATCTCATAGCAGTGGTCCTTGACCCTCCTTGTCTTATTAGTGGACTGGCTATCGTTTGTTTATAATGAAGGGCCACTAAGGAATATAAATTGGGAGGCAAGATGAATCTTTTCCTTGGTGGAATCTTGGGGGTTTGTGAGGCAATAGCGGTTATAAACACAAACAAATGGAAGACCACCCTTAAATAGCCAAGGGAACAAATAACAAACTATAAAGACAAACTCTGGTGTTGTTAAAAAATCTCGCCTCAGCTGTTGATCTCGCGGTCACCTTGCTACTCCTTCTTCGATATAAATATAAAGTTCGGTTTGTTAGGATTTAAGTGTATGTATGGGTCTGTGTAATAGAATCGTATGGGCCTAAACTGACGTCACCGATTATCGCAAGAGATAGAGCTGATATAAGTGATTCAGCGGTTCAGCGGAAGATGCCTTTCTATTGGATATGAATGACAGAACTTCCAGCTGGTCTGAGAGTCAATAACGCAGGTAAACAAACCCGAAACATAATATATAAATCTAAAGAATCACAATTCACATTCTTTACTAATATTTAGGACGACAAACGAACTTTAGTTAAAATACTAACACAATTGATATTAAAAAATGCTTACACGAACCATTGGTTATATTGGCACAAAAACCAAATGGTAGGTGAGCTCCATCTTTAATAATGAAACCTAATATAAGGTTATATTTCAACTGCTTGCTCTTCACAAGTGGTACAATGCACAATACAACAGATGAAGAGAGTGAGATAGGAAACCACAATACTATCAACAACCACAACCACCTTCAGTTGAATCTTGTGCAACTAAATAAGATAAGCACCACAGCGGTAAAGTGAAAGTTTACAAAAGAGTTTGGCTTTCCCTCTAATATAAATGTGTATGATCCATTATTGAACCATAATAAACTTCAAAATTAAACTATTTTCAACACTAAGAGTAAATGGCTTGAAAGTTAATTAGAACTAAGATCTTTAGTAGCCAGCTATATGAATAATTTGTGCGTATTTGTAATATCTGTTCATTCATAGGCCCCACAGTAAAACGAATAAGGAAGAGCTTAGGTTTGAGAATAAGTAATTGAACTTACGAACAATGGAAACTGTAGCACGTTGAAACAAATGAACCAGTCCAAATTTTTTAAAGGGTATGATAGCTGTGCACATTGAACTTTTCCAGAACCTAGAGCAATGATGCAGGTCACATATTATCAGGGCAGTATTGCGGCTCACATGCTATCAAGGGGCTAAGGAAGTATTGCGGGTCACATGTTATCAGGGGATAGGACCGTATTGGGGCTGACGTGCTATCAGGGGCTAGGTAAGTGTTGCAGGTCACATATTATCTGGGGTGTTGCAGGTCACATATTCTTAGGGGCAAAGGGAATATTGCGGCTCACATGCTATCAGAGACTAGCTCAGTATTATGCCTCACATGTTATCAGGGATAAGGAAGTGTTATGGCTCACATACTATCAGGGGCTAAGACAGCGTTATGGCTCACATGTTATCTGCGGTTAGGACAGTGTTATGGATCACATGCTATCAGGGGTTAGGACAGTGTTATGGATCACATGCTATCAGGGGTTAGGACAGTGTTATGGCTCAAATGTTGTCAGGGGTTAGGACAGTGTTATGGATCACATGTTGTCAGGGCTAAGAAAGTGTTATGGCTCACATGTTGTCAGGGGATAAGAGAGTGTTATTGCTCACATGTTGTCAGGGGATAAGAGAGTGTTATGGATCACATGTTATCAGGGGCTAAGGCAGTGTTATGGCTCACATGTTATCAGGGGATAAGAGAGTGTTATGGCTCACATGTTATCAGGGGATAAGACAGTATTATGGTTCACATGTTATCAGGGGATAAGAGAGTGTTATGGCTCACATGTTGTCAGGGGATAAGAGAGTGTTATGGCTCACATGTTGTCAGGGGTTAGGACAGTGTTATGGATCACATGTTGTCAGGGGATAAGAGAGTGTTATGGCTCACATGTTGTCAGGGTTAGGACAGTGTTATGGATCACATGTTGTCAGGGGATGAGAGAGTGTTATGGCACACATGTTATCAGGGGGCTAAGGCAGTGTTATGGCTCACATGTTATCAGGGGCTAATGCAGTGTTATAGCTCACATGTTATCAGGGACTAATGCAGTGTTATAGCTCTCATGTTGTCAGGGGCTAATGCAGTGTTATAGCTCACATGTTGTCAGGGGCTAATGCAGTGTTATAGCTCACATGTTGTCAGGGGGCTAATGCAGTGTTATAGCTCACATGTTGTCAGGGGGCTAATGCAGTGTTATAGCTCACATGTTGTCAGGGCTAATACAGTGTTATGTCCCACATGTTGTCAGGGGCTAATACAGTGTTATGTCCCACATGTTGTCAGGGGCTGATACAGTGTTATGTCCCACATGTTGTCAGGGGATAAGGCAATGTTATGTCCCACATGTTATCAGGGGATAAGGCAGTGTTATGGCTCACATGTTATCAGGGGATAAGGCAATGTTATGTCTCATATGTTATCAGGGGATAAGGCAGTGTTACAACCTTTAAAACTGTTTCAGTTCAATTTAGTCGTACCTCCTAAAACTAGATTGATTATATTATCCTTTGGTGGAAAGATGTTTATATGCACTAGACCTTTAGAAGCCACCTTTGCAGACCGTCCCACCCAATGGACAGCACTTAGCTTGGGTAGGTAGAACAGCCAAACTAGATGCCATATCATGGTGCTATTCTCCGCATTTTAAATGATAAAATAATTGACTTTGAGACTAGTGAAACAGTTTTCATATATTTTTAAAAATACAAAATAAATTAAAGAGGAGTTATTTTAAATTAATCTACTACTATAATGATCCCACTTTCACTATTGTCAATTTAAGAATGCAGAAAACCCATATTCCACCCCATTTCTGGTCCAAGCGTAATCTTGTAGCTAGCATTTCGGCTAAACGATCGTGGGCTTTTACCAACATGCGATGGAAATAGAACAACGAAAATAAGCCACTATTATGTATTCATACATAGCTAAATAAAATGTACGAATTTTCTACTATAAATCGAGATTCTGCTAAGCTAATTCAACAAGATATTTAAGGATTCCACATATGTAATTAAAAGCTCAATAATTATTTGCTCATTATTATTTCTGGTTAATGGAACTATAACAAAATGTTTATCAGATTACAATAATTGAACTAGCAATTTTTACTTTATCTCTGTCTTACAGGTAGAGAAAGTATGGTGATCGTCCAAAAAATCGAACTCGAGATTTTGATTAATCTTGACGTTTCATGACTCCCTGAATCCGAAAGAGTTGTTTTTGAATTTCCGTCTGTCTGTCTGTCTGTCTGGCTGTACCTCCAACTAGAGCCTAAACTATTTAATCGATTGAGCTAAAACTTGATATCTAGGGTTTTTATAGGGTTGCCCCGAGGGATTTTTGGAATTAGATATCTACCCTTAAAATTAAGGGTAGTTTACTGAAGGCAAAAAGAGAAAATGTCAATTTTCTCAAAATCGGCTCTAACGATTTTGATTAAATTTCATTTATAAACATTAATCAATATTTCAAACAAAATGGCTACACTCAAAATTTCGGCAAAATTGCTTTAAGGCTCCAGTCTGATGCGTAAATTAATATTTTTTAATAATATCTCCGAAACTATTTGAGATATTAAATTACTTAGCCTTACAAATATGTATATATATTTTAATACAAATATTTTATTCTAAACATATTTTTATAAAATCAATAACTTTATATCTATACGCAATTTTATATATATTTTTTTTAACGTTTTGGACATTAAATTTTAAGTATTGCGACCATAAAAAAATTCTAACCAGAAATTTTGATGGATGTCGACGTTTCATGACCCCCCGAACCCTAAAAAAATAGTCTTTGCAATGCCGTCTGTCTCAGTGTCTATTAAAACTTAAAATTAAGAGTAGTTTTATAAGGGGCGAAAATAGAAAAAAAAAGGTTTTCTCAAAATCTGCCCAAAGATTTTGATTAAAATTCGTATTTAGGCCTTGATTAAGATTATAAATAAACTGGCTATTTTCATTTTCCCATGAAAATTATTTTTAGGGTAGTTTACATAATCGTTAATTTCCGTATCTCCACAACTATTTGAGATACTAAATAACTTATCATTGCAAAATTGTAGGACTATTAGAAATAAAAAACTTTTATTTGACATATATTTTTATAAAGTAACAGTTTCTGAGATATTTGCAAATATATTAATACAATTTTGTGAGCCTTAGTTGTAAGCATATACTACTTAAGTCTTGACGCAATAATTCTCCAATACCATAGAGTAATTAAATATAAGTAAGTATCTAATCTAAGTATGTTATTTTTCCTTAGGTGGAAAAAGATGCGCCTCTTTTCTCATTGATTTTATATCATTGTATATTATTTTATTCGTGTTCTTATGTGGAGTGGTGATGATAAAATGTACATTATTCCGTTCAGAGCTTATAGAAAGAGAGAGAAAGTCTGTGCGGTGCACTGTACCATTTATTTTTCAATATGACATGTGTTTTCTAGAGAGCTGCAGTATCTTATTCGGTCACCGTGTATGTAGAATTTTGCCCAGGTCGTACCTTGGAGGTTGTCTACATGTCATACCAGCAATGAGATTATGTAATGATAGTGATCATAAAGGTTTGGATCCAGCGTAAATCTTAAACCTAATCAGACCATGGTGACCATGGGAACAATTACCCATTTGGCTAAACAAAATACCTGTAGTACCACCGGGAATCGAGCCAGTGACCTCTATATCAGTGGCTAAAAGCGCTGACTACTATTTCTAGAGGCCAGTAAGTCAACAGAGAATGTAATATTTTAAAACACTTCTTGATTTCAATAAGTTAATCTGTAGCATGCATTTTTTTGCGATCACTTCCGGAATGTCCGCTAGTAAAGACGCCTTGAAAAGTGAACGTAATATTGAGGTTTCACTTTCAAGAACAATGCGGGTCAATCAATGTTTCTCGAAAGGCAGTGGAAGCTGTAATTCGCACAGATTGGTGCAATTGATGACTCACGTTTCAAGGTTACCATTTAGGGAAATGACCTCGACTGAAAAATCAAGAGGAATTATTTAGATATAGTTCATGTTGAGTGTCTATCTACTAGTCCTGACTGTCTATCTACAGTACTGACTGTCTATCTAACAGTCCTGACTGTCTATCTACCAGTCCTGACTGTATGAATGTTTTCACTGATGAAGTAGACATGAATAAGGCAGGACCCAGTGATAGAGTACCCACCCTTGTCTGCCGGGAGGGTAGCAAACAATTTGTAGGAGTACATATAAACACACCCGCCTGGGATTCATGCTTCATTTTCCTCTTCACTAAGACCAAGACCAGCATAGGTGCTTGAAAGTAGTTCTGATATCAAAATTATTATTCTCTCATCAATTTATGGTTTGCTAAACTCCTTATTTTACTATTGTAATACAATAATAAATTACATTAGTAACGCTTTGAAGCTTAAGCTTAAGATATTGATTACGAATTAATAGAACGCTGTTCTGTAAAAGATTAAATCGTAGAATAAAGGTAAAAATTCAGTTCAGGATGGATAAATGGTTAAATGAAAACATATTTTTATAAATGTGCTTATATATATAACTATCAAATGTTCTAGATTATTTAATTAATAGGTGTTTGATACATTAATGAATATTAATGGACAGCTACTGTGCATCCACCTCTAAAATACTAATGTATTATAATATATAAGCGTTATTTTTGTATATAGGCATATTTTGTTTACCATAAAACATTAAACCAATAGTGTTCATTATATAATAACTAAGAAAATATTTTTAAATTTTCTATAATTCTTCAAATTTAATATCCCGTTCTAATAAAATATTGTTATTTATTTTATCTTTATTATTTAAAAAATAAATCGATGTATTTTACAACTCTGCCCGTCTCCATGTCTGTCTGTCTGTCTGTCCCTATCCAAGTATCCGAAACAGTTAAATGGATTTTGCTAAAGCTCGATGTTTAATTTTTAGGAATATACTGTGGAATATTTATATGAATTTAACCTCAACTCTCAAACTAAAAGTAGTTTATTAATAAGCTATTTTTTTAAATTCAAAATTTTTGAAAAAGACTCTAACAGATTTGTCTAAAATGTATATTTGGGATTTTTTTGCCATCACAAATAGCACTATATAAAATTGTTTTTTGGGTAAACATTTGTTAAAGGGTAGAGTACTAGTGGGAAATTTTAGAAGACCATAAATATTATACAATGGTATGAATTATTTTTCTTGTAATGTGTCTGGGATATTTGTGGTACGACGACACTGTAAGATTGTTTTTTGGGATGGAAACTCGTTTATGGGAATTTTACTGAATTTAATTCAAAATTTGAATATTTTTAAAATGTTTTCAATTTGTTGGTTCCATATAAATATCTTGGGAATGTTTGACATTAAAATTTATTGATGGGTAGTTTAATGATGATTGATTTTTCAAAATCTTGAAATATTATAAAAACGAATGACTAAGTAGTCGTAGACAGCCTATATGGGTAGCCCTCTTGTTTGGAGCTGGAGCCTGGTCTATAACCCAGTTTTTTTTGCTAACCATAATTTTTAACAAACTAGAACTCTTGGCTCCTCCATTAACTTGGAAATTTAAAACTAACTAAATTAATAAAAATAAATATACGTTTTAATTAAATTTGTGAATACACAATTATAACTGTGTTTTAATTTGTTTTTAATCAGGGAGCTACATCGATTGGAGACCATGATTAGTGGTTTTAATTTGTTGGATGAACATTTGTATAGTGACCAAATTTGAATTTTAGTAAGTATATTTGATGGGCGTATAGACTGTGTGAGAGAGAGGGCAGATATAAATTAATACTTTGCCATAGAAAGGTTTTAAATTTTTGAAGAATAACTCTCACAACTTTGCTGCATCAAATTAGTTTAATGACGAGAGTTAATTAACCAAGGAGTAGTGCATATATAGTTATGACAATGACAAGGGAAAGTGTGGACAAGTTAAATAATAACAAACAGGTATAGAAGATTCATTAACTTTATAGGGGAAAATTTCTCAAAGCCACACACCTAGCAATTGGTCCGAACACCATAATGCAATGCGGCCTCTTAGGAACCTCTCTGTGGGGATGTGAGAAGCTCTAGGCAAGCGGTTTTCAAACTGTGGTTTGCGAACCCCTAGGGACTCACAAGATCTTCCAATGGATTCACCAAAATATTTCTGTAATGGCGGATTTTTGCAGCACTTTGTGAGGAAATGGGAATCATTTACAAATGTTTATCGTCTCACAATGACGTCAAGTGTTTATCTCAAGATAGAACTCTTACAATATTGTTTGAATTTAAACACTAAGTTTTAGTTTTTCTTACCCACCATTCCTTTCACAAAGCATAGTGTATGCAAGATCAAATGTGGCTCCAGGCTTTGGCCTATTTGGCAAACATTTTATCAAAAATGAACAGTTTAAACCTCTTCCTTCAGGGCTCAAATATTAACGTTTTTATCTCAATTCGTTCATAAAAAATTTAACTTTTGGGAAACGTGTTTAGTTAGCAATTGATTTGCAATAGCAATAGCTTTGATTCCCTTCACGACTTCATGGTAGAAAATCAGCTCACTTAGGAAGAAAATGTAAATAATGTGGTTATAGAACATTTAAAAGGACATGTAAAAACTTTCAGAGAATATTTCCCAACCATGTCCAATAAAAACAATTGGATTGGCAATCCCCTGGAAGAGAAAGAAGTTTTGGAATCCTCCACATTTGAATGAGTGAAAAAGAGCAGATCCTTGAAATTTTACTGCCTATTTAAAAGATAGATACACAAAGAGACTCAATTCTGAAAGTGACTTGAGACTTTATTTATAGTTTGTGGTTCTTGACTTAAAGCTCTGTGCAATCCAAAGCAAGCGCATCCTTCTCGCTAAGTCACGTGAAGAGATGAGTAGCTTTAAAAACTTGCTAACAATTTTCAAACTTAAATTGGCACGGAATTTTGTGATTAAAGGAGGGTATTTCAGTTATAACAAAGCAGAAATTTCCAGTTTCACTTAAAAAAAGTGAAATGTTATAAAATTGTGGCAGTAAAGATAAGAAAATTTTATTACAGTACTTTGCCTATTTAATTTAAGTTTTAATTTTTAAAACAAATGTATAATTATTTGAACTTTTACTTAAGTAGTTTCAATATTATTTCATAATATTTGGTAGGGTATACCAAAGCACCTACCAAGCTATAGTAGGTTAATTTAAAGATATTAAACATTTTTATTAAATTAATAACTACATTTCATAAAAATTAGGTATAAAATTAATTGCGTGGCTATGGATACTACCAGGGGGTTCGTGCAACTCAGATGTTTGTGAAAGGGGTTCTTGAGTCGAGAAAGTTTGAAAAGCGCTGCTCTAAGCCAATCGCCAGAAACAAGCGTGAGCCGCATAAATAAAGCTTGGCAGCGCTTTTCTACAACGTAGCGTGAAATAACTAATCAAACATGAGTCAACCAGCTCAACAGTGCGCATGCGCATAAATCACTTTACTCAAATTGGGCCTGCAGTTACAAAACCTGGTAGAAGCAGATAGTGGCATCTACTGTTTGAAAATAATTTTAAGAAACTCACTAAATAAAGAGATAAAGAGTATGATCCTTATTAAAAAGAAACATTATACTAGTAAGCCCTTGCGAAATTTTCACATATTCAACCTCCCCCCTCCCCCTTTAAAAATATTTAGTCTTATGTTGGGTCGTTGAAATTTAATACTCAGCGAAGTGTATACACAAAATAGCAAAGAGAGTTTATTTACGGTAATTGATACAAAAATATTGTTATATTTTTATTTTAACATAAATTTTAAACAAACAGTGTGTTTTAACGTAAACTATGTCAGAGGTCAGTAAAAATCCTATCCTCTGATATCTTATTCATCGCTGTAGGCTTTGTATTAGTTGAGAAAAAGGGATGTTGACAACATAAATAATATATAGGATTAATGCATTCTTAAAATAAATTGTACGGAATTCGGCATGGAGTTTCTCGCTCTATTGTTTAAAAATGGATATATTTACTCAAAACCATTAATACATGTGAAACGAAATAATATACACTAGCAAAACCAAGCATTTATTGCACTACACCTATGTAAAACTTTTTTTTAGTCCCGGCTTAAAATTTTATAATTTTCTTTTTAAAGAACTAATGTCCTCATTTGTGTGTTTGGATCGATATAAAAGATCGATATTGGGTCCACAAGGGTCAACACTTCGTATTAACATTTTGACTTCCGGTTAGCATTTTTGACATTTTATTAGATGTTGCACAGCTTCATGTCATTGCGATTATATTAAATTCCTCATTTATAAATGTTGACCAATAAAAAATGTAAATATTGACTATTGAGTCCAAAATAGAGATAGATCATTGTGGTACAAACTTTTCTCCTAAGAAGTTTAAGGAAAAATAACAAACATTTTGAGAGACTTATATTTACTTAAGCAGTATCTCTAACAACTAAAGCTCACATAATTGTATTAATATATTTGTCAATATCTCAGAAACTGTTGGTTTTATAAAAATGTATTTAATATAAAAGTTTTTTTTATTTTTAATAGTACTACAATTTTGCAATGATAAGTTATGTAGTATCTCAAATAGTTGCAGAGATACGGATATTTCCGCTTCTATAAAGTACCCTAAAAGTCATTTTAATGGAAAAATGAAAATATCCAGTTTAATAATTATTTTAATCAACTCCTAGATACAAATTTTAATCAAAATCATTAGAACCAATTTTGAGAAAATCGACTTTATCTCTTTTCGCCCTTTATTATTCTACTCTTAATTTTAAGGTTAGACAGACACACAGATAGATGGCATTGAAAAGACCACTTTTTAAGGTTCGGGAGGTCATACGACGTCGTCATCCATCACAATTTCAAGTTAGATTTATTTACGGTCAATATACTTACCTTTTGTGTCCGAAAAGTTAAAAAATATTTGCGTATCGCTTCAAAGTTATTGGTTTTATAAAATTATGCTGTGGATAACATATTTGTACTATAAATATATACACATATTTGTAATGATAAGTAATTTCATATCTCAAATTGTTTCGGATATATGGAAAACAGATAATTTACGCTTCAAACCGGGGCCCTTAAAGTCATTTTGCTGAAATATTGAGAGTAGCCATTTTGTTTGGAATATTTATAAATATTTAGAAATGAAATTTAATCAAAATCGATAGAGCTGATTTTGATAAAATAGACTTTCTCTCTTTTTTCCCTTCAGTAAACTAACTACCCTTAATTTTAGGGTTAGATATCCAATTCCAAAAACCCCTCGGGGGAACCCTATAAAAACCCTAAATACTAAGTTTTAGCCTGATTGGAAAAATAGTTTAGGGTTTAGTTGGAGGTACAGACAGACAGACAGACAGACAGACGGAAATTCAAAAAGCACTTTTTCAGATTCGGGAGGTCATGAGACTTTGATATTCATCAAAATCTCGAGTTCAATTTTTTGATGATCCCAACACTTTATCTACCTGTAAGACAGAGAGAAAGTAAAAACACGCACAATCTTGGACTAGTTTTGTGGCTTTGTTAAAAAATGACCATAAAAATAAAAACTGCATAGATATATGAGCTGTATACATTCCCAAAATATGTCCATCCCCAATGGTCATGTGATCCTGAATAAATTTTATTCAGAATATCTTAATACGTCAAGTAATATAATAGTATTTATTTTCCCAACACATCCTAATAATTTTAAGGGTAGTATTTTAAATACATTAATGGCTTGAAGAAGAGGAAGGTAGCAATTAGAGGATATGTATCTCTTTTGCATGGGACAGAGTGAACAAAACCTTACCACACCTGGCGGTAAGTCAAACTCTAGCCTCCCCTTCACCAGCAATTCCTACTAGGTTAACCTGCCATTTAGTCTTCGTGTCCACCGATGCATGCTGCTAATCTAGAAAATAGAAATATGTATCTGGTTAAACTTTATCCAACCACTTCAGTGGTGGAATAAACTAAGACACCAATGGACTACTGATGATGGAGATATCAGGGCTCGAATCGAGGTCCGGTTTGCTGAAGATCGCTTTTCCTAAATGATTTTACACTCTCCCTTCTAAATATATAGGGGTATAATGCTTCTAAATCTAACATTCCTAATCCCTAACACACTAGCGAAATTAGTAGATGAATTTATAACCCGAACGTGTAGTAAGCCACGATGATAAACAAACCTTTAGCTAAATAGCATTAATTTAAATTAGCAATCATTATCTGAGTTATTGGCTTTATATTGAACACATTCGGGTTATCTGGTTAGTTACATTAACGAGTTAGGCACTACGATGGTAGGGTTTCAAACGAAATGATTCCGTATTTAATTGGAATAAACCTTATTTTTAATTCCCTTAGTATTCTTATTTGGTATTCACACCTTGATATATTTTCCCCCTTCATCAGCCAACTAGTACAGATGAGGTTGCCACCTTAGCCCTCATACCCCCCTGTGTAAGTGTCGATGTAAGTCAGGAATACAGAGGGTGATACATAGAGGGTGATACATTTACTTGAACATATCAAAGTTGCGTTTGAAGATTGGCAACAAATATGTTAGAAAGAATGTTGTTGGTGTTTCCATATTCCGACAAAAGTAAAAGTCAGCCCTGTAACTCCTTGATGAGGTCGAGATGCTCGAGTACTAATAGATGTACGGATGCTGTTCGCCCTGAGATGAACTCGTCTCAGGGAGTCTCATGTGGTGGGAATTGGCGGAGTGAAAGTCTGGGCTTTTCACGTGCAGGATGTAGCCTCATGTCATATCAATATGTTACCTTGGAGATAGGGGAACCTATAAGGCTATATATAGAACAGTTTTTCGCTGGGGTCATCCAAGCATATTTTTACTAAAAGAAGCTAGTCTTACTGCAGCCAGACAGCCGTGCAATGAAACGCATCCTTTATGAATCTGGAAGTCCGTTAACCAAGTAGTTATAATAATAACGTTGTTCAATATTGTATATTTAAAGCCTATATATTAAAATTAATAAAATAAATAAAACCCACAAAACCAATATACTTTACACACGGTCCTAGTACCTGCTTGGATTATATGTATTTATTAATTACTTAAATGGAGTAGACATGAAAAACGTAATTTTGTATAAGAAGTCTACCCAAATTTAAGTGTAAAAAGATAGGAAAAACGTTTAGGGTAAACATCCTCTAGAGATCTGATATAGTAGGTAACCAAGCAGTTTGTGACCTCATGTGTCCAGACACTTTTCAGAGATAGTAGGTAATCAGCAGTTTGAATAAAACATTTTAATTTAAGTAACTGTTTTCTTTTTGATTGGTAAAACGAGAGTACACTTTTTTAAATCATAAAAATTAAAAGCACGAAAACTAGCATTTCCTCAAGAATTGCATTATTGTCCATGTTAGGTCAGGTAAGTATAACTACAGTAGCCCCATGGCTTTTTTGGTTCTGACTGACAGCTCACAGTTGAGAGCCGATGGCTTTGAAAAGTTACCAGACCAAATTATGTATCCCTACGCTGAGCCACATGATCTGCAAAAACATGTGTTTATCAGCTGTCATTTCTGACAGTCAAAATTTAGGTATATACCTAAATGTTGACTGTCAGAAGTCAGATGTGAGCTGTCAATCTGCACCAAAGAAGCCATGGGGCTATTTTATGTACTCTTTGTTTAAATTGAATAATAATGAGCTTACCTTGTCCAGTTAACTATGGTGTGACTTTGTGTTAAGTGGATATACGGCTTTTGGTACTTTTTGTGTACATGTATACTTGTGTAGGCCTGCCTAGAGCTGTATTTATATATATGTAGGACTAATTATACGTATGCATGTACTATTTGGATTTGATTATAATTTTTTTTTCGGCCTATAATCTTGGTTTTGTCATAGTTATAATCAAACTAAATATTTGCAAAAAATTATTAATTAAAATTTGGATTTTGTGTACACCCTAGTTTTTACATCACCAGCTGCCACTGGTTTTGAGCCCCCTTAAAACTATGGACGCTGATCTATTGTGAAGTCTGAATTTTGGTGATTGTTCTCTTAGGACTGTGCGAATATTAAATCTTTAGCTTGACTCCAAATAAGAATCCAGCTACAGTTTCGCCAATAAAAGAATAGGCAGTTAAATTGGGCCATATTATTAACGTTCTGTTCTGTTATTACTTTCTCGCTACCTTACAGGTAGAGAAGGTATTATCATCACACAAAAATTTATATCAAGATTTTGATGATCTTCGACGTTTCATGACCACCACACCTCCCCCCAAATATATATATATATTTTTTTGCATTTACACTTGTTTGTCTGTCCATCTATCTGCCTGTACCACAAAGTAAAGCCTAATTTGTTTTAGCGATCAGGGTAAACCTTGGTATCTAGGGTTTTCATAGGTTTGCCCCAAGGTATTTTTGGAATTGGATAACAAATCATAAATTTATGGGTAGTTTCCATGGTAGCAAAAAGCGAAAAAATCTATTTTAGAAAAATCGCTCTAACGAGTTTGATTAAATTTAATTTCTAAGCATTGATAATTTTTTTTTAAAGGCTACCCCAATTTTTTGTCAAAATGACATCGAGGCTTATTGTCTTATGCGTAATTTTATTTATCAAAGCTCCGTATCTCTTTGAGATATTAAATTACTTATCATTGCAAATATGTAGATTTATTTATAATACAAAACTTTAATTTGAAAATTTATTTTATTAACCATTAATTTTCAATATATACGCAAATAGTTGGTATGTTTTAACTAAAGGTTGCGACCGTAAAAAAAATCTAACCCGAGATGTTGATGGATGTCGAAGTCTCATGACCGTAAAAAGTTGTTTTAGCAATGCTGTCTGCTGTGTATCTGTGTAATACTATAATTAAAAGTAGTTTAATAAATGGCAAAAAAATTGAATTTTTACAAATTGGCTCAAATAATTTCTATTAAAAATCGTATCAAGGTGTTAATTAAGATTATAAATTAAAAAAATGGCTATTTTCTATTTACCATGGAAATTACTTTTAGGGTACCTTATAGAATCGTAAATTGCAGTATCTCCATAACTATTTGAAAGACTAAATAACTTATCATTGTAAAATTGTCGCAGCCTACTATTAAAAATAAAAAACTTTTATTTGAAATATTTATTTATATAACCAATAGTTTCTGAGATCTTGGCAAATATATTTATACAATTTTGTATGTTTTAGTTGTACAGAGATACTACCTAATATCTAACGCAATAATTCTGTTATTTAATAGAGTAAGGTAAAATGATTCCATATTTATGTACTAATGATGTACCCCGATATTGGGCACCAATTAAAATTATGTGGTATTTATTGAAATATATGCCACGCATGGGCGCTAATTATGACTATACGGATACATTGGCCACGTGGTTGGGCGCCAATTGAAATGTTCACCTTTCCACGATTAAACATATTAATAGCGATTTCCAGTTTTCATTGATGATGCAAATGTGCCTTTGTACGCACTTATCACGGTTATGTTATCTGGAAAAGCTGTGATACTTATTCTCATGAAATGATCAAGACTTATGATATTGCACACGATTTATTAAATGATTACACCTTCGGTACTGAAGATCGGTATAAAATGACACAGTGTATGTCATATTAGGGATCGTTATTCTGTTATATTACACGTTCTGCGCTCTGAGTACCGTGTGTTGTATATATTTGTTACTATTTGTATTCATACGCGCAAGCGGTTTATTAATTACCTAACCCTTGCTTATTGGACCCCTTGTCACCAATTTCAAAACTAACTAATAGAAAGACTCCTGGTGATTGGATGTTGGGAAGGCTGGCTTCCTATTGGGTAAAGGGAGTCAGCGTGTAAACCGAGTTCTATGGTGCAATATATTGAAATTACTTCTGAAAAGCGCGTGACTCTCAATGGATGAAGTGTTAAAAGGATATTTTATATACAGATCATTAAAGAAAATACACTTCATCCATGAGTTTTTAAATATATGATAGGGGTCCAAAACAGTATCATTACCTTGTAAATAATTAAGTTTCTCAAAAAGTTGATGTTCTTTTTCCTTTAACCTGTTAGGGGATATGTTTGTACAGCAATGATCCATCTCTATCATTTTAGATTCAATACTCAATATTTAGCTTTTTGGTTGCTTTAAATTTATAAATGAAGAATTTAATAGCAATGAGATAACTATAAAATGTTCAACATCTAGTAAAATATTGAAAATTTTAATACTAAGTGTTGACCTTTGTGCATACAATATCGATCTCTTTTTTTTTTTTTTGTCCAAATCTACTAGTGAGGACTTAAATTCTTTAAAAATAAAATTATAAAATATAAAACAACGATTTAAACAATGTTTTACGTAAGTATAACGCAATTTATGCTCGTGTTTGATTTAGTTTCACATCTATTACGAGTTTTTAGTAAATATCTACATTTTTAAACATAAGAGTGAGAAAGTCCTTGTTGAGTTTCGTAACAATCATATAAATTATAAATTGGTATTCATATCCTAATATCTGAACTAATTTAATTGTATGTTTTGGTAATAACATATAAAGATTACACATTAAAAAATTGTGCATACATAATTTTTAAAATGATTTTGGTGGATGCAGTTATAAATAAAAGAATAATGTATTCTATTCTCAACCATACATCAATCCTATAGGAAAATATACTTGAACTTAGATTAGGTTTCAAGAATATTTCATATATTTTATTCAAGTCAGCTTCGAGTTGAAAAAGGGAACTTTTATCACCCCACTATGCTTTGTACAACATGTAATATATATTATTTACCCAACAAAGTTTTCAGCCACACAACTAAAACAAAAAACAATTTTTTCTCAAACAATTCAATGAAATTACTGTCCAACAATGCAAAATCAATTAATTTTTACATTTAACAATGTTAATCCATTTAATATATTTTTTATTCTACTATCCAAAGCTTATTTGTGTTAATCTAAGAAAATATCTCGTATACATCTTCCTGGAAGTATGTAAAGTACGTAATTGGTTCCAATACCAACTATTAGTGTCACAATAAGAGGGTAGCAACTGACAGCTAGGCGAAGATTTTTACTACAAACAATGGTTCAAAATCATGTTAACATATTCGGAAATAAATATTATTGTCTTGGTAATACCATATTATCAATAAAATGTGTTAGTGAATGTTCTAAAATACTTTCCTAAATAGAATTTATAAATTACTATTTCTTAACTAATCAAAAGAATGAAGAGTATTAAAAAAAGTCTAATGTTCTAGTTTGTGGCAACAATAAATATTATAGTTTGTGAAATAATAAATTATAAAATGATTTAGTCACACTTTTATCTTCTTATATCTGTCCACCAACATAAATAGATATTTTGATAACTTAGATAAAGATCCATAAAAATGTGTTAAAAATATATATTTTTTAAACAAATGGGCATGAACGCAACCACAAAGTGTTAGTATGACGTCATAAACTACCCTTATTTAATCTGGTTCACATAATTAGATTAACAAAGAGGAAGAGGTTACAGTTGGTAAAGCATTTTAAGCAAACTACAGAGGCTATTTCCACGCAAAAAAACATACATCCAAAAGGTTATTTTGAGAATGTAAAATACCTACACTTTTACGCTAGATGAATACTTGTGAGTGAGAAGCGGTATGCTCAAATCGCCAAAATCAGGGGAAGAGAAGGATCAGTGGAGGTAAACAAGTAGATTATCTGTTTGAACTACTCATAGCCGAGCTGTTTATAAGTATGGAATAATTATGAGAAGGAAAAACCATGAAGGGAAAGATAGAGATGGAGACGCATCCCACACAACACGACCATTATAAACCCGACAGAAACCATCACATTAAGGACTATCGTGGCAGATCTCCACCAAGAACTACTTGACCTGAGAGTTATTACTACAAAATGAATTATACAATTTCAGAAATATCTCGGGGGCAGGGTTTTACTTCAGGCGTTTGACGCTAGACTGACCTTCGTACAAGTTTACCCCGTGACCCTCTCTCACCCGCTAGTTGCATTCTCTACTCACCTCAAGATATTCAAAATAGTAGTCAAGCCGTGCCAGTTGCTGCGAGTAGACCTGTCCCTCGTCCCCAAGATCACGTGATGTAAACAAGTGACTCCTGGAGGAGCGACGCGTCTTCTTGACAGTGGGCAGAGCCACTCCGAATGGGACAGTTATCTGGAGAGCTGGAAACACACATGTCATGGTCTAGAGCTCGATTATTGAGCTGTACTTTACGGTAGATCCAAGAGCGCAATTAGCATGACTGCCCCTTAAACTATGCGTCTGAAGTGTGATATTGACGAGCCAAGATAGAAATCTTTATTTAAAAATATAATCTCACATCGTTAATAAAGACCAAACATCACTACTGTATTTATTTATAATGTTTTTTCCCTATTGGTAAGGTCAATTGATGGTTGTATTATCGAATTTAGAACAAAAAATATCGATAAATGGAGCTTACACATATCTTTAAAATAAAATATTAATACATAATTATCAACATTAATAATATGTCTTTATTATTTAAACTATCCTATGAGTATTATTTTTCATTAACTTTATCCATAACTTAAACAAATTATGTTTTAGTACACGGGAGAGGTAGTAGGGTTAGTTTAACGGTAATATTTTGACTAAAAAGAAGTTGTAAAAACGGTGCAAGGAAACCACCCCTATTTTTGGGGTTAGAAACATCATTGAATTTCTCCCTTTCGGGGAGTGAATCTGAACCCTAGCGAAAAGGATAAACTACTTCTCTCTACCCTTCGGATGTTATTTCTCTTGTCTGACATGATTTTAAATCGATTAAGGTTGACACCATTGGACTCAAGAAAAAAGTCGTTAGTCTCATCTGGCTTAGTTTGTTGTCAACGGAAATGTCTTGGCTCAAATCCCACCCGTGTGCACTGAGGAGAGTTTCTCCTAAAAACGACCATACTCTCCCTCCCCCCCCCCCCAGTGTGGTTCTACGTCCTCTGGAATCTAGATCAGAGCTTCCTCATTCCTACCCCATGATTCTAAATTTGCATATATTAAAACGTGGCACAGAGCATATTAAAAGGAAATTGTTTAAAATTGTTCATACAAAGGTACCGCTTAATTAATATAGAGATGAGAAAACTAACATTCCGAAATCTGGTTGGTTTGTTGGTCCTAAAACTAATGTAAAACTGCTACAGATATAGTGGAATCTTGATAGGGGTGTAAGTTTAAAATATACAAAGTGTTTATCTCATTCCTGACCAAATGTGACCATATTGTTTGGCGATGATAATATTGGGTGAAGGTGAAAGCTGTATAACGTATTATTTGACGTAAAAATATATTAAAATAAGAATTGTAACATTTAAACAGGTTGATACGAGCCGTCCTACAGTGATTCTACTTAATATAAAATGTGAGAACCAGCATGTGATACACTACAAAACTGTTTCCGACTCTAGTTCAACTTACACACGTCGATGTTGTTGGTAGTGTCGAGATAGAGGAATCTCTTCTCTCTGTCTCCTCTTTGTGATCCCTCACCAGATGTAAGGGCCATCATGACATTAGTGAGGCCCAACAGCAACCAGGCCGATCTAGAAAACCACACATCATGCGAGATACACACTATAAGATTATATAAACCAGTGTGGTGTGAGCTACTACACAGAATATAACCTCTGAGGGAACTGCAGCTCCTATGGAGAAAAACTTAATCTTAGTTCTCTTTCGGTGAACTGTTGCAAATAGCCTCACTTTCAGTTATGTAGGAAGGTGGTGTGCTGGGGTAAGGAAGAAATGCTGGCAACATCGATGAACCAGCGTTGCAAAATTTGTCGTAAATTTAAGGGAAGTTTGACCACAGGAAAACAAGAAAATGACAAAGTTGTAGTCATGCAGTTCACTCAGCGATGAATTATAAAATAAACAGTTCGACACTTTTAGCTAGTATTTGATCAATAATCTACTCAATGCTGAGGGTAGAAGTTTGACATTCAGACTAAGCAGGAAGGCCCTCAAGGAAAGGTACTTTCATGATCAGTGCCACAAACCTATCAGGCAGCCACTAAAATTAAAAAATGAGTCAGATTTAGATAGGAATATGTTTGTTGAGCGTCTTAAAAGCTAACAATACAATGTTCACATGATTAATAGTAGTTTATATGGTGCTAAAAGTTTATTTTTAGTGTATAATATCAAAACTGATAAGATAATACTAATTATAAATTAAAATATTAATATTAACCTAAAAAAATGTCGTAATACTTTCTATGAGAATCCTACTAAATTTGGTGAGATGACTATGCCTATATTCATGTCATAATATTTTCGATAATACAAATCCAGCAAACCTAATTTTTTTATTGTTTATTAAAACCCCGTTGAGCTCTGCGGGCCAGATTAAATATAGTTATCATCCACTGATATAAACTAATAGCGTAGAATACTTAACACTTACAAAATATGATTATTTATCGTGTGAAGAGCATCAGATTGATTATATTAAATCATCTATACATTGGAAACCCTCACATAGGTTGTAACGTGGACTAAGCGTTCTATACTTTCTATCGACTAAAGAAATTGAAACCATTTCGTTTAGTGAGTGGTTCCGTAGTCAGATGTTTGTAAGAGAAACCAAAGTAATCCATTGATTCAACCCACAAATTAAATATAACGCTTATCTAGGAAAATGTATTCAGACATAACTATTGATATAAAGCATTAGCAACATCGGACATGTCGTAGCAATAAATTAAAGCCTCCTTTCTTCAAATTCATATATGGCCGAGGTTTGAAGAAAGTTAACAGGGTCACACAAAATAAATGCACTAACTCATTTTATTCATTCATTAAAAATATATTATTCAATTTTACTGTAATACTATTGAAAATTGATTACTGCTTCCAAAGCTCCAGTAGTTTTTGGATTTCATTTAATTCGCTGTTCAAATTAAAGTGCCGGATCCTTTGAGTCACGACTTGATTTAGCTGATCCAGGGACGAAAACCGTTGACCATGTTATATAAGCTTGGGGAACAGATCCATATTAGGAGTAATATCAGAACTGTTGGCCATATCGTATTTATGAATAACAGTCCTTACATCTTGTCTCACATGTGGCCGCAACATGTGCAAGAGCAACACATCAACATTCAGTATTGAGGCCTACTTTTAGGAATTTTTGGACGCAAATTTTCGCGTAGAGTATTTTAAAAAATCTCACGAGTAACTCTTCGAACAATTGGCACCTGATCAGTTGCAATAATTCCTTAAAAACTTACGCTATTCTGCACACTTGTCTCCCTTGCGACATCTAGAAGGAGGCGGCTACAATGGAAGCCTCCACTCTGTGAATTGGAATTTCAGCACTGGCTCAAAAGCATGAGTCTATGTTTTATAGATGGCCACAATATGAAGAAACACCTCGCCTTATTGTCGGTAGCATGCAAGTAGCAGTTTATTTCCGTGTTAGCTGCTTCTCAGTTGATAGGAGATGTGTGTAATTCATCGTGTGATGCCTTTTTTGTTTGTAAGACCTAAGTTAAACTTATGTGGACTGAGAAGATCAGTACACTGTAGCTTGGCCTGTACTGAAATGTTCATCTATTTTAAGGGCATATCAACTGACATGTTATATATTTATTATACTTAGTTGCGTGTAGAGAAAACTTCAGGCTACTAAAAAGTGTGCATTACAATGTGATACATTCCTTGTAAATACTTTGATATTTGAACTATAGTAGATTTAATAAAGTAAGCATTGTATATTTGAATTGTTAACATCAAAAAGAAGATATGTCCACAGAATGCAGAAATTATTGAGCTATTTACAAAATTAATTAATTGTTTCTAAATACACACGCATCGTTTACGGTCTAAGGGAACATGTTCTGAAAAATACCAGTGTGTGATGTCACTTTATAAATGACGTTTACTGCAAAAAAAGTCCTGGAATATTTTATTTTCTGTGGTTAGCTTCGCCAACCACCATACAGATAGCGCTGACAGTTATATTGTGTAAGTAAATTATTGGAAACAGCTGATTGTCATTGTTTTCTCGTGTTATGATTTCTCATTTGAATTATAGTGTTTCACAAGATTAAAATGTGGTTTACTGTTCATTTGTTACTCATTTTAAATAAGTTTTGCAGATGAAGACGGGAAAGATCATAAATGGGTAAAACGAAAAAATATGCTATCAATTTTTATCTTTACAAAATAAATGTCATATAAAGGTCAAAGTCAGTGGCAAAATACATGTATTCTGGGCTGTGAAAAAGACATCTGGTAAAACTCTTGGTTCTTCAGTTTCTATATGAGAAAAAAAAAAAAAAAACTGAAGAACCAAGAGTATTACTAGATGTCTTTTTCACAGCCCAGAATACATGTATTTTGCACAATTCAAATACTTTTTTCTTTATTTATAAGAAATAAATTAATTTTTTCTTTTAATATTTTCAAATCCATTTTTTAACTAAATTTTATTATTCTTTTAGGGATATAGTCAAATAACAATTCCACTACCTATATTATTAATTCCATCCCTACCTTGTCTATTATTTAAAATTCTGGTTTTATTTGTTCTGTTTATTGTTACAGAAGCAAGCAGTCATGCCTACAATGTTTCAATGATGACGATAATATAGAAATTGTTGCCATGTTGTCCGCATGTGAGCGCATGATCTAACGCGCTACTCTGGCAGTAGACTATACTGTCAATGATGGGGAGATTGAGGTTCGAATCTAATCGGGTGAATTGATGGTGATTACCTCAAACTGGTTTTCCACTCTACCTCCACGCAGCTGCTAGTACACTTCCTATAAATACAACCTACCTAATTCTCAAACCATTAGTGTAATGAGTACATAAGGGTATCATCTGAACGGTTATTAGGATAGGTTGCTTTTCACAAAGTTCCATGAGATGCAGTCAAATACTGAACAGGATGTTTACCTAAACACTAACGTAGTTAAGACTTTGTGGAGGGACGGAGACCAAGGTAGTCTTCAAACAATTATTAAAAACCTAAGACATGTTTAATCTACCATGAGAGAGATGGAGTAAAGACTGAATGAAATACGTTATTGGTTGAACTGGTATATTGAAAATATAGTCAAACCAGATGTTGAACACCTTTACATTTTTACTGACATCTGCACAGCCAAAAATAAAAATTATTTGACCATGCGATTTTTGATGTATCTCTGTAAAATAAATATATTTAAGATAATGTTATTAATTTTCCCACTGAGAGGCCATTCTTTTATGCCTGCCAATAGGTATTACAGCATCATTAGAAGTAATCTGAGAAAGAAGTAGATATGCTCCACCATTCCGGAAGAAATTGACTTAATCCAAACAGCATATAGAACTCAAGATAACGTTTCTGTAGCTGAACCAAAACAGGGCAATCAAGTGAACCCAGTTTTATAAAAAAAAACTGCCTTAGAAATGATTTTGTTTGGGAAAAAAGTAGTTATAGACGATAAATTATATTTGTAGTTTGAAAAACAATGATTTGCGTTTCTTTTCTCATGATCTCTTTGAAGTAAAATGCAGCATAAGAGGACTAGTGTATAACACAAATTGATTAAGAAAAACAAAATCCAGCCTTCAACTTACAGACAGGCTTACACTGAAAGGAAACCCATCAATACCTTGAAAGTGGAGAGTACAAAGTAACCTCTACTATACGTTCCCGAAGAGAATATCGGATTTTGAACATCAGAACATAGGCCCGTTTCATCTAGAAGCAATGCCAGGCCTCCACCGTGGTTCGGATTCCAGTTAAACTGTAGGTCCTTCATTTCATCTCACAATCACCCTACCGTTACACATTAGCGTAAGTGCGTACAACCCAAACGGGTAGTAAGACGCGGTGCTAATAATAACATCTAGAAGCAATCCAGTGGGGGCAATCTACTTACTAATCCTCATTTACTGGTTTTAAGAAAATTAAGCGGTAAACATAATTTTTATACCCAATTTTGGTTATTATCTTTATTTATTTACCGCAGAAAGGGAACATGTCATTAATGAAAATTTGCTTGAAACTGATCTTAATTTAAGTACAGCAGATAATTATTATGGTCGAAATCAAAATAAGATTCAAATAAATGAAAAATGATGGGAATTACTTAAACTTTTCAAATTTTGTTTTACAGTTAAGACCATTGCAAAATAGTTTTTAATTTTTTTGAAGAATTTGTGTTTTTTGACATTTTTTCCTTTCTGCGGTAATCGGTTCAATTAATAGTTCTGACATATTACAAATAAGTTAAGATTTTTACCTAAAAGACGTAGGCAAGTCAAAATTACAAATAGATAGTTGTCTTTTTCTGAATACACATTCACCTACACCTTTTCCCAAAAAGTATAAAATCATCATGGTGAATTTGTAAATATACTCCCAAATCAAGTGGAGTATACATAGGCCTAAGCCAATTAGTAGTAAAATAGCTTTAAAATATCACATAATATTTGATTTGGTTGTAATAGTTTATAATTATTTTATATATAATTTTCCTCGCGTTTCAACTAATGTTATTTGCATGCCGGATTTAAAAACATTTGTATTTTAGACTAAATTATATATTTTCTGAGTCATTCGGTTAGTTAAGAACAGTTTTTTATTAAATTGGCTTTTCATGAATAAATTTCATATTTATTTAGTATAAATTTTATCAATAATACGTTAATATCAAAAAAATATATTAATATTAGACATTCCATTTATATGTTTGATGTATGGTTAATACATTTGAATAGATGTACTGCAATGTATATCCTATAACTGTATGAGAGTTTGCTTCCATCGGTCACGATGTTTGTAGTTATTTCATAGAGCTAGTAGCTCATTTGGGTGACCTGGTGGTCTTAGGTTAAGGTGTCAGATTTATGTGCTGGGGGTCCGGGGTTCAATCTTCGGTCCCAGCAAAGATCTCTTCAATTACCAAGCCCTTCTTTCACATTTGACAAGAAGTGTATTAAATACAGATTGTGAATGTGTGGAATGCTAGACTTCAACATGGTTCGGATTCCACGTTAAACTGTAGGTCCTTTATTAAATCTTACAATCACCCTACCATTACACATTAGTGTGAGTGCGTACAACCCGAACGGATAGTAAGACGTGATGATGATGAATAATAATAATAGTATATTAAAAATAAAGCTTAAAGTTTTTTGAACACCATGTTTTATTACACGTCCTGTATAAAGGTTGAATGTGGAGGAACTTAACTTGCTTTTAATCATGAAATAGTGGGAAAATAATCAGGATAAAAAACACCAGAATTGGATTTCACCTCCGGTCACCTTCAAAACATACAAAACGTGACCTACATCTTTATCTTTGTGAGGGTCACAGTCATGTTGTATTTACATACAATTTAACTCGCCCAGCCTTCACAAGTTTATTAATAAAAAAAACAGTGTATATTAAAAGACAATAACACCGACGCTACTTGAGCTCTTTGTTAAGTTTTCGGACCAGTTTTAAAACTATAAATAAAGATTTGTCCGGCGCTTGCAATACGTATTGAAGACCTTGAGACAATCACCTGCAAAAATTCCAGCCATTCCCCACACCTCCTCTCCCCACAACCCTCTCCAACCCAAATAGTAAACACCGCACCACATAATAATATCAGCTCCATCTTCAGCTCCTCCTTCGTATCCCTAGGCGTCAGTTCTGAAGGACGAATACCTGCAACTTACACGTCCGACGAGATACGCTGGGTAAGTCTGATGAGTTGAACTGGCCAAAAAACACCTATACAGTAGGAGCGTTGCAGCTGCTTGGCTGTGACGTCGACTGCCATGGAAGCTCTAATGGATATGACGTCATGTAAACGTCAAAATGCTCGTATTTTTGTGTACCGTATTATTACCAGTCCAGGCTATCCGCACGATGGTATAGAGAAGAGTAAGGTAGAATTGTGAGGAAATGTACATTCATTATTGGGAAAGAATGGGAATTTTTTTTTGGAATCCAGCATGGGTGGGAACGTGGACAAAATATCAAGCCTATTTATTTTTGTGTAAAGATGACGGCAGGTCAGGCTTTGAACCTCAATTGGGTGTTTATTTCCCCCAAAAGTTCGTTCTTCCACGCCAATGCCGATACATTATCTCTAAATAATACCTTCACTAATCCGACCCAACGTGTGTGAGATTATCCATCGCAGAGTGTCACTACCAACTCATATTATTAGTGTCTACTAAATCACGTTATGGCTAGAGATGATGAAGGCTGAATTTAGATGAAATGTAACCACATTAACGTGGAGGTATATGGGGGGAAATGTAGTGAAATAAACCCCTCAGTACACCCTACTGGCATTCGAACCCCATCTTCTCCATCACCAACAAACCAGACAAGATGATCTTCACTTTTGATCTTTGCTCCTTTTATGAGGATATCATTATACAATTGCTAGTTTATAGATATAATGGCTTAATTTAATAGTTATTGTAAGTATTGCATACGTTTGTTGACAACAACCAGTATAATCGCAATGTGTTTATTAGCTACTAAAAATACGTACCACCAATAAGGTGACAATATAATATATAACGTCAACCGCCTCTCAATATTTTGGTTTCCCAATTATTACTCCAATGATTCAGTTACTTTCCATATTCAGAGGTTTCTTTTTATGCTTGTTCTCAGAAAAAATCATAAAATAATGTATATTATCAAATGCATGGCGAGTTTTAACAAATGACCACGTCATTTCAATTGAAAAAGAAGGTGTATTCTATGCAAAATCAACTATAAATAAATTGGCATCAAGATAGTGGGTAGCCTTGATCACTAGTTCGAAACCTTGAGTCGTTCTTTCAATCCCATAGAAAACAAGACTGAAGTTTTAATGTCCCTGCAATACAATACGCCAGTCAAATTACTTGTGTCTCACCTCGTTTAAAATAATTGGTAGCTCCTATTTTAATTAAATATGATTATGATGCTTAATTATAAAATCATGATGTCGTTAAGAGGGAACTAAACATTTCAAGTTCAAACCATGTCGATAATCAGGTTGATACAGTTCAAAGTGGTCATTTTAAACTAGACTAAATTATTTTGAAATAAAAAATATGTAAACATTGGGCTAAAAAAATCTTTTAGTCTACTTCAATCAAACTGTGTGTGCTGATATATTTATTGCGCCACGGCTGGGATATGGATAATGTGGATATAATTTACGTATTGGTGTGGAGTGAGATTAGTAAACCATTGAGGTAAAAGAGTACACTCAACCTAAATTAAAGCCTTGACTACCATGCCACCGACAATCCACCAAATGACAAGCGTGTCGTCTTGACCACACTACCATCGATGCAGGCCTATATAGATTAAGGTGTCAGGATGCAATTATCTAGGAAATGTGCTATGGACGTGAGCATCTTCAGTATTAGAACGTTACACCTGGTGTAAGAAACAGATCTAATAAAGTTTAGAATGTATTGCATACAGCCAAGCTATCGCCTCAGGATCCGAGGTACATGGGTTCTACCCCAGCCAGGGCCAGCGGATTTTTGTTGAGCAATAAAAATCAGTAGCACAACTTCCTTTGGATGATGATTAGAAACGTTTGTCCCGTGCTAATTTTGGCTTGTAAAAGCACACTGTAAGTAACTTGGAAATACCTTTCCGTCAAGATTGGTAGGGTCTCTCACTCTTGCTCATAGAAATTCTCGTGTGCTGATATAATCAGTCGGTCCAGAAAGTGCGCTGTGAAAGCCTCAAATTAAAAATATACGAACACGTAAGTTTCTTTCTCCTAGAATACGTAATCTACTATTAGAACCAATCTATTATTTACATCACATATGTCAGTTAACGAACGTTTCCTTATCATATGGAGGTTGAGTAAATATTGTGCCCATGCTGTATTTGGAAATAAATACATATATCTTCTAATAATCACTGACATAATGTGTTTGTTTTACACTGCATCTTACTACGCGTTCGGGCTATGCGCTCATGTACTAGCTACTAGTTACTAGTCAGAGGTTTTAGCGCTTAATAAGGTTATATTAGTAAGAATTGTACCCACATTTGCGTGGAAGGAGAGTATAAAACCATTTTATATAAACCACCCTGACTGCACCCGATTGAGATACAAACCTCGATTTCCCCGTCGTTGGCAGTCTATTCTATTGCGAGAGTAGCGCGTTAGACCACGTACCCATTGAAGTGGATCTGACATAGTTATTTAACATTAATTAATAAGCTTTTGGATGATGGGTTTAGCTGTTGCATCATTATTAGTTTAGCTGTTGCATCAGTATTAGTTTAGCTGTTGCATCATTATTAGCTTAGCTGTTGCATCATTGTTAGTTTAGCTGTTGCATCATTATTAGTTTAGCTGTTGCATCGCTATTAGTTCAGCTGTTGCATCACTATTAGTTTAGCTGTTGCATCACTATTAGTTTAGCTGTTGCATCATTATTAGTTTAGCTGTTGCATCACTATTAGTTTAGCTGTTGCATCATTATTAGCTTATCTGTTGCATCATTGTTAGTTTAGCTGTTGCGTCACTATTAGTTTAGCTGTTGCATCACTATTAGTTTAGCTGTTGCATAATTATTAGTTTAGCTGTTGCATCACTATTAGTTTAGCTATTGCATCGCTTTTAGTTAAGCTGTTGCATCATTGTTAGTTTAGCTGTTGCGTCACTATTAGTTTAGCTGTTGCATCATTATTAGTTAAGCTGTTGCATCATTATTAGTTTAGCTGTTGCATCACTATTAGTTTAGCTGTTGCATCACTATTAGTTTAGCTGTTGCATCATTATTAGTTTAGCTGTTGCATCATTATTAGCTTAGCTGTTGAATAATTGTTAGTTTAGCTGTTGCATCATTATAAGTTTAGCTGTTGCATCGCTATTAGTTCAGCTGTTGCATCACTATTAGTTTAGCTGTTGCATCACTATTAGTTTAGCTGTTGCATCATTATTAGTTTAGCTGTTGCATCACTATTAGTTTAGCTGTTGCATCATTATTAGCTTAGCTGTTGCATCATTGTTAGTTTAGCTGTTGCGTCACTATTAGTTTAGCTATTGCATCGCTTTTAGTTAAGCTGTTGCGTCACTATTAGTTTAGCTGTTGCATCACTATTAGTTTAGCTGTTGCATCACTATTAGTTTAGCAATTGCATCGCTTTTAGTTAAGCTGTTGCATCATTGTTAGTTAATCTGTTGCGTCACTATTAATTTAGCTGTTGCATCATTATTAGTTTAGCTGTTGCATCACTATTAGTTTAGCTGTTGCATCACTATTAGTTTAGCTGTTGCATCACTATTAGTTTAGCTGTTGCATCATTATTAGTTTAGCTGTTGCATCGCTATTAGTTCAGCTGTTGCATCACTATTAGTTTAGCTGTTGCATCACTATTAGTTTAGCTGTTGCATCATTATTAGTTTAGCTGTTGCATCACTATTAGTTTAGCTGTTGCATCATTATTAGCTTAGCTGTTGCATCATTGTTAGTTTAGCTGTTGCGTCACTATTAGTTTAGCTATTGCATCGCTTTTAGTTAAGCTGTTGCGTCACTATTAGTTTAGCTGTTGCATCACTATTAGTTTAGCTGTTGCATAATTATTAGTTTAGCTGTTGCATCACTATTAGTTTAGCTATTGCATCGCTTTTAGTTAAGCTGTTGCATCATTGTTAGCTAATCTGTTGCGTCACTATTAGTTTAGCTGTTGCATCATTATTAGTTTAGCTGTTGCATCACTATTAGTTTAGCTGTTGCATCACTATTAGTTTAGCTGTTGCATCACTATTAGTTTAGCTGTTGCATCATTATTAGCTTAGCTGTTGCATCATTGTTAGTTTAGCTGTTGCGTCACTATTAGTTTAGCTATTGCATCGCTTTTAGTTAAGCTGTTGCATCATTGTTAGTTAAGCTGTTGCGTCACTATTAGTTTAGCTGTTGCATCACTATTAGTTTAGCTGTTGCATAATTATTAGTTTAGCTGTTGCATCACTATTAGTTTAGCTGATGCATAATTATTAGTTAAGCTGTTGCATCATTATTAGTTTAGCTGTTGCATCACTATTAGTTTAGCTGTTGCATCACTATTAGTTTAGCTGTTGCATCATTATTAGTTTAGCTGTTGCATCATTATTAGCTTAGCTGTTGCATCATTGTTAGTTTAGCTGTTGCTCACTATTAGTTTAGCTGTTGCATCATTATTAGCTTAGCTGTTGCATCATTGTTAGTTTAGCTGTTGCGTCACTATTAGTTTAGCTGTTGCATCATTATTAGTTAAGCTGTTGCATCATTATTAGTTTAGCTGTTGCATCACTATTAGTTTAGCTGTTGCATCACTATTAGTTTAGCTGTTGCATCATTATTAGTTTAGCTGTTGCATCATTATTAGCTTAGCTGTTGCATCATTGTTAGTTTAGCTGTTGCGTCACTATTAGTTTAGCTATTGCATCGCTTTTAGTTAAGCTGTTGCATCATTGTTAGTTAAGCTGTTGCGTCACTATTAGTTTAGCTGTTGCATCACTATTAGTTTAGCTGTTGCATAATTATTAGTTTAGCTGTTGCATCACTATTAGTTTAGCTATTGCGTCGCTATTAGTTTAGCTGTTGCATCATTATTAGTTTAGCTGTTGCATCACTATTAGTTTAGCTGTTGCATCACTATTTCAAGATCGCGCCACTTGTTCAAATTAGTGAATAGCACTTTTTTAATGTCTGCGTTTAACGCAATGATTTTTTTAGCACCACGTCTTATTACCCGTCCAGTCTATACGCCTATTTACTAATTACTAAAATGTGAGTAAAGAGTAAAGTTTAATTTTAGAGGAAATGTAGCCAAATTTGTATGGAGGGAGAGTGTAAAGCCATAGTAAAAACCACCCTCAGTAAGCTCGACCAGAATTCGAGCCCCGATCTTCCCATCATCATCAGGCTAGTCTAATGGGAAAGGCCAGTCTTATGGGAAAGTGACGGCTGGGAGTTTAGACCATGATAAAATAATATAGCATCCAAAATTACTCGCGTCTATCTATTAAATACAATGGTAATATTGTAAACTATGTTTGATTGCATTTATATAAATGACAATTATTATTTGTACCCACATTAACAGCTGGTGGACTGGTTTTCTGGTGATGGGGATGTTGTGGTTCGAGTCTTGGCTGGGTGAACTCAGATACAATTTCCTTACTAGCTCTCAAATATTTTTCATAGAGAATGTTGGTACATATCCATATGAAATTATTTATTTTATTTCCTCTCTTATAAATCTAAATATGCGGATGGCTTCGATAGGCAGTTTGATGCAAAGCACAATTATTTAGAAATGAGGTTATATGTCACACAATTAAATTTATAAGAAAAACATTATAATATTTTGTATGTGTATATTTTGTTGGACGATATCTGGACTACAGCTGTTATCTATCTAGCTCATGATATATAGATTATGTATTCACACCAACGCTCAACTTTCCTCCAGATCTTAAATGTGGTCAGTGTTTTTTATTCAGTCAGCCAAGGGCTAATTACCGAGGTGATAGACGTAGCGTCAGAATGGCTGCTGGTTTTTATACTATTATTTTCATATGTGGTTGACAGCAAGGTCACATGTTGTGCTAACCTTCACGTCTGGTTCAATTAACCCATAATACACTGTCTTGTGTTACACACGATAGATTTAGAGTTGAACTAGTCTGAGAATCAATTATAGTCCGGTAATGATTTAATTGTTGAAACTGTATCCAAACCCCAGATTTTTTTTACCCTTTTTAATGATTGAAGACCCAAACTACAATTTAAGAATTGACTCTACAATGTTTAATACCTGTAACCCGCATCGGGGGGAGCGCAGACCAAGGTGTCAGTTTCATTTAGCCTGGAACCTGGTTTGTTGGTAACGGCAATGTTGTATATTAAATCACATCTAATGGACTGGTGTGTTTTATCCTGAATATGTCCCTCCTATCCTCAAATGCGGGTGCATGTACTAACTACCACAGGTATACGAATAAGCCGTACTAACATGGTCTGTAGTAAGCATATTGGTTCTATTGCAAAGACCGTACCATGACGGTATATCTTTCTTCCTTGACCTTCAAACTAAGTGATCTATATTCAGTACTTGTACAAACTTTGCTATACTCGTTTTCACACGGCAAATGTCAGTTCTATAATTTTATATTCTTCCAGGGAGTCATAGATTAGTAAGGGGGTTCACACTGTTAAATAAAATATACTATTTGGAACTAAAACATATATATGTATATATTTGCTACATATTACACTGAGATAATGTGTATTTTTGCTCTAGCGTTTCAAAACAGTTTTGATGTGGTAATTTTAGTTATTTTAACATGGAGTCTCGTATCTGGCTACTCTGGGCCTTAATGTAATCATTGCTGTTCTGTTTGCCTCTTATATTTATTTTCTGGAGTTAGCTAGTTAACTGTCATATTAGAAATATAACAATTAAGAATTTTGATGGAATCTTTGTAAGGTATTTAAATCAACGTTGAAATATTAAATTTATCCCACTGTTTGTATATAACATCCAGTGGCCATTATTATTATTAAATTATTATTATTATTATTATTATTATACAGCACCTAGTCTTACTACCCGTTCGGGTTACATGCGCTTACGCTAATAAGTAATGGTAGGGTGATTGTGAGATGAAATGGAGGACCTACAGTTTAAAGTGGGATACGAACCACGGTGGAGGCCTGGAATTCCCCACATTCACAAGTTGTGATTAATACACGTCTTGTCAGAGGTGAAGGAAGGGTTGAGTGGCCTTATTGCTGTCAGAATAAATAAAACATTCACCCCAATAAGGAGCAGGTAGTAGATTAAAAGGTACGGATTTTAAAATAGGGGCATAGTGTAGTCAGACAAGGCGAGACTTCTCAGGGTACACTTTATACTATTCTCTATTACAGGGGCTACCAAATGGTAGCTAGTGTTGTATTTTTTTATAGCCCGTGAATTTTCTTCAAAAAACATTCTTCTGTAGTAGAAATGAGGTTTAGCCGAGAAAAATAAATTGTTGACATCCACGGGAAAAATCCATTAAATCTACAACTGATGTTCACTCTATTTTAGTAGATAGCTTGTGCATCCAACTTACCCCCCCCCCCCCCCCCTACGCCTCAGCCTATTGTGATGCGGTGGAGACCTGCTACGAAATATATTCAACTAATTGTTAGAATTGAGTTAGAGTTTTAACATCTAGGCACGGTAATACTTGCAGCCCAAGTGACTCGTCTAAGACAGGGTGAACATCAAGTAACGTTGTTTAAGTGTGGCTTGGTTAAATATTTGTGATTTAACTTATTCATGAACCTATAACTAATCTCTCAAATGATAATCTGGCTAGTATTAGCACCAGTGGTACAGGAACAGAGGGAGGGGCATGGATGACAATATAGCGTCAAGGGAAGACTGCCAACTTTCACAGTGAACGGAGTGTACATAGCCCCATTTTGATTGATGGATTCTTAATGCTCTTTTTATACCATTTCCTAATTTACGTTCGGGTGATAAGTATATATTAATTACGTCAACGGAATAAGGATGAGGAAACTAGTTTAAATACATTCATCCCGAATTCCGTGGAGTTAGAAAGGGAAATCAATTAGGATAGAAAAAATTCCCCAGTACAACCGATCTGGTTTCGAACCTTGATCTTCTAGTACCCGTCAGTCCAATCTTAACACGAAAGGGACACGATACAGATCTGCATGCTCTTATTTATATCAACCTGAATTCTAAGAGGAAACTATTAATTAACACTTAAATAGAAGTATTTTACAAAGTATTAATGTTATATATAAGTATGTTGTGAGCTGTGTGGAAAAACTTGATTTTAACTTTAAGAAAATGTATCCAACTAACATGAAATTATCCTCTCAATCGTTTATTAATCCAGCAAATAATGGATATACCAAACTTTCATAATATAGTTTTAGACAAAAACTGACAATTTTAGCCTCTACTTCCTCCCCCCCCCCCCCCCCCCAACCCAAAAATCAACGTTCCTCCGTCTCTGAATAGAGCTCTTACAAAAACCAAAATCCTTTCCACGTGGTCTGTGTGAGGGCAGCTGGACAACCTCTGACGTCACATCTCAACACACGTGTTCTGAATAAAGCAATAAGTTAAAGCTCCTTGTCAAAGCTTGTCTCTTCAAAGAGCCATTACTGCTCCGTTATTCCACAGGCGTAGTTCATCTACCAGTTCCTAGCCCATACAGAATATTGCCCACGCACGTGACAACGGGGTAGGGGAGGAAAATTACACTGAGACAGAATCCGACAGAGAAGTTTCACTTTTAAAAAGCGATTGTTACTTGGTCATGGAATAAAGAGAAGTAGAAATAAATCTTAACAATCCATTTAAAACATTTTTATAATCAGCAACTTAAGGAAGTTCAAGCGAGTTTTGAATCTTTTAAACCATATATCTTTAGTTGGGCAACCATTAGAAGTGCTATTTAGACCAACAAACTTTTGTTTTCAACTAAATTCTATTGGGACAATTTCTTAATATCTCCGTTGAAATAAAATGTACTCTAGCCTATTTATTGATGTGTATTAAAGATTTACTAATAAATCCTAACGTCAGTAAATACTATAGCGTATTTTATAGAGAAATGGAAATAATAGAGAACGCCTCAAACAATATTTATTTTAGAAAATACTTTTGTGTTCAAAGAAGCAAATAAGGTACCTCCCCGCCTCCCCAAATAATATTTATATTTTAAAAACTTACAAAGATCAAGTTAATACTCTTTATACCCGTCTGGACTAACATAATTTTTACAGTGATTCTAGGAAAAGAGAATAATATTGTTTGAAAAACTATAATACACATATGTATACCGGACAGGAATTCAAACCCTGACCTCTTTCTTACCAGCAAACCATTAGAGGCAAGGCTGATAATGTAAATTATTATTATTAGCACCGCGTCTTACTACCCTTTCGGGTTATACGCACTTACGCTAATATGTAATGTAGGGTGATTGTGAGATGAAATGAAGGACCTACAGTTTAACGTGGAATCCGAACCACGGTGGGGCCTGGCATTCCTCACATTCACAAGATGTCTTGTCAGAGGTGAAGGAAGGGTTTGGAAATCAGATAAATCTGTGCCGGGACCGAGGATTGAACCCGGCCGCCAGCACAGAAGTCTGACACCTTACCCCTAGACCACCAGGTCACCGATAATGTAAACAATAAAAAACGTGTTTATATACAGTAAACTACATAGTCTTACACTATTATTTCATTCAACTGGTGGTCTATTTCCCTATTCATACAAGGACTCTTTGAATTTGATTCCTGGCAGTAAAAATGTGTGAACTAGAACATTTTAAAGTACATCAAAAGATGTATAAAAATAGGTTTTATTTTTGTGTTAATTAAAATCTCGCCCTTGTGACTAGAAGATAAAATCTTCATATCAGAGCCCATTAAATAAACGTCATATAGTTTATTTATTTAATTATCGATTATTTTGGTTACAATTTGTTTTCAATAAGACTTAGTTATTTAAATACCATGTTCTTAACAAAGATTTGTGATTAAATGAATCGTTGCTAAACGAGATTCTAATTTTTAAAAGTTTGCGATGGAATATGTTTGATCAGTTTTGGAATAAAGGCTAACTGTACCTTGTTTTGAATAGTATATATATCATATAAGTAATAATTATATATAATATGTTTATAATATATATGCTATTCATTCATATAATATATATGTTATATATAATTATTATTTATACATACATGAATGAATATCGAGTGCCTAATCTTTATGATCATATGATGCTGTAATTGAAAATATTATTTTTCAGGATGGGAACGCCAGTATGAAGTGTTCAATAGAACTGAACGGTGAGCATCTAAGATGGAATAGATTGGGATGTGACTTAGGGTCAGTATTTTACAATTTGTATAGCAAGATTAATAAAACATATTTCAAGATATTACGTTTAGTTTAATTTTCTACACATAGTAATTTCAATAATCGTTGAATATCTGTAATGAGCATAGTGGCATTACATGAGAAAGTCCCAGTCAAATTACGCAATACTTAGGACACAGAACTGTTGACATTACTATGTGAAACTAATGTATCCTTACATCCAAAACAATCGTTTTCTTAATACTTTTACAAATAAACGAAATAAATGGTACGGAACTCCTAACGAACTTTCTCACTACAATGTTTAAAAATGGAGATAGTTACTCAAAACTCGTAATACGTGTGAAACGAAATAATATACACTATCCAACCCGAGCAAAAATTGGGTTTACTTACGTTAAACATTTTTTGACACCCAGATTTAAATTTTATTATTTTCTTTTTAAAGAACCTAACTTTTATATTTGGAGCAAAAGTAAATAAATATTGGGTTCACAAGGGTCAATACATCGTATTAAAATCTTAACTTTCGGTTAAAATTTTCGACATTTTATTAGATGTTGCACATCTTATGGTCATTGCATTTTTATTAAATTCCTCATTTATAAATTTAGACCAATAAAAAAGGTTAATATTGACTTTTGAGTCTAAAATGGTTGAGATAGATCATTGCTCTAAAACATTTCCCCTAAGAGGTTAAACGAAAATAACATACAATTCTGAGATACTTACTAATACTTAATGGAATTGCGTTAAAGCTCAAGTAGTATCTCTGTACAACTAAAGCTCACAAAACTGTATTTATATATGCTAATATCAACGAAACTATTGTTTTTATAAAGATATATTTCAAATAATTTTTTAAATCGTTGATAGTACCACCATTTTGCAATGTAAAGCTATTTAGTATCTTAAGGGTGTAGAAAAGGGTGGTTAGACTTACGCATGTTGTTGATCAAATACTTTTTTTCAAACGAACTGTTTTATTTAAACAAACAAATATTCATAATTTGTAACTAAACACTTTAATCTAATTTTGTTAAATTTACAGAGCTACTGATTTGATATTTTAAATGTTATTGACGGGTTTAGATGATAAATCGTCAACTATTTTTAAATAACACTGCTCTTGTGGAAGTTCTTTGTACATGGAGTGTAGAGTTTTATCGCTAGATGTCTCTGATGACATTTACAACGAACTTAAAAGTATACATTATTTTAAGTGGGTTGCGGAAAGAGGAGAAGCAAGAGCTTTTGTGAATAAAGGAAAAATAATAGCTTATTCTTTTCTCGACAGTCGTTTGTTAAGGTCTTGGGGGCGGCGGTAGCAGATATAGCTCAACCGCCATTTAAAGAACCTTTATCGACCACTAAAATAGCAACTATATTTAAATGTATGTATTTATACGACAAGGTACGGGCTCTGGGGATGCCACATTTTTGAAAATTTAAAATTTAAAAAATATATATTAGAAAATTTTTGTTAAAAGTTTATATTTACAGATTGGTTATTGTGATCAACAAAATGGTTTTTTTTTATGAATAAAACATAGTACTTATTAATTGGTCCCCTATTTGAATCAGAAATATTATAATAGAATAATAATTGATTATTTCCCTTTTTGGGTTTATTTTTCATTGTATTTTATTTAAATTAACTTAAACCCCAACAATCTTTGTCGCTGTAAAATAACATTCATTTTTATTTTTTATTACGTGTTACAAATAATTAGTTTGTTTTATTAAAAAAACACCACAAAAAGACTTATAAATTACGTTATTATTGTTATTTGAAAGGAGCTCCTAAAGCAGGGATATTTAAAATGGAAATATATTAGAAATAATTATATGAATAATATTTAAAACAATGTTTACATATCTTTATTAGTATGATTTTCTCTTACAAGTATACTTTGCGTGGTTTGAGCTATATTTGTAAAAACTTTTATTTGTATAAATAAATATTATAAAAACGGCTATGGGTGTGTTTTAATTTCTACACTCAAATACCCCCCTCTCCTATCCTATAAATAGAAGTTTATTTGACTTAGAAGCTCAGTCTCAAATATTAAGAATAAGTTGAAACGTTCATAATAAAACAATTCAAGCCTCTTACTTTCTCTTTGGGTAACAATCTTAATTCACATCAATGTTGCCATCTCATTCAGGTCTTTTATTCTCCAACCAATTGATTTTATGGATTAAAAAAATAATAACATTTTATTGACAGTTTTTATTGACAATCAGCAATTGTTTAATTTAAAACCTTCAGAACATGCGTCCACAACAACAAACAACAACAACAACGTGTTTTTTACAAGCAGCAATATTATTTACGTCTTGTGACCAATATAAGTAATTATATAATTGTTATAGCAAGAAAAACATATAATCACTGTTTTACCTAATAAAATACATCAGGAAAGAATATAATCTCTTCTATTATCTAGAAAATGAGTATGAGCCACCTCCAAAAAAGTTCATGACACGTTGAGAGGCGCTAGAACGTATATAGACAATGTCTCCACAGTTTTTACCGGGCAATCTTACTCTTCCAACAAACTCGAGCTCAATAACATTAGGTTCATTGATGGTTTCTTCCGATAGTACAACGTTATAACTTTTGTTTTTCTCAAGTTCATTTAAGAACTTGACATGGTTGTATTCCTCTTTCTAGATCAAGTCTAACGCACTGCACAATACCTCCTCGTCCCGAGCAGCATTTTGAGGTGTTTGATGACATTGATGTTTGTGTTGAATAAGATTGGATAGCTTTGCATAAGACACCTCACAAATGCCACATTTAAATGACATAATGGCAATTGGAGGTGCAGCGAAATAAATATCCCTGGGAGAAAAATAGACACTCGCTCTACTCACAAACTCTAATGTTTTTCAAAAAGTCGCCACTAGCTCCGATGACGTCAGTAGAGTGCTACGATCACATGAGCACGCCTAGTTTATTAATTCACTTTTAAACATCACACTTTGTCCTCCGAGATATACCATAAAGCTTGCTTTAGATTTAAATCGCTTACAATCAAAATAATAGACAGACTTTGGAAGGAAGACGCTACCGAAACTGCCCAGACCGATTATGTAGTCATCGGGCGTTTCACCTATAATTTAAACATTTGAATAAGTTTTGTTCATTGTTAAATCCTTGAACTTTACGGGTTCTTCGGACCTTACCTCCTCTTCCTCCGCAGGTGGTGGTCACGCGGGTGACTCTGCTGACGCTGATGTCTGGCAGGCAGCCGACTATGACTGTGGTTACGCTGATGAATATGTTGCCTGGTAGATAGACGACTCTGGTGGTGAGTACTCGGGAGACTCTGAAGGCGGGTACGCCTGTGACTCTGGGTGTGGGGGCGGTGGTTGCGGCATCGTGAAGGACGGTGTCGGGTGGTGTGAAGCTCGGAAAGGTGGCGGTGGTGGCCTGGGAAACATAGCCACAACGTCCCCTTTGCGGAAATTGTACACAGCGCACGTCATATCACACATTTAAGACTCCTTGATTCTCTCATAGGGTAGTACTTCAGTCACTCTTATCATGTGACAGGTAGAGTCGCAAAACTCGACATAGCCTCGCTCCTCTACTTTGTAAATTACATGTCTATCGCTCACCGCCACAATGTGAATATTCTCTACAGTCATATATGCACGCCCCGTAATCGTATGACCCACAAACATTAAATTAATATAGCCGGTACTAAGCATGGTGGTCGTACCTGAGCACTAAACGTGCTGTATGGTTTGTAGGGTCCACCTTGCGATACGATGCACATGTATTTATTTCCCAGCTGCCCTATGTTGTTTTGTTAAGTGCTTGACTCTTCGGCGCCGTCTTTTAAATGCGTCCAAAGTTTACAATGGTAGGTGAACCTGGTTTTATTCCGGCACAGGTAAATACCAGTTTTTCTTTATTAATCTCATACACGTCTTCAGCTGTTAGAGTACCAAAACGATAGGGTAAAAATACGGAAAACTCACCATATAGATAGGCTATTAGGCGTCTCCTGAACTTTGTATTGATCGCTTTTAATTTATCCACCAAATAATTTTGATCTACGGTTAGATCACAAAATTTAACGGTCCACACGGCGTCAACAATATTTACCAGTGTCTGTAACTTGTCCATCTTGAACCGCTCTACAAACGCGCTTATAAATAAACAACCAAGTGGGCGCCTCCCCTATATAGCCACCCCATCCCTCCCTCGATTGACGTCCCGTGGTACGAGAAAAAGAACAGGGCCAGTGACCTATCTCACGGTTTTAAGGTCACGATCTATTCTGGTCTCTACTCGTCTTGTTGAGCCACCAAGCTGGCGCCAGTCTTCAGGGAAAAACCCCTTGTGGCATCATTTAAGGTCGTGTCCCGACTTGTATTGTCAAACCACCAAACTGTCGCCAGGTATGAGTCATCAGTATTCAGCTCTGTTATTACTTATGAATTTATGTAGCTATATATTATTCCGTCAATATATCTTTGCTGACATTAAATAATTTCAAGGTCTTTATAATTGATCTACTTATGAATTTTGTGTAAGGTTATATATTATTTCATCAAAATATAATCGGAAACATTAATTTTCTTAGTTGTTTAGTTGGTATCGGGGTTGGATACATGTTAGGTACATAACCCTAAATGTCATTTTCATATAGTTAGGGCGGGGGCGGGAGGAGGTAATGAATTCGTATCTCACTCGGGTGAACTGGGTTTTGTTTTATACTCTCCCTCACTCCACGTAAACGCTGGAATATTTCTACCTTACTTCTCCGATCCATGTCGGATACCTACATCCACACATGTCAACAGTCGATACCAAACAACCAATTTTAGTATAATTTTGTGGTAGGTGATAGAGGCCCTTAACTAGGATATTGAGGCCCTTGTTTGTGCATAATTAGAGCTGTGTCAATGCTCTCTAAATTGTGAAAAAACCCATTACCACATAGGGCGTTGTGACATTGCAATGACTAGTTGCAACATCACCAGGAAATAACACAGTTTCAAGGTCATAATCTATTCTTGTCTTGTCGTCCCGCCAAGCTGGCACCTGTCATCAGGGAAAACCCATTGTTACATTATTCAAGGTTACGATCTATTCTTGTCCCGACTTCTCTTGTAGACCCGCCAAACTGGTGCCAGGGAAAACCCATTTCAACATCACTTAATGTCATGTCCTATTTCCGTCTTGTCGACACGCCAAACTGGTGCCTGTCATCCGGTAAAATGTAAAAACCATTACCACATAGGGAGTTGCAATACCGGGAAAACCCATTACCATATAAGGGGTTGCGACACATACCTCTAAGGAGGGAAAGTGAGGGGAAGTGAAAGGGGTCTCAAGGCAGGGGAACCATTTATCACACCCTACCCCAAACGGTCGTCAGGAGAGGTTCGTGCTGTTTGTTCCGGGAAGTGAAAGGCAGCCCAACAGAGTCTTGTGACAGGGAGCCATAGTTCATTCTACGCCACGCGGCCATCAGAAGAATTTCGTGCTCCATGTTCCCTCTGATGATGAGGGAGGAACGCCCGACACCATGGACCGCATGCCAATAAATAAATAAAAAACTCCAATGTCCCATTCCAATCCTAATCAATGAATCAAAAAACCTCTGATTTCAAATAAAATAACTATGAGTATACATACAAAGCAAATAAAAAAGCTATGAGTATACATAAAAACCAAATATACAAGTACCAATATGTTTGGAACAAGACCCACATGTCTGGAACACGGGAAAGGTGTCAGGAGGAGGTGGTGGTGGTCAGGTGGAGGACGGGCGGGGAGGGGGGAACCAACAGCCAATTAGAGAGTGAGGAGGCGTGGTCACGTGACCAATTTCAAACAGTCACAGCGGTGTTCTCAAACGCCACCTGGGCTACTTCTACACACGTATTAATTCCAATCCCATCTTGTAGGCTAATTCACTAACCTCTTGTTACTCATGCAGTTTTTACACGAAACGTACCTTTAGGCCCTGTTTCTTGTTAAAACTAAACTATTGAATATAGCAGCCATGAAAATGAATACCGTACCCCATAGTGCACGGAGGCAGGACTAAGTGAAACCCTGCACCTAAAATTAGTACAGAATACTAGACAGACAATATAAACTACCGTTGATCAACCGTCTAACCCAAACAGGTCGTAAGACGGTGTTGAAAACACATATTGTCATGGGCTCCTAGCATACTATATTACACACTCTCTACAGTGTGACACACAATTCCGGATATATTTAAGAAACGCCCTTACTTTCTAGATTGTGTATTGATCCTGTTTTGTTGCATTACTTTCTGGAGTAAGTAAAGTCATATTTGTGTCAATTTCTTTAGTCCGTGGCTGTACTGTTGTTGTCGCACTTTCAACACGTGTAAGGCAGCTGCGGTCAGGAATATATTGGTTTGCTTGTTTACAGCTCTAATAAGAATTAAGGAAAAAACTTCGCACTGTAGGTGCGAGAAAGAGAGTGATATTACTCATTTTAAAATAATATTGATTTTATGTTTATTTTCTAGAAGTAGTTTTACTTGTGTCCGTAAGAGCTCAGCAGCTCCCAGGCATAATCTGAGTTTTAAGTCTGATAACTAGTTTTTGTTTTTACTTTTACAAAACAGAGTGTTAACTGTCGTTACGGAATGAGGAACCCTACAAAGTTCCATTTTCTGAATAATCTCCTTGAAATTTCGTCTTCGTTTCAATTCCTCTTCCTACCTTTCCCTCCAAGATGGTTTAAATCATCCTTTCAGGTGATTTAAAGCATGATTCAATGAGTGTTGAGGGAAAAGCGAGTCTTCAAGATTGTCAACATGGGGAAAAGAAGCCAGTCACGATACAACCATACTAATTATTTTATTTCTTGAAGGATGATAACAGGATTTTGGAAGTAATCGACTTGTAGAAAATACAAACATTATTATGTTACGGTCAAAAGTTTACAGCATTTTACTATATTATATTTTTTTGTTTTGATGATAATATATCAAAAACGACGTTCTTAGATCCCATAACCTGTTCTGTTAATGCGGGAAAGTAGTTCAAGTAACTGAAAATTAGACTAAATATAGGAATATATCTGCTTACTAATATAAAGTTTAATGTATATATATATTATATTTACTACACTTTATATCAGTATATATAATGCTAAAGTGGAAATAATAATTGACTCCTAAAAGATCTGATCATACTGAAGCTTAGCAATGTGGTATAAAACAAAGAAGAAACTGTTCTGAGAATTTATTTATCCTTGATATCACTTTACACGTTTTGTGGGTAAAAAAGTAATAATAAAAGGATAGTAGCTATTGAAATGTTCAGTTGATTTTCCCAGTGCTGCCACCTGCCTATTAGAGACGTGCAGATAAAGTCTAACAGTGCTGTACACACAGGCCATTGTTTTAGCATTACTAGTCACGCGTCGAGAATATTAATAACCAAATAGGGCTACAGTTTAATTACAAATATTTTGTTTTTAATGCACACTTCAACACCAATTGGAATGCTTTATTTGAGCTATTTAGTATGTATTATATAAACACGGATTTATACCACTATATTAGTTAAGGCTGACGGCCAGCCTGGGAGAGTGACTAAAATTAAAATGGCATACCTTAATAATAATAATAATAAAAATATAATATAATAATAATAATAATAATAATAATAATAACCTTTATTTATCTGGTGAAGTTAAGGCGTTAGCCTTCCTTCCACTTAACCAGTGTTGAATAAACATACACTATTACATTAATTGAAATACAATTTAATAAAGGAATATTCAAACGAGTAGAAAAACATTCGCACACTCATTCATAAGCTCATTTAAAGCTCAATTTATTCAAACAACACAGTTTAGCTTGTTAGAAAAGATAAACTGCCTAACCGTACACTTGAAGGGAGTTTTAGACAAGTCGAGTTATATAGTTTGTTCCAAGTCTGTGATGCCAGGACAGTGAAGAACGAGCATATGTTTGAGATCTATGTATGGGAACAGACATCTGTAGAGAGGATTCTGATCTAGTAGCACGGGTGTGTTTATCCTTCAGAAATAGGAACCGTGAGGAGAGGTATTGAGACGAGATGGTGATAATATTTTGTGAAGCAATGAGAGAGGTGGCCAGACTGGGGTTCTATTGTTCAAGCGTAAATCTTAGCCTTAACAGTCTAATTTACAGGCCAGGGCAGTTGTACAGTACGTAGCTCCAGAGCGTGCTTAGAAAACGTCTCAATTAATCATGATATCTGAATTATTATTATTGATACGTTAAGCACTCTTGCTATTAATGGCCTAAGCTAACCCTTAAACAAACATACTAGTTGTTTTGTGGATCTCTAGGGTTTCGATTACAGATGCATAGTTTTTAATAACATCTTTACCAAAGTTGTGGCAGAGTGTTTTGAGGGGCTACACTCGCATTGAACTTGGTTGAGGTGGACAGTGATATAAGGGTTTTAATGAAGGCTCGAGTACTAGAGTTTCTCTCACCCTCTATATACCATCACAATCTGAGTGAATTTCCTTTTTTATTTCTTATCTCCTTACCTCTTTTAATGAACCATAAAACGAAATTTAAATTGGGTCAGAGTTTAACTAATATTGGTTATATTTTTATTGAATTGTTCATGTGAACCTAAATTGAATGAACGAATTAAAAACTAGACATGTGTTTCTTAATTTAACACATTTGTAACATCTATTTTTAAATAACGAATTTTTCATTCGATAATTTCTCTAAAGATATACGTGAAAATCTCTTTAATTCTTTAATTCTCTGATTTAATTATTTGTTTCTAAGCTATATATGACTTGATTATTTGGTTTACATTTACAATTAACTTTAATTTTTTTGGCAAGTCCTTTGGTAAAAAAGCAAAGCTACGGCAAAGAAAATATTTCCTAGACTTTAAAGAGTAGCTTACTCTATTAACTCTTGTTGAAAGATTATTTCATGAGTTCAGTGTAAAACTAAATAAAATATTCTATTGGGTTCTAGAATAGTTGATAATTTTAGTCTCACAGAGGCAGAAGATTTCTGAGACAGGGTTGAGTTTTTCATGTAAATATCATTTCCTAAGTGAGCTTTGTTCCAATTAAGAAAACAAGCATTGGATAATGGTATCTATTTGAAAGTGGTCATTAAGTTCAACAATTTAAATACTATGTCGGTATTAAAATAATAAAAGCATTAAACATATTGTATATTTTTACATCAAATTTTGGTGGCGTAGTTAGCTAAGGAGCTTGTTTCGTGATTACCTAGACAACCGAGAACTAGGAGATTAATGTTCGAATCTCACTCGGGTGAGTTAAGGGTGCATATTTCTAAATGTTTTCCCACTATACCTCTACCCAAATGCGGTTTCAATTCCTCTATATTCTACATTTACAACTCCTAGCCCATTAGCGTAATCAGTAGTAAAGCATATAACCTGAACGATATAGTAATGCGTGGTACTAAGTGTTATTATTATTATTATTTATCAAATTCGTCATTGATTATATCCACATTTCTTTCATGTTAAATAAGGTATTATAAAGGTAAAATATTATATCTCTGCGTTATAAAATGGATAGAATTAAATAGAATAGTTTAAAATATTTAATATTTATACTTTCATTGAAAATATGTAATTAATTCGACTTTTATACACGAGCTTAAAATGCCTCATTTAACTCATAGTAACCACAAGAGAAACACACAGTCATGTGAGAAACTCTATCCCGTCACACACCAGTCATGTGAGAAACTCTATCCCGTACACACCAGTCATGTGAGAAACCTATCCGGCACACACCAGTCATGTGAGAAACTCTATCCTGGCACACACCAGTCATGTGAGAAACCCTATCCCGTCACACACCAGTCATGTGAGAAACTCTACCGTCACACACCAGTCATGTGAGAAACCCTATCCGGCACACACCAGTCATGTGAGAAACTCTATCCTGGCACACACCAGTCATGTGAGAAACCCTATCCCGTCACACACCAGTCATGTGAGAAACTCTATCCGGCACACACCAGTCAGTGAAAACCCTATCCGTCAAACCAGTCATGTGAGAAACTCTATCCCGTCACACACCAGTCATGTGAGAAACTCTATCCGTACACACCAGTCAGTAGAACTTTTCGCACACCAGTCATGTGAGAAACTCTTCCTAACTACATCATGTGAGAAACCTATCCGTACACACCAGTCATGTGAGAAACTCTATCCGGTCAACACCAGTCATGTGAGAAACTCTATCCGCACACAGTCATGGAGAAACTATGCAACACAGTCATGTAGAAATCTATCCGTCAAACAGTCATGTGAAACATATCCACACACGTCATTGAGAAACTAGCCAAAGTCATGTGAGAAACTATCCGGCACACACCAGTCATGTGAGAACTCTCCGTCACACACCAGTCATGTGAGAAACTCTATCCCGTCACACACCAGTCATGTGAGAAACTCTATCCGGCACACACCAGTCATGTGAGAAAACCTATCCCGGCACACACCAGTCATGTGAGAAACTCTATCCCGGCACAACCAGTCATGTGAGAAACTCTATCTAAATGAACCTATCCCGGCACACACCAGTCATGTGAGAAACTCTATCCTGGCACACACCAGTCATGTGAGAACCATCCGCACCACAGTCATGTGAGAAACTCTATCCTGGCAACACAGTCATGTGGAAACCCTATCCGGCACCACCAGTCATGTGAGAAACTCTATCCCGTCACACACCAGTCATGTGAGAAACCCTATCCCATCACACACCAGTCATGTGAGAAACCTATCCCATCACACACCAGTCATGTGAGAAACTCTATCCGGCACACTCAGAAACCCAGAAGTCATGTGAGAAACATCCTAAACTCCTGGGCCACACAACCCAGTCATGTGAGAAACTCTATCCTGCACAACACAGTAAACACCACACCAGTCATGTGAGAAACCTTATCCGGCACACACCAGTCATGTGAGAAACTCTATCCTGGCACACACCAGTCATGTGAGAAACCAATCCGGCACACACCAGTCATGTGAGAAACTCTATCCTGGCACACACCAGTCATGTGAGAAACCCTATCCCGGCACACACCAGTCATGTGAGAAACTCTATCCCGGCACACACCAGTCATGTGAGAAACCTATCCGCACACACACAGTCATGTGAGAAACCCTATCCCGCACACAACCAGTCATGTTAGAACCCTATCCTGACACACCAGTCATGTGAGAAACCCTATCCTGCACACACCAGTCATGTGAGAAACCTATCCCGCACACACCAGTCATGTGAGAAACCACTGAAATACCCACTTGGCACACACCAGTCATGTGAGAAACCCTATCCTCGACACACCAGTCATGTGAGAAACCTATCCTTCCACACCAGTCATGTGAGAAACCTTATTCCGGCACACACCAGTCATGTGAGAAACTCTATCACTGGCACACACCAGTCATGTGAGAAACCCTATCCTGCACACACCATCATGTGAGAAACTCTATCCTGGCAACACCAGTCATGTGAGAAACCCTATCCGGCACACACCAGTCATGTGAGAACCTATCCTGGCACACACCAGTCATGTGAGAAACCTATCCGGCACACACCAGTCATGTGAGAAACCTATCCCGCACACACCAGTCATGTTGAGAGACCCTATCCCGTACACACCAGTCATGTGAGAAACACTATCCCTGCACACACCAGTCATGTGAGAAACCCTATCCCGCACACACCAGTCATTGAGAAACCTATCCCGCACACACCAGTCATGTGAGAAACCTATCTGGCATCACACCAGTCATGTGAGAAACACTATCCCGACACACCAGTCATGTGAGAAACTCTATCCCGTCACACACCAGTCATGTGAGAAACCCTATTCTGGCACACACCAGTCATTTGAGAAACCCTATCCCAGCACACACCAGTCATGTTGAGAAACCCTATCCAACAACACCAGCATGTGAGAAACTCTATCCTGGCATACACAAGTCATGTTGAAACCTATCCCGCACACACCAGTCATGTGAGAAACTCTATCCGGCAACACACCAGTCATGTGAGAAACCTATCCCGGCACACACCAGTCATGTGAGAAACACCTATCCCGACACACCAGTCATGTGAGAAACTCTATCCCGTCACACACCAGTCATGTGAGAAACCTATCTGGAACACACCAGTCATTTGAGAAACCCTATCCCGCACACACCAGTCATTTGAGAAACCCTATCCGCAACACAACCAGCATGTGAGAAACTTATCCTGGCAACACCAGTCATGTGAGAAACCTATCCGAAACACACCATGTCATGTGAGAAACTCTATCCCGTCACACACCAGTCATGTGAGAAACCCTATCGGAAACACACCAGCCAGTGAGAAACCCTATCCGGCACACACCAGTATGTGAGAAACCCTATCCGGAAACACACCAGCCAGGTGAGAAACTCTATCCGGCACACACCAGTCATGTTGAAACTCTATCCCGTCACACACCAGTCATGTGAGAAACCCTATCCGACCACACCAGTCATGTGAGAAACTCTATCCCGCACACACCAGTCATGTGAGAAACCTATCCCGCACACACCAGTCATGTGAGAAACTCTATCCCGTCACACACCAGTCATGTGAGAAACCCTATCTGGAAACACACCAGCCAGTGAGAAACCCTATCCCGGCACACACCAGTCGTGTGAGAAACCCTATCCGGAAACACACCAGCATGGTGAGAAACCTATCCCGGCACACACCATTCAGTGTGAGAAACCTATCCGGAAACACACACACAGTGAGAAACTCTATCCCGTCACACACCAGTCATGTGAGAAACCCTATCCGGAAACACACCAGCCAGTGAGAAACTCTATCCGGGCACACACCAGTCATGTGAGAAACCCTATCCGGAAACACACCAGCCAGGTGAGAAACTCTATCCCGCACTCACCAGTCATGTGAGAAACCCTATCCCGTCATACACCAGTCATGTGAGAAACTCTATCCTTGCACACATCAGTCATGTGAGAAACCCTATCCCGTCACACACCAGTCATGTGAGAAACCCTTTCCTGGCACACACCAGTCATGTGAGAAACCCTATCCGGAAACACACCACCCAGGTGAGAAACCCTATCCAAAAAATGTATATCCTGAATACATTTGAGCTATCCCTAAAAATAGATACATAGTATATTGAAATGTATATATCTAGATTGATTGTTTTTATTTAATCTAATGGTTTTTAAACTATGTATAAGCATCTAATAAATAATCTATAGATTTATCTTACAACTCACTTGTTTTCTATTACAAAAAGGGTGTCAATTTTACAAATTTTTGTAACCACGCATGTAAATTTGTAACATAGCAAAACCATAATTAACTACTGTAAGGTCTTGTTCCAACCCATAATAACACTTGGTTTCTTTGCTAAGCTATTAATAACAGAAAGGAATAAGCTAAGTGATGGTGTGCTGTTAGATTTGGTTGAGCACACAGGAGACTTATTACTATAATTATCCACCAACGACCGTGCCTCTCAAACAGACCTCTCTCTAACCAGCGAGGCTATGGACAGAAGGAAAGACGCACATGGATTTGTAGTTTTACTACTCTCGGTCAGACTGGAATGTTGGTCTGCTTGTCAAAGTTGATTATAGAGTCGAGATGACCGGATACTGAGCATTGTCGTACACAGCGTCTAAATGTGTCCAAATACAAACACAGAAGAGCTCACTATTGCTAGCTTTGAACGTGTCTACTGATAACATTCAATTTCACAAAAAGTTTGATAATAATGACCTGGATTGTGATGACCTAGAAATATATAACTTACATAGAAAATGACCTAAAATGCTAAAAAAAAGCGCTTCAGATTTTCAAAAATTACCCTAAAATATGATCCAAAACTCATAATAAATGCACAAGACTAAATCATACCTGTCTTTTACATGGATGTAAAATTCAATGAAAAATGCCTTTAACAACAAGATCATTGAATTCTAAATATATCGCATTGCTTTATATCTATTCATAAGTCACAAACATCTATCTTCTCTTAATGCAGCCCTCTTATTTATTTACAGGGCCCCTAGGAATGTGTATTTTACAACCAAACAAGCGGAGAGGATATAGAGTTAGTTGTCAACTTTATTTTACTATCAAGACAATTGGGTAATGAAAAAAATTAGGTTATGTTAGAGTATTTATGCTTTTATAAAATATTGTTAGTAATTTTAAATAGACTTATTCAAAATGAATGCCTGAAAAATGATGCAATAAAAGATTAGCTTAAATAATCCAATGTGACGAAAGATGCACAAAAAAAACTATACTCTTTTCTATGACAAGGGGATTATGAAAAGCGTCTATGTACTTTGAGCATCATAGGTGACGAACCAGGATAAATATGACATATGATCAATTTCCGGGCCCAGTCGAGAGCAAAACTCTAGCCTAACTCTAATTGATTTCAATCACCACGTCTCACTATCAGTTCACCTAGTAGTGGGATAGGCATGAAGGAAGGTGAATCCAGAGGAAGTGTACCTGCATTCACGTGCAGTGAGAGTGTAAAACATTTAGGAAATATCACTCTCAGCTCATCCGACCAGGATTCGAGACTTGGACAGTACAGTCTCTTGTGAGAGAGACGCCGTAGACCATTTGACCTGTGAAGTGGGTTCCTATTTACTAAGATATTTATTTTTGAAACACATATTACTACTGGTCTAGGATATCTACAGATAACTTCATAAATTGGGTAGGGATGAGGGAAATATAAAATGAAAACATATATATATGAAAATATAGAGTAAAAAAAAAATTAATCTTAATTCATATGTAGGTCGAGTAGTAGTGTGAGAGTCAACTACTTGTAAGGACAGCTTCTCTCTGCGCTATATATTGTGAGAGTCAACTACTTGTAAGGACAGCTTCTCTCTGCGCTATATACTGTGAGAGTCAACTACTTGTAAGGACAACTTCTCTCTGCGCTATATACTGTGAGAGTCAACTACTTGTAAGGACAACTATATACTGTGAGAATCAACTACTTGTAAGGACAGCTTCTCTCTGCGCTATATACTGTGAGAGTCAACTACTTGTAAGGACAGCTTCTCTCTGCGCTATATATTGTGAGAGTCAACTACTTGTAAGGACAGCTTCTCTCTGCGCTATATACTGTGAGAGTCAACTACTTGTAAGGACAACTTTTCTCAGCGCTATATACTGTGAGAGTCAACTACTTGTAAGGACAGCTTCTCTCTGCGCTATATACTGTGAGAGTCAACTACTTGTAAGGACAACTTCTCTCAGCGCTATATACTGTGAGAGTCAACTACTTACTTGTACAGACAGATTCTCTCTGCGCTATATACTGTGAGAGTCAACTACTTGTAGAGACAGCTTCTCTCTGCGCTATATACTGTGAGAATCAACTACTTGTATAGATAGCTTCTCTCTGCGCTATATACTGTGAGAGTCAACTACTTGTATAGACAGCTTCTCTCTGCGCTATATACTGTGAGAGTCAACTACTTGTAAGGACAACTTCTCTCAGCGCTATATACTGTGAGAGTCAACTACTTGTAAGGACAGCTTCTCTCTGCGCTATATACTGTGAGAGTCAACTACTTGTAAGGACAACTTCTCTCTGCGCTATATACTGTGAGAGTCAACTACTTGTAAGGACAGCTTCTCTCTGCGCTATATACTGTGAGAGTCAACTACTTGTATAGACAGCTTCTCTCTGCGCCATATACTGTGGAGATGGCGATTAAAAGTTATTAAAACCTATAAAACCATCCTCATTTATCTTAAAGGAAATGTTATTTTAAAAGTATTTTATATTTGGGTTTCCCTCCATTTACCTTACGGCAACCTTTCGTTAAAAACCGTCGTTGAAAAAGATAACCTTACCCCGTATTACTTTTTTTAATGATACAATTTAAACGTGCAGTTGTATATGATTTTGAAATAAATTGTTCATATTTGTATATATTTTTATTGTGAATCATAATTTAAAACAACCAACTACCCGTTATTATTCTGGGATTTCATAAGGTGCGCGTCACGTTTCAACCCTCCAATAGACATCCCTCAGTACACCTACCCGGGATTTGAACCCTATATTCCCGTCACCCGAAAAAAAGCTAAATGATCTTGACGTTTAACCTCTGTTTCGACTAATACAGGTTATATTTGCAACTAACATAACATGATGCTACCTTTTATTTCACTTTGGTTGAGTTTCTCCGAGCTGTTAATAAGCTGACGATGTAACATGACCATCATAGACTTGTCTTAAATCAATGAGTGAGGTATAGCCCCAAACAGAAGGAGAATTTGTGTTAGAGAACTGGTGAGTTCTGACAAAGGTCGCGGGTTTGATCCCCATGTAAATGTGTCATTTTTAAATAACCTTTAAAACAATAATTACTATTTAACAATCTCAAAGAATAGAGCATTTTAATAAAACAGTAAATTTATAAAATTTTGTTAAAATAAATCATCTTGAATTTTGTAAATTTGATTTATTCTGGAAACAAAATATCTCTATATAAAGACGAGAACCACAACTCACTGACCATCACCTTATATCCAGAACACTTAGACCCGGAGCTTTGAAATTCGGTAAAAAGGTCCCTTTCAGGTCGCAGGAATATGATTGTTGATCTGAAACGCTGAAATTTGGCAGAAAAATAGGCCATAAAAATCTAAAATTGGTAATTTCAATATGTGTATTCCAGAAATCGGATAGCCAAATAAATATTAAGACATGAAATTTCCAAGTGTGATTTTAAGTAAAAGGGGTAAGGGTTTCAAAATTTCCAAAACTAATAAAAACAACTAGTTTTAATCATTATTAAAGAAGCCAATTTAAATTTGGCTTGCATTAAAAGAGACCACTACAAATATTCATCGTATTTAATCGGACTCTGGTATATAGGGTGTGTGGGGAGGTTACAGACAAAAAAAAAAAAAATTTAAGATGTGGTACAAAATTTAAATTCATCATGCAGGTAGATGAACAACTCCAGACAACTAAATAAGTTTTAAGATTTGAGATTTCCAAAGGTGGTGGAGAGAAAGAGGTTTTGAAATTTCCTAAACTAATAAAATAAATACCTTTCAATGTTGTATAGTACTGTATTTTATAAGGAAAGGATAATAAATAAACCTTTTCAAGTACCCAAACCTGAATATTTTAAATTTTTAATAGGACCTTGGTTAATAGAAGTTGGCGTCTATAAAATTAAAATAAATTATTTTTAAATGTGGTATAAAATTTAAATTGGCAAGCTGGTATAAGATCGCCTCCCGCTAGCAAATTAATTTTAAGGTTTTACATTCGTAAGTGGAAGTTGTATAAACGGTATAAACTTTTACAAAACTTATGTATAAGAAATATAAAAACATTCTGTGCTCTCTTAGATGAAATTTCGGCAAGCAGGCAGAAAACAAAACATTCTAAATGTCTTACATTTTAAAATGTAGCACCGCGTGGTGGTGAAGGGAATATTAGTAGAAAGGGGAGGTATATAACTAGATCTTTCTATGAATGTAGAGGTATCACTCAAAATAATAAGTTATGGCACATTTTATATTTTCAGTAAAATTACTTAGAAAACACGTTACAAAAGCTGATATCTCTTACTTTTATTATATCCTCCCAACTCTTTCAGATACGAAATAACGTTAAAAAATTGTAGGAATATTAAAAATAAATAACATTTATTTAAAGTATATTTTCACTTTCATCCTCTTGTCCTTGTGTTAAATTCATTGGCACTGGCACTCGCAAACTCAAACAAGATAAATTGTAAAATGGCCTAATTAAAAAAAACCTTTTAAAAGAAATTTAATTTTCCAGGACAAAATTGAAATAGAAACTTTTCACTAAAATTAAATACAGGTAAATTTTTAAAAATAAAAATGGTTTTTCAGTTAAGCCACAATTTCGGATAATATTAATTCGGATAGATGAGTCTATAAATTAATAATACTTTAAGAATACCCTAAACGTTTAAAGGATTTAAAATGTAGTGTTTATTATTAACTATAAATATTTTAGATGAAATATAATGTTTAAGAACAATTGTTTTTAAATACATAAAATTAAAGTTGTCTGATTTAAATATTTTACATTTTATAAGACTTTGATATAGGTCCAGAAAAACAACGGAAAACATAGAGAAACGTAACTTTTGGTATTTTTTTCAAGGTCATAACACAGTGCTTAGACAACATTATCAGTAATCCAGGAAAGAGCATGGTCGAATATTTCTGTACGAAAAATGCACAAAAGAACTATAAGAAAGAGCACTAAATCGTTTTATAGGAAAACGCATATTTGAAGCTAAATAAAAAATTATTTTTAATTCATTATTTTAATTAATGCTATACTTTGATGTCAAAGGCGAACCTGGCCTTAGTGCTAGTATATTAAGAGAGCTAAATGGTATTATTACAAAGTTTTTTAAAAATGTTTTATGGATCAAAACAGAGGATTAGTCTAAGTTTGTATTAATTAAAGTCACTATAAACATTTAAAAAATACTCTACCATCAAGTTATTGAGCTTTTAAAATGTATAAGAAGTGCTCGTATATAACCTGATTCCGTCCAGAATAAATATTTAATTTCCAGTTGGTGTCCTTTAGTAGCCGCTGCCTCTTATTAACCTAGTGTGTACTCTTCTTACAGTATAAGATAAATGGTTTTGTGTTCTTTACTGACACACCAGCTCAATGAAGATTATCTCCTCTTGTGTACAACTATTGTCTGCCGTAGGAAATACGGCAGATAATAGTTGTATGTCAGAAGAGGGGTGCCAAAATAAAAGTTCGCTCGTGGAATAAATTGAGCTTGAAGTGACCCTGACTCCCAGAGTACCCTATTAGTATTATTTTATAGGTACAATATAGTAAGTACGATCACCATTTTGTACGCATGAATACATGGAATGGTTTTAGTAAACTTTGTGACTGTCGAATAAGTTGGTTCCTATTTTAGTGTGACTGTATTGAAAGTTTCTGAACTTACCTTATGAATCTAGAGTTTGATGAGTTAAGGATCTGTTCAAACATAGAGCTGTAGTGTTGGAGTCTTGGGATGAAATGAGTCCTCTGCCTCTCTCCACACGACGTGTGTATTAACATCTGAATGCTCACCCATAGGTGAGAGTACGGAGATGAATTCAGCACAACATCATCAACAATACACACGTGTGGTACAGTTACTGGTTACTGTAAACATCTCATACGTGATTGGGATTTGTTCTTCCTTGCTATACATTATATGAATAGAACTGGCTACCAGAAATTTATACTATGTCCAATTTGGATGGGAATGATCTCATCTGACAGCTAGAAGAATTACTAAATCTACTTTCACGCGGCCATCCAAGTCCTGTTATCTCCGGCTGTCACAGTTGATCTTCAGTAGCAATACCTGTAAGGTAACGTTTGTTGTTAAGGAAAATGTTTTCAATGTCGTTAGTATCGAAACTTTGTTTGTATTTTGCTTCTTGCCATAAGCCTATCTTGAATCTAGCCTAAGAAAACTGGATGGTAAGGCTTAAGCTTTTTGGTCCTAGACAGAATTAAGTGAGAGTCTTAAGACAGAGGTAAGTGGTATTCCTACGACAGAAGAAAGTGGTATTCCTACGACACAATTTTATACACTCACAGTACTATACACCGGTATATTTTAAACAAATTGCAGGGCTACAAAATGTTCAGAAATTGTTTACCAGTAAGCAATCCTTGTGTTGAAGATTTATTGGAAAACAAAATTGTACACTGTGGTTTATCAGTAAAACAATCCTCAGACATCTATCTTGAACCAAATTGTTTGATCTATTTTTTAAATATTTCAGATTTTAAAAATTCAATCCTAATATGTAGATAACCCGTAGTTCAATAATTTTCGTTGACATAAAGAGGCTTAGATTTGAATCTTGTAGAGTGCATTATGGTTTATTTTTCATATGTGATTCATCACCTTGATTTTTATTTATCTTTTACACAATAATTCAAGAGAATTTTCTCAAAATTATCCTCCCACTCTCCAACTTATAAAATAAGCCAACAATATATTTGTTCCTGAACGTGGTGATACAACATTTTAAAAGAAGACAGATGGCTGGTCAAATATTTCTATAACTTTAGAAAATAAAATTATAGATTACAACAAAAAATAAATTGTACGGAATTCCACACGGACTATCTCGCTCTGTTGTTTAAAAACGAATATATATATTCAAAACTCGTATAGAAACGAAATAATATAAACTAGAAAACCCAAGCACAAATTGCACTAAATTTATGTAAAACCTTATTTGAGTCCCGGTTTTAAATTTTATAATTTTATTGTTAAAGAATTAATGTCCTCATTTGTATGTTTGGACCGATAAAAAAGATCAATGTTGGTTCCACAACTTCGTATTAAAATTTCAACTTCCGGTTGAAATTTTTGATATTTTATTAGGTGTTGCACATCTCCATGTCATCGCATTGCTATTAAATTCCTCATTTATAAATTGTGAATAATAAAAAAATTAAATATTGACTATTGAGTATAAAATGGAGATAGAACATTGTTGTACAAACATTTCTCCTAAGAGGTTTAAAGAAAAGTAGCATTAATTTTTGGTTAATTACTTATATTTAATTACTCATTGGAAAATTATTGTGTTTTATTATAAGTATTTTCTTTACAACTAAAACCTACAAAATTGTATTAATATTTTTTTGAATATCTCAGAACAGATAGTGTGCGTTTCATATGATTTCATAAAAATATATATGATATTTAAAAAGTTTATTTTTATTTTTAATGGTACTACAATTTTGCAATGATAAGTTTAGTATCTCAAACTGTTTCAGAGATATGAAAAAAATTGATAAATTACGCATCAGACCGGAGCCCTAAAGTCATTTTTCCGAAATATTAAGAGTAGTCATTTTGTTTATATTTTTAGAAATGTTTAGAAATGAAATTTAATCAAAATAGTTAAAGCATATTATGTGAAAAACAACTTTCTCTCTTTTTGGCCTTCAGTAAACTACCCTTAATTTAATTTCAAAGATCTCTTGGGGCAACTTTATGAAAACCGTAGATTCCAAGTCTTAGCTCGATCGGTAAAATAAGGTTAGGCTCTAGTTGGAAGTACAGACAGACAGACAGACAAAAAACAGACGGGAAATTCATAAACCACTTTTTTGGATTTAGGGGTCATGAAACGCCAAGATCCATCAAAATCTCGAGTTAGATTTTTTGACGATCACAATACTTTCTCTACCTTTAAGATAGCAAAAAATAAAAAGTAAATATTTGATAATACTTATTTGTTTTAACCGTCAAAAAATGTTTTTCATACTTGTATGACCCCCCGCATGTGTGAGTATAGTGATTAAAGTTTCATTTTGTATGATCTATGCGTATAAACCGAACGGGTAGTAAGACGCAATGCTAATAATAAGAATGTATAGTTGGATTCACCAGTGTTCAAATCCCGTTGTCTGTATTGAAAATAGTTCTTACTCAATGAGTCCCCACCCTTTCACCCTCAAATGGAACTATATTTAATTTAATTCCACCTTATTAATCCCTACACCATAAGTACAAATATCCGAACAGTCCGGATATGTATTAAGACTTTGTGGGGATGAAGATAACTTTATTTAGGGAAAAGTAGAAATGCATCTCCCAAAGTGCGGTGCCCTCTCATTATAAACACTGTAAGTGTAAAGAGAGGCCCTCCTCCCCAAGTACAAGTGATCCGTGATGTGTCTCCAGACAGGTGAAGTGATGTCTATTCAAGGTTCCAGTCTGCACGGACACTATGTAGATACTATACCAGGGAGACAATAGACACGAGGAACACTCACGACTGTTCTAAGAGGAACACCACAACTCACCACTTCTGTAAGGTCCATCATTACATTATATACATTATAAAACTGATCCTTAGTAGGAATGTACTTGAGTCAGTTTTACCTCAAAACCTAACATACATGGCGTCATTCAGTAGCCCACACATACACACACTTTGTTTTAAGATCGATACATACACGATTATATCACTCTTTCTTTTTGTGCCCTTTGTTTAACTATCCGGCCTGAATATCCACATATTAACAATAATGGGGGGTAAGGAATGAGGATAGTGGAGGATAGTGGGAAACCCGCAGTTCCTCCTACAGTAGTTAGAGTCCCAGCCAACCTGTTATCGGCCCTACAGTCTAATGGAAGATTGATGCCTGGACCAGGGATCCTCGACCTTTTTAACTTTGGAACCTTCTTATTAGTAAACAAGTTTCCCTGAATAAATATATTCAAACTAGTCCCGCTAGTAGTCTTAGATTTCTGAAACTAGTTACTTACTTAGTAACTGGTTGAATGGTCTGAGGCGCCACTCCAACAATACACTGGAGTGGGAGATTGGGGCAGGGTTTGACTCCCAGTCGGATGCAATGAAGGTAGATTTACTAAATAGTTTTACACGCAAGTATCGGTACAATTCCTCAAAATTGAACATTCTTATTCCGTGAACATTATTAAAAATGCGCACGAGCAAATAACTCAAACGAGTAGTAAAACGTGTTAAAAAGAGAAAAATGATACTAGGAAGGAAGTGTATAATTATCGTTAAGCATTTCTTCGAATATTGTTTGATTTTTAATTCCTCGCTATATTACAGGAAGAGAAAGTATTGTGATCGTAAAAAATATCGAACTCGAGATGTTGATGAATGTTGACGTTTCATGACTCCCCTCCTCCTAATCCAAAAAAATTGTTTATAATTTCCGTTCTGTCTGTCTGTTTGTTTGTACCTCCAATTAGAGCCTATACTATTTTACCGATCGGGCTAAAACTTGTTATCTAGGGTTTTCATAGGGCTGCCCCGAGGGATATTTGGAATTGGCAATCAACCCTAAAATTAAGGGTATTTACTGAAGGGCAAAAACAGAAAAAAATCTATTTTCTCAACATGGGTTCTAACGATTTTTATTAAATTTCATTTACAAACATTTATAAATATTCCAAACAAAATGACTACTCTAAAAATTTTGGCAAAATGACTTCAAGGGTTCCGGTTTGATGCGTAAATGTTTTTAAATCATATCTCCGTAATTCTTTGAGCTATAAAATAACTCTTCATTGCATATAACAATTTTATTTATAATCTTGATTAACGCGTGGATACGAATTTTAATAAAAATTTTCTTTTGAGAAAATCGATTTTCTCTCATTTCACTTTTTATTAATCTACTCTTAATTTTAGGGCTTAACAGACACATTGACAGATGGCATTACTAAAACCACTTTTTAGGGATCAGGGGGTCATGAGAATTTGACATCCATCAAAATTGCAGGTTAGATTTGATTTTACAGTCGCATTTCTTTACCTTTAGTGTTATAAAAGTTTATATATATATATATATATATATATATATGTATATATATATACGTATTGCTTGAAAGTTATTGGTTTATAAAAATATGTTTCAAATAAAGGATTTGTATTATAAATAGGCCTACATATTTGCTATGATAAGTTATTTCATAGATCAAAGAGTTTACTGAGATATAATAAGAAATAATAATTTACGCATCAGACCGGAACCCTTAAAGTAGTTTTGCCGAAAAAATAAGAGTCTCAATTCTGTTTATAATTTTGTTCAATCCTTAGAAATGAAATTTAGCTAAGATCGTCGAAGCTGATTTTTAGAAAATTGATTTTTTTCTCTACTTTTTGCCCTTCAGTAAACTGCCCTTAATGTTAGGGTTAGATGTCCCATTCCAAAAACCCTTGGGTCATCCCTATGATAACCCTAGATACCAAGTTTTAGTCTGATTGTTAAAATAGTTTAGGCTCTAGTTGGAGGTACAGACAGACAGACAGACATACAGACGGAAATTCAAAAACCACTTTTTCGAATTCGGTGGGTCATGAAACGCTGAAATTCATCAAAATCTTGAGTTCAATCTTTTTGACGATCATAATACTTTCTCTACCTGTAAGGTGGCAAGAAATTAAAAAGCCGGTTTAGTCATTATATTTATTATAAAACACAATATAACCAAACATGTTGATATAAGCTGTATGCACATCCGTGCAAAATGTTATAACGTATTTATGAATATATCAACATTACGATATTTATTTCAGTAGTATATCGTGATTGAATGTTAAACATAAATTAATCATTGTTCTGGAATTAAGGCAGCTAAACTTATTCAAGTAACAAATGATGTCAGAATATGACAAATGATTGTCTTGGATTGTGTTGACAACAATCTTGTCCAGCTGACCTCAGAAGAACTATTACTCTCTCGTAGCTGTAAGTACCGAAGATTGACTCATAGATATACGAGTAAGCCTGGCATTAATAATGATTGGCCGAGTGAAGTGGAGTGTTGTTTTAACTTAACCATTTGACATTTCATTTGTGTGTTATTCTACGATTACTGCCCAATTTGTGGACCAATCTTAACGAGGCTTTGTCAAATACGTATTTATGTTTGTTTTTTATACATGTATTGTGAGACTGACCTCTTAATTCACACAAACTCTGGCTATGCTCTATAAATTTAATATTAAAAACTCAGTAGTTTTCTTTCTAATTTGATCGCAAAGGAAAAATATGTACTTCAAACTAAAGGAGTAATTACAGAAGATATTTCAAAGGGAAATCTTTAGACTGTAATAATGATAAGAACATTACTTATTCCTAACATGATGTAGCTCACTTGGCATTTCTTGAATAGAGAGGGTGAGGTCTATTGTTCACAGAACTGGTAGTGTTAGTACTATTTCTATTCATAGTATTATAAATTTATTCATAAATTATGAACAGATCCAACTATGACAAATGATAGTTAATATACACAGAAGTAGGAACTTAGAAGATAGTGTATTGTGTGGTTCACTGGCAGGAGAGAGTTTGGGGTTTGAATCACGGACGTCTGTGATCAAGGTGATCTTTCCTAAATGGTTCCTCACTCTCGCTCCACGCAAATACAGATACATTTCCAATAATAGTATTATATTGTGTGAATAGTCCAGACGGATGGTATTGACGTGGAGCATGAACCTAAAAACAAACCTTTTTTCATCTATCAAATAAGATAGTCCATGTGATCCTTTTATTCAGGGAATCTTTGTAAAACTAGCTTATGAGGTCTCTTGACGTCATATGTGCTCCAGAACTCAAAATGTTTATTTTACAATTATTTTTGTTCAACTCTCTTGTATGCATCTTGGACTGCATCCTTAAATACGTTGTTGGTTTTCGTCTGTACTTGATATGTATGGTCATACCTCGAGGCAAGGACGTAACTGGTGGGGGGGGGGGGGCGCCTGAGGGTCTGTCCCCACCCCCCGGCGATCCTTTATATGTCATTAAATAGTTTTTATGAAAAACAGCCCTCAGTAAAAGTTAGACGTATCTATAACTTGTTGAGGGGGGGTGGGAGTGTCTGGGGCTATGACGTTATTCATAGCTAGGAGGGGAGCCCAGAGAGAGGGGTACCAAGGGCGCCCACAGGGAGAGGCCATATATTACAGGTAGTTTAATAACAAATAAAGGCATCAAAGATCTGCTAGCATTCAAACAGCGCCTCCAGCCACTTTTAAGGCTTCAATTTAAAAATAAAATCTGGGTGAGGGCTTAAGAGTTTTAAGACTAAATGTTTTATTTACCAAATAGTGTGACGATTTAAAATGGTAGGAATACCAACTGGTGCCACAAAGTTTTGTTATTGGGGGAGTTTGTCAGCAATTTGGCACTGATCTCCCAACAATTAGCACTAAAATGAGACATCCATAGTATTTTATAGCACTTAATAAAACATAAAAACATACATTGTCTCTTGGATGAAACACCCATCAGGCAATCACTTGTGAACGTGCCCCTGCAGGGTATTTTACGCAAAAATACAGGTATGCATCTCCAGGCAGGGTAAGTTCAAGAAGGGTTAACAATTCGTCGCCCACTCCCTCAAATCAGAATACTAATCCTATAAAATTTAATCAAATCTGTAAGATTATATTTAATTAATTTCGTAAAAACGCCAACAAATTTGGGTGGATCTGAAACTTGTTTTCTTATGTTGTCTCTTCTGTTTAGGAGACAAGGATTGCCCTAAAAAGCGTCTTTTGAGGCTTCTATTCAATCTATTTTCCTGAGGGAGGACCTCGAACTAACCACCATTCTATAGAACACTCCCCAAACGCTCCGGTCTCCCTCCCAACCCAGGTAATATGCCTACGGGTGCCCTTGGGGGAAACCCATCAAGTGAGAAATATGGAAGTCACCAGCTCACGCACTTAGAATCACCAGTTTAGTCAGTTTCCACCTGAAATTGGGCCCCTTCCAAAAGTTTTTCCTGGCTACGTGCTTGCCTAGAGGTGAGATTGTGATTTCAATTCTAGCTCTAAAATTAAGGAAATTTACTTATGACTGATTTTTTGAAATCTTCAAGCATCTAAAAAAATATCTATTAAAGGTTTGTTAAAAAGGGTTTATAGGGTGTGTTTTAAATGATAAATAACACTGTAAACATATTTTTAATGGTAAAAGTAGTAAGAAGTTTACCGAAAATTGGTTTTTTATAATTTTGTTTAAAACTATAAGAAAGTACCTATGTGAGATTGTGATGGACTATTTATTTAAAGTACCTTTTGTCTTATAGTGGTCCGGTATCACGTATGTAGGTCAGTATTGTTTTACATAATAAGGATAAAATCTATTTTACATTACGTCATAGAAGGCAAGGTTGAGGTAAAGAGGAGCTTAGGAAGAAGAAGGATCCAAATAGAGGACCGGGCCTAAGTTCACTGACAAAAGGAATGGATGGACCTGTCGTAAGACAGAACACATATTAACAATAAATTACGAATAGCATAAACAGGCATAGAAGACGCGGTGCTGAAAAAAAGGGCAAATATTGTGCGCTCACAGTAAAGTTGTGCAAAGTATGGACGATTATCACACACTCTAAGGTAACAGGATGAAAAAGGCGTAGTTAGGGAAAGTTGGTGAGCATTTTCTTCTAGTTGATACGTAGACTACTTTAAGGGTAAAACCACATCCACGACCAACTGGTGTTTGAACTTGGAGCACCCGTGTCAGAGAAAACAGCTGCAACTGCTACATAATAATACGGTCAGGGCTAGCGGTCCACTGTACTGGTTCTTAGACACTTGAGATATGGACTCTAAGAAGTGACGTGGAGTGACGTGTCAACAAGGTAAGCAGAGCATGGTTAAACTGTTTTATCATCCCTCAGAACACTCATTAGATGGGTATCATCGGAAATAGGATATATTTCAATGAATAGTCAAGTGGGGCACCTTTATTTGGAGTGGACTAATCCTAAGTGCAAGCTATAAATACCCTGTCGACAATCCATGACACGATAGATATTATATTCTTTAAAATTGAGAAATGGCAACTGGACACGGAAATCACAAGTCTTATCTGACTCCAAGGGGCCAGGATTTGTAGGATTTATTTTAAAATATCCAGACTTATTTGGGGAAATCAATAAGAAATCATATTGATGTGGGGGTGGGAGGGTGAAGCCACCCAAGTTTTCCTGGTCACGGTTTGAACTCCGGTCTCCCGGATATACCAATTACTCGTGAAAAGCGTAACTCAAATAAAAAAGGTACGACTTGTTTACGAGCACTCCCTTGAATGTGAGCCCCCATTCTGAAGGTAGGTAGAGGTGGAGGGAGCTGTAGTGTGAGGTAACCTGACCGTGTGAAGAGAAGACCCCCCCCCCCCCCCACTCTTGTGTCATCCCGTTATGTTGTCAAACACACCACCCCAGTGGCCTACTGACAGGTGACCACTAGAGGCTCGGACAACAGCCGGCTATCCGCCACTAGGACTTGCTTCAATGTAGTTCTTCCATACTCTCTCCAAGAAACATGACACGTTCATCCCTATTCCTCAGTGTCGTCTTTTCATCTGTCTAATAACCAGAAACCCCCTGTGGTTTGATGGTGGAATAAACAACCAGCTTTCCTAGTAATGTGTGATGGTGACGGGGAGGTCAGGGTTCAAATCCCGGTCGAGTGTAATTAGCTATTCGTTGAGCTATATAATATTGAATGCTTCCTACACGAAAATTCGGGTACATTTCTTGTAAAATCTCGCTCACATTCATCCAAACCCCACTTTCAAAATATGTGTGGATAATAAGGCACGTTTGAAACACAAACAGTAAATCGAACAATAATGTAGGTAACCCAAATTTATTCCTGACTAGTTAGTAAATATCATTAAAATATACATATTTATATATATTTACTTTATCATATCAAGAGAAAGTATTGTAATCACTTAAAAAGGTTATCTCGAGATTATAATGCATCTTTAAGTTTTATATGAGCCAGAATCCCAAAAAGGGATTTTATCTAGTTTTTCCTACCCTTGGATCCAAATCGGTTGGATTTTGTTCAAACTGGTTATAAGATATCTTAGGTCCATATCTTGGGAAACATCTAAACCCTAGCCCTTAGATTAAGGGTCAATTACTGATTATTAATTTTGGTAATTTCAATTTTTTTAATAGCTTGGTTTTTTTGTTTTGATTTTATATCTAGGAATCGGTTAACCACCCAAAGAACACCAATTTCTTATACCTGATGTTATTTGTTGTAAAACCTCGTTTAAGGCTAGTACTGATGGCCTGTTTTTTTTAAAATTGAATATTTAAAAAAAAACAGAAATTTTGTTCATTTTTTAACACTGTATATATATATATATATATATATATTTTTTTTTTTGATAGTAAAATTATGTTTTAGTATTTTACAGATTATTTGCTTTAGCAATTTTTTTTAAAAAAACATAGCTATAGCGGTTTTGTCAAAAATCGGTATCGGGGAAATATTCTACATCATCAACCAGGATTTATATTTACTTTACTAGAGTAAATTAGTGTAATGGTAGCTTACTCACTAAAATATATAGAAAATTTGAAATTTTTTGAAATAGGTCTTAAGGATGAGAGGGTGACCTGGTGGTCTAGGGGTAAGGTGTCAGACTTCTATGCTGGCGGCCGGGGTTCAATCCTCGGTCCCGGCAAAGATTTATCTGATTACCAAACCCTTCCTTCACTTCTGACAAGACATCTTGTGAATGTGAGGAAGGCCAGGTCTCCACCGTGGTTCGGATTCCACGTTAAACTGTAGGTCCTTCATTTCATCTCACAATCACCCTACCATTACACATTAGCGTAAGTGCGTATAACCCGAACGGGTAGTAAGACGCGGTGCTAATAATAATAATAATAATAATAATAATCTTAAGGATGGATTTCAAATTTTGTAACTGAATAGTTTTTCATCGTAAATAATAAAAAACTTTTATTTTTACGAGCTACAAATAAATTTATAGTAGTTTAAAAATAGCTTATTTTTGTAAATTTGAGATAAAATATTTTTTAACATTTATCTTAAAACGTATAAATAAAGATTGTTTATTGTGACCGACCAGATGATGTGTTTGTTTCTATGAGGGGAACATACTTAGGGCAGTTTACTGAAAACATGTTTATATTAATTTCCTTTGAAGCTCTTGAACACAACTTGAGATAGTTGTCCCAGTATGAATACCACTGCCTCAGAAGATATAGTTTAGTTCCCTGATGATCACATTACGTGTATCTATTAATAAGGTTGGTTTGGCTCAAGGACGGAGAGAGTACTGTCTAGTATTTACTATAGTTAAGGTCTAGCTAACCACTCATGGCTATTTATTTGTTTACCCGTGTCGGTTGTCACAGGGTCTAACGCGTACTGACGTGCTAAACTGTATTTCTGGAGAGGGCAACATCAGGGTTTGATCTGTATTCGGGTGTACCAATATGTGTACTTATATATTGTTTTACACTTTCTCTCCATGCAAAAGTGGGTACATTTCCTCTAAAATCAATACCATCATCACTCATATTTCCTTGGTGTAATTAATGTATGCTTATAAGCTGAACGGACTAAGAAACGGTGGACAAAATCTTTTCTTATTTCCCAATCCTTAGTACCCGAAAGGAGTGTCCACATTTAGTTTCAAAAATAGAGAATGTCTGAAGAAGGTAGAAGAATGTAGTATTTTAAAGATATGTACCATCATTTGCATGTTTGGAGAGGGTTGTAAAGCGTTTAGGAAAACTACCGTCAATACACCCGGCTGCTACTCTAATCCCGACCCCTCATAGCCAGCAAACCAGATTAGATGATCCTCACATCCACACCTGCGGATTTTATTTACTATTAAATTAATTACGCTATTGTAGGCCTACTGGCCTTGAGTGAATTCAAATATCTCGCTAAATATAATATGTGCTTTGGGCGTCGTTAGGGCTTATTCTAAGCGCGCGAGAGAGAGAACACGTGTTTAAAAATATTAAAATCCAGAGCTTAGCACCATTTGGTTTGACTTTAGGTCTACTACCACCCCTATCCCTCCACACCCCGTTTTTTCTGAAATAGGCGGATACGAGCAGTAATGAGCGTGACACGTAAAATAAATGGTGCGACGCACTATACAGACCTTCTCTTGCTTTTAACTTTAAATAGATATTTACTAGAAACTCGTAAGATTTGTGAAACGAAATAATAGACTTTTACTTTGTTGTAGAAACACTACACCAAAGATTAAAAATTAAGTAATATACTCTGCTACTTACTTAATATATATCATTAGGAACTAGGAATACCTCAACAGAAATATTGAGAAAAGAGAAACATCCTTGTCCACCAAAAACATAAGAATCGAATTCATTTTCTAAGACCGGAACTAAAAAGTGTAGTTATATATTTGCTTGTAGCTCAGACTATTGGTAGTGTACAAATACATTTCAAATATCATAATGTTTATCTTTAATAGTACCTACTACAACTTTTCAATGATAAGTTATTTCGTATTTCAAATAGGTGCCGAGAAATTATGAAAATTGGAAATTTTCCCATTTAAGATCTTCTCAAAGACATTTTCATAAGAAAGTTAGAACTGGCCTCTTGTTTATAATAATAAACCGTGTCTAGATAAACAATTTAATCAAAACCGTTAGAGAGAATTTTGAGAAAATGGATTTTTTTTTCACTTTTTGCCCTCAGGGTTTTAGGGTTGGATGTCTAATTTCAAAAATCCCTCAGTGGGACCTTATGAAAACCCCTAGATACAAAGTTTCAGCCCAATGGGTAGAATAGTACGGACAGACGACATTGTGAAAACCACTATTTTGGTTTCAGGGGGTCATGAAACTTCGACATTTATTAAAATCTTGAGTTAGATTTTTTGACGATCAAAATACTTTCTATGCGAGGTTTTGAGAGAGAGTAAAAACCTATAACATGCCTCTGAGCCTAATACACTTACTTATCTCCAGTGATACGACGCGAGGACAAATTGAGCACACACACTAGACTGCACTTAAACAGGGGTTTCAACTAACATAGTAGGTACCCACCAAAAAACTTGATAGACTAATTGAGGTATGTTTGATTGACACGCGTGGCAGAGTACGGGTTGATGTAACTTATCAGATACTTTCTAAATACATAATGGCTTGAAACAAGGAGATAAACTTTCCCCATCACCTTTAATCTAGCCTTAGAGTATGCCATTATGGTAATGAAAGAGAATAAAGAAGGGCTTATATATACAGTACATTGCAGCTGTTAGGATATGCAGATGGTTTATCTTTGTTAAGGAATAGTAAGGAAGCTG